>VXAU01004999.1:19619-52590 GCA_013399695.1 Formicarius rufipectus | reverse complement strand
TGATTTTGCTTCTATTTTGCTAAAGAAAATAAACAAATATTTTGTTTAAAACTAGTTTTAAAGTCCCTGTTTTTATTTCAGTGAGTGAACTAAAAAAAATCTTTTAAAGTAGCTCTAGATTCCTTTCCTAAGAGAAAAGATAATATCACACTGAACCTGGAAAATATGAAAGTACTTGTAAACCAGATCATGTTCTTTTTGACATTCCAGTATTATAAAGAAATTTATAAAAATGTTTTTGAATGAAAAATTAATAAAGTGTTTCTGTTTTATAGGTTTTTTCCCCCACGGAAAAACCCCCAAGTGGCTTGTTTCAATTCTGTGTTTTGCTTATTATGAAGAGAAATGACAGATTTTTATTTTTGTAGTGTGTTTTAATTTTTGTTCAGAAAAAATAGTATTTAGCAGCCAAAATTATATTTGATTATAATTGAATACAATTTATTGCATCATTGCAGTAGAAACCTGTAGTTATATTTAGACCATATCCTTTAATAGGAAAGAAGTGAGATATAAGGAAGACAAAGAGCAGTCTTACTAGCCTTCTGTTTTTATAGTAAGACATGCTAGACTGAGCTGCCCACATTTATAGTTTTCTCATAAGCAATTGAGTCCAGATATCTAAAACTCCAATTCCATGGTTTATTACTTTATTATAAGGTCTTTATTACTCTGCTTGAATCCCATATTCTTTAAGATACTATCCAGATGGATATTTTTTGTATAAATTCTGAACCATTTGTCAAATGGAAAATGAAGAAAAATGTTGCTAATGCCACACTATTTTTTGGAGATAAGTTAGTAAAACTTGGCTTTAATCCTTAAGAAGGCAGCCTGTAACTTTGCTCCAAATATAGCTGAAGTTATTTCTTTCAAAGCTTTTTATGTCTTAAGATACGGGTGTAGTTTGAAAAGCATCAGTTCTTAGCTGTGGAAAAGGTATGGCTGGGGGAGAGAGAGTTTGTCACCAGCTTGATAGAACTTCTTAATGTGAGGCCCAAAACTATTACATATTTGGCAGTTGTTTCCTTCTCAGTTGCTTTCCATTCTATATGTTTGTATAGGGTACATGTGTATGTATGTATGTGTGTATCTGTACACTCACACATCAAATCCTAGATGTGTATCTCCTGCAGTTCACATCTAGGAAACAGAGGGATGGTAAGAGAAAACCATTCCACTGTGTGAAAGACCAGCCCTCAAGTTCTCACCCTCCCTGAAAAACCAATTCACACCTCAGTTGTTCAGGAATGAAATGTAAATGTGTCAGCATCTCAGAAGTGGACAACATGCATATTCAACTTTTGTAAAACAAGGATGCCCCAACTGGTCTAAGGATCTGAAATTTTGTTCTCATATCCTCTATATTATTCATATTTGTAATTAAGTCGGAGATAGAATTCAGTTCTTTTCACTGACAAGAAGGTAATATGTGGCTGTGGTACTCAGTCTGAACAGTCTCTAAATCACCACATGTAAGACTGAAATCTAAAATGCTGTGTAATGCATAAATGTCAGAGAACCAACGCATTAACATTCTTCTTACATCTTGCGGTGGCACGCACATTTGGATTCTTTGGCAATAATAGTTTGAGCCTGCAATCCAATGTTTGAATAGCCAGTAGTTCTAGATATACACATGGAGTCAATGATTACAGTCTACTGTCTCTTCTTTTGTTTTTCTATAGGAAAAGCACATTTTCCACAAAGGCTTTAGTAGCCCATGCCATCATCTGCAAATGTCATAGATACAGGAGGTTATCAATTTTTTTCTAGTGCAAAAATGGGTATGATAATGGAAAAAGCTGAAACTTCATGACAAATAAAACAACAACCCCAACAACAAAAAAACCCTGAAAACACATCAGTCTAAATCAGATAATTTTTTTTTTTCCATGTGGCAGAGACATTTCTATGAAGAAATTCTAGCTGACAATAAGGGCAACTTAATGGAAAATAAGGACTTACTAAAAACAAAGCCTGTGTACAGTCTGCTTCTAGTAGAGTACATTGCATTGTTACCTCATAAAATCAAGTTTGCCTGCATGATTAGCAGGTTGAACTTTGATTCTGCTCAATTTCTCTCTCCCCATGTTTCCCCATGAATAGATAATGTAATTGATGCTTTGCCCCCAGGCTTCAAATGCCCCAACTGTCTTAGTGGAATGCAAGACGTGTTTAAATTCATATTATTGGCTCTTTGCACCTTGTGGACCTGTAAAATATGCATCAAGGCCAGAACTGACAGAAATGCAGCAGCTGGTTGTAAGTTTGACGTGCCAGAAAACTGTGATATTACCCATTCCAAGGAAAATAGCTATGAAAAGCAATTGTGTTAACTAAATATGAACTAAGGAACAAGATTAAATTAAAAAAATTAAAGCAAGTGAAAACTTGTGTATTATTCCTTGAAGTACTATTTCCATTGATACTTTTAGATAGTGGACTAATTATAAGGTGTTATTACAATCTTGGGGAAGAAGTGATAAAATATGTGAGGTGGGGGGATAGAAAAAGACTTCAGCCTCCAGTAAAATTTGCTTGTGCCACTAAATTACAGATGCAAATTGCCATTTAAGTATAAAGTAATGGAAGCAGAATCATACATTTGTTGCCTCTGTGGGTTGTTTGTGCAGCCACCATTCAGCCTGGCAGGCCTCAACTCTTACCTGAACATGAGTCACAGCAGTTTCTCAGCTGGGAGCTGAATATTTCTGACTTTTCACCTAATGCAGGGGCAACCTGCCTGTTTATATTTCTGGGCCACATTTACCATCACTGCAAATAGCCCAGTTGCTCTGTCTGGATCATGAGTAGAAAGGTTGATGCCATGTTCTTTCTGAAATATGATTTCCTTTAACATACATGTTCTTAAACAATCGAGAACTAGGAGACTAGAAGTGGACATCATGTTAGTAGACATGTTAAAAATTTACTTTGAAGATTTCAGACAAAAAACCCATGGTAATCGAGAGATTCTGAAAAATAATTGATCACTGAGTTCAATAAGATAGGCAATAAGGTGCTACTTTGAAAATCCATATGAAACCTGTTGTAACCCAGTGAAAACTATTAGTAGTTTCCCATCTCTTTGGCATCTGAAAACGATACCAAGGGTGATAATTCACAAAATCAGTGAGAGTCATTTCAGAATACAGTGGTAACAGGTTTGGGACTTCAGGAATATCTGGAGATTAGGATAATGTGACTGCTGGAATGAAGTAGATCATGAAGCCTCTCACATTACAAGAGTGCCATACAAATTACAATCAGCCTACCATTTTTCAAATAATTGCATATGTAACAGGGCTTTTTTTTTTTTATTTATTTGATTCTTTGTTTAAAGCCATTGTGTTATTGTTCCAACTTTACAACTCTATGAAGAGTCTAATGATTTGGAAAGATATTTCTTCTTTTAACTCCTTCCTTCTCATTCCATCTATGGAATAAAAATTGCAAGGTGCATCTGTCTTTTTTATTACCCACTCCACTCCAAACCCCCAAACAATTTGCAGCTGAAACAGAAACCAAATGTTTTCTTAAAGAAAGTTCTTTCAAAATTGAAGTGATAGAAACACCTGCTATGCCCTGCCATAATAAGCAAGCACACCAAATAAATTCACCTTCAATTTCTCTGAAAGCTGTTCAGTTGTTTTACTGGAAGCTATCTGGATTTCAATGTCATGCTACAAAACTCTTTTTTCTAGCATGACATTTGTAAAACTGTAATTCTGATGGCAAAAAATGTATTCCTAACTGTGAAGATGAAAGTACAAGTAAGCATCTAGTATGGCCGTTTCCCTATTTGAACTAATACATTACTAATTTATTATTCAAGAAGACATGCATTATTATCAACTACAATGTTTATCAGGAGGAGCACCATTCACTGGAGTACAGGTCATTGCTACTTGAATTAAGTACTCTGTTCTTTCCTGTGGCAATAACAGCAGAATGTTACCCAGAAATGCATACCAAGCACTGCATGTAAATGCATCGCAGACTGCATGATTTGTCTCTTCCCCAATTTTGCTTTTTCTGATCAGTATTATGAATTACCAATTCATTTTTACAGAAATAAAGTAGCAATGATTGTTCAAAAGAATACTGAAAATGGATGTGCATGAAGAAGACTTTCACTTGAGTTGTAAGAATATGCTTTAGCAAATACAGGCTTTGTTTGGTAAACACTGTAAAAGATGAAGAAGGAGACTAAAAATATGACCGATAGATGAAATCTAATATTTTTAAACATCAGTTTGTCATGAAAACATTAGCTCATGGTTTAAATACATCTGGTTGATTAAAATACTGAACCATCCTTTCAAAAAGAGGGAAAATATTCCTCAGTCTGAAAGAGCATAATCCCAGAAGTGTAACCTATCACAGGACAAACTTTCTCTGGAATTTTTTTGTCCTTTCTGATATGTATCAAGTGAATAAATAGAGAAGTTTTTCGAACTTTAGGGTCCAGCAGAATTTGCACTGCGAGTGAAAATCAAGGAAAGAATAATGGTGGTGGAAAAGGAGGTACCTTTTTGAAAATCATGTGAGATGAAAGTAGCTTGTGCTTTTTATCTCATTTTCATTTTCTCCTTTTCTTAATGGAACTAAATATGGAACATCTGAAGCTTTTGCTATAAACATATCAAGTTTCACACTGTGGAGAGCTTGAAGAAGATGAGGTGGAGAGTTGGAAAGGAAGCATCCTTCAATATGCATGAATGGGAATCAAATCACTTCTGTGCAGTTCTGTGATTGCACAGTGAAATTTAATATCAGCTAGCAACTACATAGTCATTTAAAGCAGAAAAAAACCAATAAAATTTCTTATTACAACTGCAGATAGGTTTGTTAGACTTCATCTAAAATAGTGCATCTACTTTTGGGTACCACAATAAGAAAGGCCTTGATCAACTAGTATATGTTCAGGGGAGGCTGCTGGGTTGTTGGGGCTGGAGCACTTGCCTTGTGAGGAGAGGCTGGGAGAGCTGGGCTTGTTCAGCCTGGAGCAGAGGTGGCTTGGGGTGACCTAACAGAAGTTCTCAGTGCCTGTGGGGAGGTCACTGAGGACACAGAGATGAAGTCTTCATAGTGATGCAGGGTAGAAGGGCAAGAGACAGTGCTCATAAAATGAGATTGGAAGAGTTCTGGCTGTATAAATTAAAAAAGAAAATCACAATGAAAATAGGTAACGGCTGACAGAGGTTGCCCAGGGGAGATGTGCAATCTCTTTATTTGGAGGTTTCAAAGAGTCAGCTGGGCAAAATGTTGAACAGCTTGCTCTGAAGACAATTTACCCAGATTTGAGGACTGGAATAGAGACCTCTGAGATCCCCTCTAGCCCTAGTTATTCAGTTGATTCTGTGATTCTGTCCAAGAAAATTGTCCTGAATGTTCTGCTGTGGATATTTATGGATGACATAGACACAGACTGGTAAACTATGCAGCTGAGGTATAAGATTAACATATTTTAGAAAGTAAGAATTTCTTTCAGAATTAGAAAGGAGCTACCACTCATAATTTTTATAATTCTTATAATTCCCCTTAATGAAAAGTCCGAGTGCAACACAATTCTGTATTTTCATACAATATTTACAACCACCCAATCGGTAATGTTTTCAAAATCAAGTGAATCTTTGAATTTGGCTCTCTTCTATTCTTATGATCAAGAGGGTACTTAAAACTTTTTCAGATGAAGAAACATCAAAAAAAAAAATCTGTCTACACCTTCTAAATAACTAAGAAGAATGATGAATAATCTGAAAGTGTTCTGACATGTAGTTCTCTTCTGAAGTTTTGTCCAAATCCTGTCTCTATCTCTTTCTGTCTCTTAAAACATTTCTCTCTAGCTGCCTAGGGATTTTTCTCAGATTCCCAGTTCTTTATCTCCCTTCTGCCCAAGTTACTGCCAATGATTCCAAACCTCATGAGATCATTGCAATTTTCAAAAGACCCAAATAAGATATAAAAGGTTTGTGGCTTTTTGTTTCTTTGTTTGTTTCCCCTAGTCTACCACAATACCATCCTAGTCAGAAATAGGATGAATTTTATTTAAATGTAATAGTTGCTCATGGTGTGCGTTATTAAAAAAAACCAAAACACTTAGAACACAAGGTATTTCCAATTAAGCAGCTTCTTATGGCTTTCCTGTCTTGCTGAAAAAAAACCCACACCAAAACTATGCACCTTCAATGAGAGAATTTATGAAAAATATGGTGAAAGAGGCTGCTTAGGAGCAGTTGTTTGAAGACATTGAGAAGCAGTATCCAACTGAAGAGCAGTGGAACTCTATCAGAGGGAAGACAGCAATGGATTAAGTATAAGATGAAAAGTAAGGCAGCCTCGATGGAGTAGGACAGCAGGGAATGGTTTTATTAGAAATCTCTGTACATTAAAAAGTATTCTGTAATTAAACCAAACTGGATCCCCGTTTCAAAGAATATCAGTCTGGAACAGTGATGACTGAACACACAGATGTGTACTAGTGAGAAGAGATTAAGTCTATTATTATATTAAAGTAGTTATTGTTTCTGATAGTGCTGTTAAAATAACCTTTTTATCCTTTCCTTACCTGCTTCATTTGTTCTAATCACTCGCGATGGTACACTTGGGTCTCCAGTCCCAATTTTATTGGTTGCTACTACTCTGAACTCATACTCCACCCAAGGGTTCAACTCCACAGCCATAGCAGACTCCATGTCCCCACTTATCAGATCAGGAACTGCAGAGAGCAAAGAAATGTGAAGGTCAATCAAAAATCTGAAGCTCACATGCAATATCTCAATAGTACGTGGACTTTGTGATGCAAATGGTCATTAGAAATGATCGACATCAAGGATCTAATGTCGCCGCTAGGTGGTTGGCACTGTAGTATTCCTGAAAAGACACAGATTGAAGGGTTTAGGGGAGAGCTTTCTGCATATTCACAGATGCATCATGGCAGGTGTCTTTGTGCTGTCCTTTCGGAGCTGTTGCTAAGTAACATGAAAGGAATGAAAAAAAAGGGAGAAAAAAATCAGTGATTTTAATTTGTCACTGTTTTCTTAGAAGTATCTGTTCTTGTATTTACCAGTGGTTATTATTGTGATGATCAGGAGTTTTGAACAGTCTACTTGTGCTGTTTTAAATTTTTCCTCACCTGTTTTTACGGTCTGCCAGCCAAGAGAAAATGGACTGCGTGCTTGCAGGTTGTAGAGGGAGATAGGGCTGTGATTGTCTGCCCCAGGACTCCAGGAGAGCGTTGCTGTGGTGTCTGTAATTTCCTCCACTATTACAACCCCTGGGGGACCAGGAGGACCTAGAAATAAAGCGGAATAATCAAACAGGCTACACCATCACCGTGGATGAGCAGCAATAATACAGGAGATGCATTCTGTAGGGACCCAGTGAAGTTCAATATCCATGAAACACATGAAGCACAGTACTACATCATGGAAATACCTCATTTCCACGATTTCCGATGTCAAATTGTGATTGCTGCTATTCTGTAAAGGCTGCCTGCGTGAATGTCAATTAACTTGTTAGAGTGACAGCAGAAGAACTAGAAACAGAAACAGATTAAAAACAGCCCCACAACTCCATTATAATTATTCTGAACCTAAAATTAGGTGTGTGTGGGGGAAAGAACAGCTTTAGGAAGCAGCCAGGTTAGAATGAACAGTCACAATCTTTGTGTGAAGTTTGTTAGCAGGAAAGACAAATAGTAAGCAAAATAAAGCACAAGTGGATGTGTTTCATGAAGAATAATAATATTACTAATAACTGAATGAAGAAGACAACATTCATCCTTTTTCTCAAATTCACTCATTCAGGGAAACTGACTTGATTACTAATATACTGGAAGTCTATTAACTGTTTGATTGAAAGCTATTAAAAACAAATTAAAAACCCAAGCTTACATATTTTGAAAGCTGAAAATTACTATGGCACCACTGAAAACAAACAAAAAATCCACCATGACTTCTTACTTTGAAAATTAAAGGATTATTTACTCCACTTAGCTGTACCAAATTAGAATATGTTAATCACCATTTGTATAGGCCATGTGACTGCTGCAATAAGTGACATCTTTGGTAATAAACATGACTTTGCAAAGAAAAATGTGGCTATAACATCCCACTCCCATCCATAGTTTTCTTATTTAATTCTTTTTGATAATTGATATTACTGGTGTTTGAAAACATTGTCCATTTGCACTTTCCAAAGTAAATTGGTGGTTAGTTTGTCCTGGTTCAGGATCCTTTTTCGTAGTTGTTTTTAAACAGATGTTTAGGGGAAAGTGTGTGCCTCTGCCATGGAGAAGTGCAACCCAAACATCACTCTTGTGGTTTCTTATGCTTAAAAGCTTATATAAGTCTTGAAGGACAGGACTTAATACTTCTGTAAAGAAAATGATATTATTAATAGCTATTATTACTTTTAAAAAAAATCTGGATTTTTTTTTGCCATCTAAGATCCTTCTGATACTTTCCATCCCCTTATTGTTTTGCTTCTGCTCCTATACAGATGGAGGGCTGTGAAATCAGAAATGCACCAATGGACACCTTTTCCCAAAATGGAAATGCAGGATGGGTGGTGATGGAAACAAAGCTTCATTAATAAAAAGCCATTGTTGCTACACTTTCTGGGAGCCAAATTCTATTTGAATGTAGTGGAACAGGACCTTTGAATACCTCCACTCCCATGATCTGGTGTGGTCCCACTTGCTGAACTGTCAGAGCTCAGCACCTGCAGATCAGGGTGGCAATCGCTGCGGTCAGTGCCTCCATTTGAAGTGGAAGCTGTACCCAGGATTTCTGCACTACTGAGCTCAGCATTATTATATTTTAGTGCTATTTCATGCAATCAAATCTTTGACTGGATAGATTCCTTAGTCCATGAGTAGAAATAAATGTATCTGAACATCAAAGGCTAAAAAAAAACCCCATTAACTGAAATATTTTTAGTTGCTGTGATTTTCTGTCATTTGCAGCTGCAAACAGCTTTATGTTTCCTCTGATATACTTTCAACAAAAGCATGTTTACATGAACTTTGACAGTAGTAGGATCAGAGTTCTGTAATAGTTGGGATCAATATCTTTAGAATGAAAGAGACTTTGAATCCTATGAATGAGAACGCAATTTACCCTGTTCACATGTTTCTATTTGCTTGGCGTTAAAGTGTTGGAAGTGTATGGCATTTAGAAATAATAACAACAGAGGAGTGAAACAAATGTTTGAAATTCCAGAGATTCAATTCAGTAAAGCTGAGTACTATGGATATATGGTGGAACAGTATTGTCTCCACAACGCACTGCAGTCTTCTTCACAGGATCCCAGAGTATGGCTCAGGGCCATAAGAAGAGCAAAGTCTTTCACTCCATAGGCAGTGAGCAGCTTCAGTCCTGGGACTCTCTTCTCTTCCCTTCCTCCAGGGAATCCTCAACAGGATTGACTTTGCTGCTGACAGTGACTTTCACTGAATCGCAAACAGTGATTCGAACAAGAGGGACCCATCCCTTGGACACCTTGCAGCTCTTGGCCTTCTGGAGTCTTATGTTCATCTGCAGTGAAAAGATCTTGCTTTTCTTCCTGGGTGAAAAGATGACAGAAAGAAATGTCCTCTGCACTCCTGTCTTCTTGACATGTGTTTGCTGTAGTTGATTGCACCAGGTCAGACCTTTGTCTCAGAAGAGAAAGGTCTGGGGCTAATTTAATAAAATAAGTCAATTCTTCAATCTCCATCCTCTACTGTTTCAGGCTATCTGTTGACGTAGGAAAATATTAGTGAAATTTTTATGTGTAGCCATGAGGGAAAGTTTAAAGGAAAGCTGGGATTTTGATACAATCATATCCTTTTACTGGGTTGGAGCCGTAGGCCTAGAATTATATCATGGTTTCAAGCACAAAAAAAAATACAGAAAAATACTTTAGTATTTTTCCCCTACAACAATATTTCTCTCACGCACTCTGAATATTGTTAGAGTTTCTAGCCACTGTATTATAGCAAAAGAACAAGCATCTTGCTTTTATTAAAGGATGTAAAATACATTTATGCAGACATTGCCTGCTAAATTCTCAATATATTTTGTTGTCAGAGTCCTCTCATGTTTTTTAAACCTTTTAAATGCATGCCTAGGCATGACAATGTGTCATTATGCTTTCAGAGATGTGTGCTCTAACACAGTCCGCAGGGTGACTGTTAAAAAGCATTTCCATTTCCAACAGCAGGCATTCTTGAAAGTGGATTAATAAAGGACAAAAGCCTCAGTGATGACAAATGTATGACAATTAGCCAGAACATGAGTTCTATGCAGATGTCACTCATTTTTGTAGAAATCTCATTAAATCTGATGCTTGGATGTAATCATTCATGGTGTCAGTCACATGGCTAATGCAGACAGGTTTTTCTCCCAAGGGTTGTGTTATTCCTCAGGATCTCTGAAACATTTTTTTAGTTGAGAATAGCCAATTGAGGAAAAACTGCATGGTCTGCTCAAATGCTTATCTGGAAACTACACAGAAAATTAGTGGTCATAAATGCACTATAGTGCAGTCAACATTCATAAAGAAGACATTTGTGATAGGCTCTTATGCAGCGCTAGGAGCACTGGAAACCCAGTGCCAAGGATATTAGTCATCTCCTTTCAGAGCAATTCCATAGATTGATGCTTGATTTCAGGACATGCATGGCTGCATTTTGGTAAATTTGTTTTATGTATCTTTTTATTGTTGGAATGATCATCCTGAGAGGTTGTTAGATTGCTTGCCATGGTACAATGTTAATGTGAGAATTCTTGAAAAACAATTACCAATAATGACTGTAGTCATTCCGTGAGGCAGTGACCTTTCCTGTGAATCCCAGAATATGTGTTGACTTACTGTCAACACTGTTGCCTGACAAGGATAATTCTTTTGCCAAACAACTAAGAAGCCTGATATGTAGCAGTTCATGAATTTGGACTTTTCCACCTGAAGATATTGCTTTTTGAATGACAAGGTGCACTGCATTGTCATCAAGAAGAGAGGTCAAGAAAAAGAGGATAAGAGGCTGTAAACTACAAAATAGTGGAAAAGGTGCATAAAAGTAGCAAAAATCCTTTTTTGTATCCCCAGCTATGACAGACAATGTGTTTGCACCTGGTAGAGAATGAGAGGATGGTGAGAAAATTTGATGTATAGTAGATTCTACAGATACTATGGTTTTAGTGGATACATCCATAACCACAGGCCCCCTTTGCGGGGACCCAAGTGCTTCCTCTAAGGTACATAAGGGCCCTGGCCAAATGGAGACGTTGTAACCCAGCCTGCATTAGGATAGACAGGAAGGTTAGACTCAGGGATGGAAGGTAAGAAAGAGAAGACACTGGTTAACTATTTCAGCCTGAATAGTTTCATCTTGGTCCAGGGATAAGGGTCAAGAGAAATGCCTGGTGTCTAGCCTGAGGAGTCTTTCAATGGTGCCTATGTCACGTTGGCTTCTTTGGCCTGATGATTTGTCTGCCTTGCACTAATCTAAAACCAGTGAATTTTGATGAGGCAACTCTGACAACTGCTGATCGTTGTGAGCTCAGATACCAGACGGCAGTCCATAACCTCTGAGGTGGATATTTGTGTAGTGGCAGTTGTAACTTGACACAAAATGTATGGACAGTGCAGGGAACTTGAATTTGACCTAAGGTATAAAAGCACTAATAGCCTATGAACTACATCATGAATGACATTGCTAGCAAATCCCAAACAGAGTAATAGACTGAGTTTTGGAAAAGTCTCTTTCCTTGGTGTGGCCTGCTGACTACCTTTAGCACTGTAGGGCATTCCTTGCCAGGTGTCCCAGTTTGGGTCCATGCAATTTCCTACACTCTGCAGTTCTAGTGTGGGCACCAGCATACCCAGGAATACATGTGTCTCTGTCAGGCACTGAGTTAATAAATATCACTATATCTGATCTGTATTTTAGTACTTTTGTTTCTAGGCATTTGTTTTGAGTCAAGTTATAGGTATGAACTAAGTTGATGTTTGTAAGAGAGCTTCTTAGCACAAAGGAATTGTTTTTAACTCGTGGGGGGAAAAAAAGGTTTTAAAGATTTGAATTGCTTTCCCTTTCATACCATTTATATATATATATATATATATATATAAAAAGGGGTCCCATTGCAAGATCAAATTACTGGAAATATTTTGTCCTGGAGTATGCGGATTTAAGTACTGATGTTCCATCTACAGTAATGTACTATCTTCCACTGTTGTAAATGTTTCAGTTGCTATACTGAAGAGGACGAAATTACAGATCTGAGCTCTAGACCTGATCACGAGTGCTCTTATGTTGACAGCCAGTCCCCATCACAATGTCAGCCCTGTGAAATTATGACTTTTCTGACCAATGCTTGGGCACAATTAATGGATTAATATGGACTGGGGCAGATCATAACAGGCAATTTGTCATACCCATCCAGAGGGGAGGGGGACTGGGAATGTAACTATGTGTATGGGAACTCATTGGCCTCAGGGAGCAGTTTTGTCTTATGGACATATTGTGTGAGTCCAGTTAATGGGGCTTGTGCTCAGGGCATCTTCCTGACCTTTGCTATAGCTCAAATGTAATTTCAAGGACCTGCAAGAATCTGCTGACCTTGTTTTTGTTCCACTTAATAACGTTGTGTTTGAAGGCCTTTAAAGTCAAATGCTTGTCTTTAACTTTCATTGGCAATATCACAACAGAAAGGAGCAGGGTGGTCAACCTAACCTGTGTTATATTTGCTCCAGTTCAGTGGAGTTCAGAGGAAACATTACTTCTCAAAAAATCTAAGCGTGGATTTGTTGCTTAGATCGGTAGTTTTGGCAGTCTACAAGATGAATAGCCCTAACCTTTTTATTTTATTTGTAGACCACAGAATGTGCACTTTTAAACCACAGACTGTAGCCATGAAGACTTTCATCCCTTCATACTGCAGGATTGCTCTCTGCTCCATTTCAAGATCTTACAGCTTCCAGGAAGCTGTTTGATCTTAATGCTCATCTTACGCGCAGTTGGCATGGACAGTACATTTGGCTAGCTCTCAGGGCACAGTCTTAAAATGTGCATTATAAATTACAGAAGGAAGCTGATTTTCATCTCAGTTATAAAGAATTTTTTTTTTCCTTGTTACTAATATTTGTTCTGGTCAAAGGATTTTCATTAGCTTTCTATATTCCAATATGTTTCCAAGGGTGTAAAACATTGGTACAGAGAATTAAGAGGCCTTTTTTTTTTTTCTCTAGAAAAGCAATGTCTGTTGACATCCAAAACAATAGAAAACACAATTTGAAAAGAATAATAAAAGCGAACAGTGAGCAAACTACTACTAAGATACCCAGAAAATAACTGGCATCTAAATCTATTAAAATCCTTAACTGTAGATGAATGACCCTAGTACTGGAAACAAAGTTAACTATATTAATGCTTAGAGACCACCAATGCATTTGTAATATATATTATAGAATCATTAAGGTTGGAAAAGTTCTCCAATATTGAGTCTAATCATTAACACCATCACGTTCACCACCCAATCATGTCCTCAAATGCCACATCCATGTGCCTTTTGAATACTTCCAGTGATTCCATCCATTGGTGATTCCATCTCTTCCCTGGACAGCCTATTACAAAGCCTGACCACCTTATATCTATTCCTTGCATCTAATCTAAATCTCCCTTGAAGCAAGTTGAGTTCATTTTCTCTCATCCTGATGCTTGTTACATGGTAGAAGAGCCTGATCCCCACCTCACTACAGCTTCCTTTCAGGTATTTGTAGAGTGTAAAATATATATATAACTGCATAAATTATTAAAAGGAGTAGATGTGCTGAAATGATCTTTTACATGATCGCTGATATTAATTTTATTTTATTTACTTAAAATCTTTTTGTTACAGAAGATGGCACATTTTGTTAGCACCTCAGATTCAAAACTTGAGCAAACTTGCCTGGCTACTGCTTTGCTGTAGTTCCCTTGCAAAGGCCTAATGATCATCTTTGCTATACTCTCTCAGACTTAGTTACCTTGTAGTGTCAACCTTTGCTACCTTTGTTTACACTGTTTACATTGCAGAAAGTTAAGGATTGAATAAGTAATTTTTGGACTGGTGCCCTTTGCTCCTTTGCAAGTAGGAGAAAACTTAAAGAAAGTTTGGAGATGACCTAGCTGCTCCACAGATTGTTGTAAGGCAGTGTGTAATGCAGCATCCAGCATCTGTCTGTGTAGTTGTACTGATGAGTTAAACTGAAAAATACTGTTGACCTTTCTAAATGTAGCTAATTGGACCAGTGCAAGGTAATACGGGTAAGCCCCTTCACGGTCTCAACCTTTGTATGACAGAAATATTTGGTGTTCTAATTATCTTTATAGTGAAACGTGGAAGATCATGAAGATACCTTTTGTAAAGGAAATAGGAAAGCACAGATAGCCTCAGATTTCAACAGCATGGTGGGGAAATAAGAATATAATAAGCCCTTTTTGGAAGACATGCTTTAAAAAACAAATTAATTCACCAAGCAGGCAAAGTCTTGAGGAAAGCTGACACATTGCTGGCAACAAGATCACCTGAGACATCTGTGAGAGGCAAGTCTCCTGGCTGATACTTGGGTGTTTGGTAACCATGTTTGTGATCATATCATTAGTGTCAGAACATGACATACATATTTATCCTGTATTAGAGCCTTCTGCTTTGGTAATCACTATTTTGTGAATAATCAGTACAGAGACAGCTCAACTACTGGAATGCCAATGATAGATGGAAAACAAGCCAAGCTGTAACATTCTGCTATTTTTCATCTCTGCTACTTAATACTCACTGCAAGTTGAAGATCTGGGTGGGTAAGTAAGGGCTGGTAGCCAGATAAAGCATATCACATGGGAAAACTATTCTTGGGATGATGTCAAGTACTGGGTTGACATTCATAAAAATAATAAATCACTTCTACTTCTTAAATGGTTCTTGACTTCAGGTTCTGAGGAAAACATTTGTTGACTGTGTAGTGAATATCTATATTCTCCTGTAAACATCCTTGTTTGCACTGCAAACAAGTGTTCTGCATGTATTTTCCTTGGGTGAACAAACAATAGAAGACATAAATTAAGTGAAGTCAGGCAATGACTTAAGTGATCAGGAACCTAAGTCCATAGTTGTGATTTTTGTTGTATTCATTCATGATACCAAAACTATTTTTTTAATCATCAGGCATACATCATTCTTGTTATGGGAGTGGACTGAAGTAGCACATTTGTGCAGGCCTGGTGCCAGAATAGATACCAGCCTCTGTGAAAAATTGTTTTCACTTCTGGATGTCCTTGAGGTGCCTGTTCTTTAGCTTTTCTTTCTCCAATACACATTTCAGTGTATTGGCTTAAGACACTGACATAGGTTCCCCTGAGGCAACATCTCTTCACTTTTAGAGCAGGACTCAAGTCAATGAAAGAAGCAAATATTTGGGTTGTTAAAGATGCCTTAAATTGTGCCCTACACATCCAAGTGCTCATTTGTTTGTCACCTGATTTCTGTGCTCCTGGCCTCTCTGCCTCAGAAAGAACCTAACCTTCCACCTAACCTTCAGGTATAGCATGGTCTTAAGGAGAAAGTGTGATTTTGAGTATGGGTCTGAGACAGATAAAAAGAGATATCCTATATTGTAGATGAGCATTGCAGTTGCTGAGCTAAGTTGTAAGTGATTGGCATTGCCTCCTTTGCCTTAAATCAATTCTAGCCTTTGATCTGAATCCTCTCTCTCATCCCCCCACATTCAGAGAAAAAGGACCTCTCTGGGGATCTCCACAGAGTCAATGTGTGTATCTAGAGGGGATCGTGGATCTCAGGCGAATAAAAGATCATGACTTATTTTTTTAGGTACCTAATAATATAAACACCCTGTGATGATGAATTGCAGAGAATTTTGTAGAGTTGTACTTTGGAGAGGAAACTCTTTTGCAAGTTAGGTAGTAACCTATCTAAATATAAACATGATGTTAGGTATGTCAGGACAGCTCACCTTTGAAAGTCACTGTTGACTAGCATGAGACTACTAAAATACTTCTCATTCACAACACACTCTAAGATTAAAATGCAAGACATTCAAGCTGAAAAGATAATGTACTGCCTGACAGGCTCAGCTCCAGCAGAACATCTCTTCCTAATGAAATTCACAACTCACATTATTGGTAGCATTAGAAAAATGAAATTGCTAGGAACTGCTAAAAACATTTTCCTACTTTGATATACATAGTTTAATCACATTTTCAAAGCATTTAGAAAAGTATTTAGGTTTGAATTGTAAGTGCTGATGGGACTTGAATCCAGATTTTTTTCCAAGCATGATCTAGAATAATTTTTCATATATACTTCTGAAATGTTCCTGAAAGAGGTTCACTAGGTAAAAATCATTATTGAAATAATATTAGACACACATTTCACTGCAACTTACCTACATTTAAGACCTGTGGGGAAGTGAATTTGAAAATTTAAATTTTGATTTTAAAAAATGTGCAACACACTGCAGAATAGAAGCTTGCTGCTCTCTTATTTTCATTTTTCAAACAAACACACACACATAGGCATTAAATTCAGAAATCTTCTTGCACCATTAGTTGTCTTCTTGTAAATAATTAGACTCAACGGAATTGAGGTTTATTTAGCACTATCAATCTCTGTTCTTCATATTGCATTTCACGGGTGACATTTTTGGAATTTAACTTCCATTGTACAATGCAGAGCAAAGAAAAAGGACAAAAATAGTGACATAGTTCCTTGGCATGTATTCAAGGGAACTCCACTAAAGCAACTAGCAAAAATGGTTTAAAAAAAGATTAATATGCTTTTCCCACAATAAATGATGCTGAGACGTTGCACTTGTTTGAAAATACGGTGGTGAGTGACTGCCTGTTAAAGATCACAGTGTTAATTACGAGCAACAGAAATCTGCAGAGTTCATTTTTCCTTCCGCCATCAGAGGGGGCTGACTCTTCCAAGTCACTTGTAATTAAATCCTGGAAAACAGTCCTTGGATTAAAAATAATGAACCAGTTGAATCCAAAGTTCGGAATAATGTAGTCCATTTTTTAATAGCAGTAATTGTGATATTCACAAATATCTAAAGGAGAGAAAGTGGGATTATTTTAATTTAATTTATTCTCTACGTCTAATTTATTTCCTGCAGAAATGTTGTAAGCAGAACAGTTCTTCAAGAAAGAATTACAATTATATATTAAAAATATCAGATGAACCTTACAATATAACTATGATTGAAATGCTGTTATATGCTGGTATGATATTACCAGTATTCAATATCGGAATTTTCTGCAGGGGAAAAAAGGAGAAAGAGTAAGATCAGAACAAGGATGTACTGTAAATTTGCTTATATCAGTATGAATAAGAATTCATAACAAAGCTTCTGCTATCACAGTTTGACCATGGGCTGTATAATTTAAAACAAGAAGATGTTTTGTAATATGTATAAAATGAAATTATTTTAACTAGAAACTATATTGAATATAAAGAATAATACTGCTGGATTAGTAATACTGTTTGGATTACAGACTTTACTGCAAAGTGTAAATGGGTTTTCTTCATAGACGACTTCCTTTCTCAGGTGGAATTCTTAGGAGTTTACTGAAATACATATTGAAACATCTGTTTCTGCTGGTATCTTCTCCTAAGCAATGGTCAGTATCACCAAAAGCTAAACTTAAAGACGTTTGAAAGGTGTGGTAGTTTGGGATCATCGGTGTCAAACTGCACACAGCTGAGTGCACGCCATAGACTGAGGGAAAAAATAAAGAATTAGAGATACTGAAGTGGATACGCAGTTCCTGTAAAAGTATAAGGAGAGAAAGGTTAGATTCTCATAAATATTTTGGAGTTTTGAACTGTTGAAGTCTATAAGGACTAGTCATTACCAACGCTACGCTGAATGTGCTTTAAATATCTTCTGCAATACAAAACAAAGCAGTCCTATATTTCTTGGTGAAAGAAATACTGACACTGTAGGATCTTATTGCCCTCACTTACATAAGTTTTACAGATATATTAAGGAAATTAATGACTTCAGCAAAGCAAGGATACCCTATAATTTCATGAAAACCATATTTCACAATAGGATAAAAGCAGTTACACAGTAACTATTTCACAAAAATAGTTTTGTGAAAGCAATGCAAACATTTCTTACTCTATCCTATAATTATCCAATCATGGAAACAAGAAAAGGAGAAAATTGTAAGCAAAGTGTATTTGAATTTAAATTCCATTACAGAGCAGTTATAGTTTTTATTCAACAGCACAGTGACATGGTAATGAGACCCACATAAATACGTTCTGATACTGCTTACAGTGATGATTTTTTTTTCTTTTTTAGTATCAAACTCCCTACTCAGAGAAGCTTTTATTTTCTAGAGCAAATTTAATAAACTAATTTATATAACTAGTATTTTTAGAAAATAATTCTGTGATCAGTCTGTCCCAGATAATAACCAAGAGATTTTTGTCCTTATGAAGTTCAATGGCACTAAAGTTAAGATTGCCTTGCCTCTCCATGGAGCCTCCAGCTCCTGGCTGAGACAGATGAAAGGTGACACATAAGGTCTTGCATAACCCACAAGGATGAATCAGATTTCATAAGGCAGCTAAAATGGTATTACATGTTTGTGATGAGTCAACTGACTACTACCATGCCAACAGTGCCATAGCTCATAGAAATCTGACAGTCCTCAAAATGTCTTTATGGAAATATTTAACAATTACTTTTATCAAAATGTGAAGAGGCTTGCAGTCAGCTAAAAGCATTCTTTATCATTTAAAGTAAATATTTGTCCTAAAAGTGATGGATAGGAACACATAAAGTCTAAAGATGTTGTGGAATGTGGTAGAATAAATACTTCTGAAAGATTATAATATCTGAATGGTTTTGATTTTTTTTTTTTAATCTGGAGTTTTTCAAATGTTAATAAAATATCTACCTTGATTTATTCTTTAAAAAATGTATAACTCACAGAAAGGCTATCTAGCTGTGCTGCCTAGCAGGATCCTTCTCTCTTGATATTGCAGGACCCACCAGTTGTAATGCCAGCAAGTGGACTGCAAGTCCTCCTATCCCATCAGACACACACAAGTAGTGCAGAAAGCAAAAGTACTCTGCCTAATGGAATGCACATATGGTGCTAGTGCCCTGTTTTACTGTGAACTAGTTGGTGTCTTTGATACCATCTGGGATCCTGCAGGAAAAGGAATCTGCTTCTGTTCATAATCTGAAATGTTAAATGATAGGTAAAGCAACTCGACAGAATACAGTATAGAGTCTAAAGATGCAGTCAGCAGTTGGCGGTGACAATTCCATGTGTGAAAAAAAACCGAACTCTTGTCATATTACAGGGCTTTCTTCCCATTGTTCATATCCATAATTTTGCCGAAGGTTGTGCAGTCCCTCCTTGTAGAAAATCAAAGAATATACCTAAACTTCTAAATCTGAGAGAATGGTTTGACCATAAGTTGAAATGTAAAAGCATTACATAAAAAAGCACAGAACTCACTACACCTATCTTACACGTCTGTGAGTGCTAATTGGCTGCATTTTAACTAATCTGGTATACCTTTTGTGCTGTCACCTCTCTTAAAACCGTGCTCATTAACCAACTGCTTTTTGTTTCTCTTTGCAATGTCTGCAGGTCAGTTTATGGTGAAACAGCTTTCAAGGACGGTAGGTTAGTCACAGATGGCTTCAATAGTATAAAATTTGAGGATTAGGCGGATGTGTCTCTGAAGGCCACATATTTACATTCCCTGGTACAACTGTGTGTGGTGAATGGGATTTCATGGGGAGACCATAAGTGTACTTACCCCTAACAAGCAGCTCTGTCTCATCTGACACGGTGTCAGCCGCAGTCTGGACCCTGCAGCCGTATCTCCCAGCGTGCATCAGGAGGATGTTCCTGATCATTAAATCTGCAGAGGACGCTTGCTGAAACAGGGATGAAGTGCCATCTTAAAACTTAGTAAATCTGTGTTCAAGGTAGTTCACAAGGGTGTTTTTGTATGGTTTGAGCAACTCTTGAATGCAGCTTTCATCTTACAAAATGTATGTGCCCTAATACCCTCTTGTGAGGATTATCAGAACACTGCATTTATACAATTATTAATAGGGATTAAAGAAGAGGATTTCAGGTTTTTAATAACTTTGACTTTGCTTAAAGCACACTGTGCATATATGCACGTTCAAAGAGAATTATTCCAAACTAGTGCAAAAAAATTTATTAAGGAGATGAACAGAAAAATTTTGGAAATATTTGATATTAAAAGAAAGTCCTCTGAGAATTTCAGGGGTTTTTTTCTCTGCTTCTTTGCTAAAATATAGTGACATTTGGAATATGTCTTGCTACTGTGATGAAATTAAGATAACTTGAAAGATAATATCGATTAACTTTAATTAATGTAGAGGAAGTTAATGCTAAATATTATCGAGAAAGTATGAACAAATTCTCATCCTTCTTTTTGAAATCTGTATGTAGTTAAATCTGAAGCATACAAAATGTACATAGAGAATATGAAGAGAGAACGAGTTGAAATTTTTATTTTTTAGAATTCTACCAAACAGCAAATACAATGCCCCAAAATTATGATCAGAAAAAAAGAAAATCTGAAAGTATAATAGACTTCTGGACAATAAATGGCTTTTGCTAAGAATCTCTACATTGCTTCATAAATTCAAGAAATAATACTAGATTTTGAATATAAAAAACCATTGTTATATCCAACTTACTGGAGACAACAAATGTTTCTCCACTAGATTTAGGGAACCCATGTCCATATATATCGCTGATCTAATACAGTCACTAGTCAGGGAAACAGAAATCACACTGCCCACATGGTGTAGGAACTGCAATTTACTCCCTCAATTATGTGTCCTAATATAATGTAAGCACAAACTATTTTGCCAAATTGCCAGAAATATGTTTGTTCATTCCTAAGCATTTTTTTTCTTTTAATAATCAAATAAAAATAATTTTAATGTATTAGCTGAGGATAGATGAAATGTCCTGAAAATATTTCTAAATTACCTTATCATTGCTAATTTGTGCAATATGTGAACCTCAAGTTAAATTTTTGTAACATTAATGTAGTTTGTATAAGATTATTGATAGATTATATATAATTAATGATTTGAATAAAATTATGTAGCATAAAATATGTTTATCACAATTATACAATCTGTAATATATAATGTATAATTTTTATATAATGACATAAAATAATATTTAATTTATAGCTATAAACATATATTGTCATGTATTATATAATCCCCAAATAAATTTTTTGACTATCCACTATTCCATTATCTAGAGTTTACATAATACTTTATGTAAAAGAGATATAGAATATGTTACATCATGTACAGGACATTTTAGACAATAATATAATATAATGCAATAATTATAATACAACATTGTATATAATATATATTTATTATATTAATTTATAAGTAACATATAGAATACTGTATATTGGACATTATATTTAAAACATGAGAGTTGATTAATATGTGGCTACTATAAGACAACGTAATATTGTAGGTTATACATTATATCATAGTATTTATATACACCTACTCAGTGTTTCACTTTAAGAAGAATTTCCTGAGTGTAGGCATTCCCCTTCTCAGATTTTGTTTACTTTACTAAGCAAGCAAAGATTGACAGTCTTCTCTTGAATTATATATTTCTGTCCCTTGCAATGTTTCTAATTTGAGTAATTTTGATCCTGAGCAAGTAGAATTGTACCCTGCGTGCAAAATGTAGTCTTACCAGGGATGTAAGTGTGTACACTTCTCTAGTTGTGCTGGAAATTTGTCTCTGTGCTCGTGTAAATTCACTCAGATCTTTATTCTTCTCAGTCATTTGAAATTTAGGATCTTCCAATTTATAACCAATGGCTCATGTGTGCATGACCTTGTGCTTTGCAGTATTACATTTCTTGTCCCCATCTGTTATTTTCATCATCTACTGTATTGGTAAGATGTCCAATTTTGTACCATACAATTCTGATTTGCATACTTTTGTCTTATGCCAAGGTCATAAATGATATGATGAAATAGGATTTATTTCAAGATTTAGTCTTCTAGGTTTTCTTGAGTGTTTTCTTTTTAGATAGAAGAATTCCTTTTCAGCACATCTTGGCATACCTTCTTCAGCCAATCTTCTCTTAATTTGCCTTTTTGGAACTAAAATTGCCATAATATTCCACATAGCACCAATAAAAAGAATCTTTATTGAAGGATATTCACATGCAAAGAAAGAAAAGAGAGATGAGACATCAAGGTTGCCTCTGAGACCAGAGTGAATATGGGCATGATCTATAGCTAAATAAGTGTAGATCTGAGAGCGTGATTACCATGGGAGTGTTTTGCCTTCTGAAGTGGCCTAGATAATGATGTTTCTAGAGGGAAGATACTCAGACCAGTCAGGCCATAATGCAATTCCTATATTCTTGCTCTGGCATATCAGAAATCACAACAGTGGAGAAGAATATCTGTGTAATTTACAGTTCGAAATGTAAAAGAGGAGCACACACTCCTACCAGGAGTCAAATTCAGGATATATATATTTTTAAGTCAACTAACACAGCAGCATTTACTAGTTATTGAAACACTCAAGATGATTAGTTATCTTTGTTATTAGTTATTAGCTTTAGTTATTAGAAGGATAAGACCAGAATCAGTCCACATTTGTGGGTAATTTATATTTAATGTCTGTTTTGTTGTTAAGTGGGGGGAATAGCATAATGGATAACAACTGTCTGATTTCATTGCTCAGGAGCTGTTAAAAATCTTGGCTGTCACTCTGACTTCCAAAGGGTTTATGACATTGTGAATCCTAATATTCTTATCAGGGAAAATATATGTATTTCATCTGCACACCTGTGTAAGTGGGCAGGCAAGCAGCAATTGAAAGAATCATTGCTGTTAGTGTTGAGCAGTGTGGTACAATAGATCCAAATGAAACACTTTGATTACAGCATAACAGGATGTGCAGCCAGCATTGCTGAGGATGTGTGAGTGGAAAAATATTAAAGTCACTTTGTTTAATACAGATAGATATATGCTCAGACATTAGATTCTTGATCACTGGAAATAATGAGACATTTTAGCTTCCATTTAGAAAAGCAGGAGCTATGTTTGACCAGGATCTCTAAAAAAATACCACATTTCTGATGTTCAGTGGCATTTATAAAGTGATCTTTATTATTTTTATAGTCCCTTCCAACTCTTGGAAGACAGACTATTTTGCTGAGTAGTTTATCCTGTTATGAGAGGTTATAGGTAGGAGTTACAGGGTCTGGAGGAGGTTAAACTGATGTGCTGCCCTTCTAAGTCTTATGAAAATATCTGCATCTTGTCATTGCAGTTGGTGCTTAAACTTGAGCAAATGCAATTCAGTTTTAAAAAAGTCTAAAAAAATTTAAAAAGTGAGAATGTAGCAGAGACTCCATTAAGAAAAGAATTTAAGGTCAGAAACTTTGTCTTTTGCTTTTAGTCTTCTCTCAGTGGAAAAAAGACATGATGTTTCAGCAAAAGCAGAGACATAACTTCCCCTTCAGGGAAGACAAAAACTCATGATATGGATGTAAACAGTGTAGAAAAATCTCTCATTTGGACTAAAAGGAGTTAGAACTGCCTGGTGTATCAGCAAACATGTGGTCCAAATTTTATTCAAAGCTGAAGTTAGTGGTGTTTAAACTTCTTTGCATCTAAGTTTTGACACTTTTAAGTGTATGTTTTTAAAAGCTGATTTTTACTTCTCTAATTTTATGCTCATCTCTGATAGGGAATTTTTTACAACAAGTGCACTATTTCAAAGTAACAGTTTATTAGAAAAATCCATATTACTTGGCATTCTAAGTATCATGTATTATCCATTTAATCAAGCACCAAAATATTTGTATTTTTCAATATAAACTTCTACTGTGTGAAATATATCTTGTATTTTCCTAGAGCTAAAATTTACAATTAAACAAAACAGATAGGTTCAGCAACAAACCTGCAAGGATTTTTAGGAAAGTTGAAGGTAACCTTCAAGGTCAACATCAGCTGTGGACCTACTGTAACACTGAACACACTGCTAGTCTTAATTAAGTAGTAAATAAATAATAATAGGGATATCAGTGCTATCTGTCATGACTAGTGTTGCTCTCTAGGACAACAAATTATTGTATCATTCATATTATGTGTCCAAGCATCCCATTCATAATGTTCTAGGCAGCTCCAGTGCTGAATGCTATGTTGATCTGTGGCGCTCTCTGTGCTCCAGTGTGGCATGTTTAAGGTCATAGTCATGTGTGCAATGTATCTAATTAACTTTCCTTGTAAGGTATAACTTGAAACATATTTTCACAAAACTTGGTGCCACCTATACATTAGCATTTGCTTTTGATGTGGAGATACTTTCCCAAACTTAAAAAGGCCCCAAGGAACATATGCATATTTTGCTCAAAAGCAATCAACTAATTGTATTGGTCTTTTGCACTCATTGACCTAATGCTGGGGATTTGCAGTGGGAAAAGAAAAGAAAAGAAAAGAAAAGAAAAGAAAAAAGAAAAGAAAAGAAAAGAAAAGAAAAGAAAAGAAAAGAAAAGAAAAGAAAAGAAAAGAAAAGAAAAAAGAAAAGAAAAGAAAAGAAAAAAGAAAAGAAAAGAAAAGAAAAAAGAAAAGAAAAAAGAAAAAAGAAAAGACAACTTTCAGAGAATTTACTGTTGGGGCTTCTTCAGGCACCCCACATCCCCACAGAGAGGATGTTGTATGTGGATTTTTTTCCATTTCATAAATCCTGAGTGGTTGTGAGTTGCTTTGAAATACTGTAGTTTTACATAGGGTTCTTCAAGTGAAGAGAATTAGACTTATTCTTCCTGGGAGAGTGAGTTCATTGTTCTGAACTGGTTGCTAGGAAACCTCCTCGATAATCTGTCCATTCATTTACTAAGTTTTTATCTCTAGACCAAGGCGCTCTGTTCAGTGTACAACCTTTTCTTCCAAAGGCTTTGCAAATGAACAATCTCTAATCTATCTGCATTTGAAATGGAGCTCATGGTTACACCCTAGAGCACTTTCTTAACATTTAATAAGTCTGTCGTTCACTTTCCCCTATGTCTTCCAGGGAGGAATTACACTTTGGGTTGATTATTACATAGTCTATCACATATGTCTAAACTACAGAACCATTTGAGGAAAATATATATGAATTATCTATCTCTTGCCTTTATATCAATCCCAGCTTTCATTTAATCTGCCTCTAATGCCGCTCATTTTCCACACTGATTGTCATACTTCCCTTCCGCATTCCAGCTGCAGTTCCTTGAATGTAGGTCTGATTTATCTTGGAAAGCAAGTTCAAAATACTGAGTAGTCAATAAAGACGACATGGTGACCCACAACTCTCAGCTTCTGCACTGCAAAGGCCTGAGGACAAGAAAGTCTGCCTATTATTGTGCAGATGATTCAGTTTGGGAACTGTGGGCAACATACAGTGAAAATGGTTTCTTTTCTTGGGAAAAATATGTCTAAAAAGAATACTGAGACTAGTACAAATGATCATGATTCGACAAAAGTTTAAATCAATGGGAAAAAAAGAGAGAACAAACACTGATTTCATTGCAAGAAAACTTTTATGATGAAATTCTAAGGGGTGTTTGAGTCATTTCTTTACTATTACTACAGGGGTTTATTGAGGTTTGCTGGATGTCATCTAAATCTCTTGACAGTGAGAGGTGAGGATGCTTTCCTACTAAGTGGGTTCTATACAGGTGAGTGAGTGGGAAGTACTAGAAGCCTGAAAAAGTTATATTCTCTGTAAACTGTGAACAGTAAAACAATGGTGTGCAAGCAAACAGGACTGAGATTTGATCCTAAACAAAAATGACCTGGGCTTTTCATGATATCTTACCCAACTTAAAAGATTATTTAAAAATATATAGGTGTTAGGTGAATTCTGGATTTGTACACTATTTGATTTAGCAAAACAGGCTTTATTAATGAAATTCAGTTACACTGAATTGAAAATTTTTTTGTCAGTTGATTTTTTTACCATATTTGAATAGCAATGGAGTTTATTTTTGCTGAATTTATCTGACACAAACTAATCATTATACAGAATAACCTCGTGGCAATGTTATTTTTGCACCATCAACAGTAAGTGCTAAAACACAATACAGTAAAGTTATTTCAAATAATGCTGACAATTTATATGTACATTATGATAGATTGTTGGCTTCAAGTCTAATTTTGTCCATAATGTGTTTATGAAAATTTAAGTGCCATTCCATGCAAATTCTTAGGTTTGAACACATCATCCACTTGTCTGTGATATTGCTTATGATGATTAAAAATTACAAATATTTATTCTGCTAAGAAGTAACAGACTTCTCTTTTGATACAGTGATAATGGAAAATTATATTATAAGTACATTTGGAACAAAGAAGATGGAATCATTGTTATCATGTTTTTTGTGATGAATGTGTGTGGTAGTTTAATAATGGTACTATAATAGTATTCAGGTTGATGCAAGTTCACTGTGGGATACCTGATAAAACATAAGTTGCATTTTCCTGTCTATAAGAAGTAAAAAAATGTTTTGTGGATCCATAAGAATCTTCCAGGAGAAGTGTGGACCCTTCCAGTGGCAGTATTTTTGAGCAGTTTGCATAGACAAGGCAAGAACTATGAAAACAGTTGCTTTGGATGATCACTGGTTACTGAGTGTATGTCAGAGAGTGATGGGGTGCTGGTAGTGGATAGGAAGGATTTGAGTCTGCTTGAGATGCTGCAAGTGCATCTCCAGTGCAGTTTGAATTGGTGTAAATGAGTTTGATTAATTTTATTGAGAGAAGGTAAAAAATAAGATGAAGTTGAATGAGTATCAGAAGTCTGGTGGTATGTCAGTACTGGGGTTAGTTTTGTGAAATTTAGGGATTAAAGAAAACATAGCAAAAGCTTTGAGAATAGGAAGGAATGAGAAAAGAGATGGGATATAAAATGTCAAGCTTAAGGACAGGGAGGCCCACTACACTCACGTTGCTAAATACATGTTCTGTATCAGAGATGTTATCATTGGCAGAAAAAAAGGAAGAAGGGACATAACAGTATGTGTTACTTGTGCTTCTGTTCAAAGATGCAAAAAGAGGGAAAAAAGAGAGCTTGGTGGTACAGATATGATCAGGGTGGAAAGGTGGTGATAGTGATGAAGAAGATAACATGAATTAAAGCAAAACCCATATGATTCAAGTGTGTCATTTTGACAAAATATCAAAATATCAAAATAGGGAACACACAAAGCAGACATGTGATTGGGTTTTCATTAATTACTGCACAAAGAGTGTTGTGACAGCCTTAGATGGCCAGAGATTTATTAGCAGAGTCTATAGATGATAGCAAAGAAAGCCAACTAGGTGAGAAATAAAAGGACTCAAGGAGGAGAGCAAGAAAAGGAAAATGGAAGACTCTTCCTGGTGGCCATCCAAAAGGAGCATTCTCCTCTTGAGGCTCCCTCCAGTGCCGTAGGTGACAATGAGAAAGATAATGATGATTACTTTTTTACTTGTTTTCCCCCCTTCAGTGTGTTATAATCTTTTCTTTGGGACCTACTTAAACTTTCTATTTGTTAATGTAAATTGAAATATGTTAATTAAGGGCAGTTGTTGCACAGTGATTGATTGTTAAACTTCTCAGTACATATATTGCTGGATAATATTTATAAAGTATTTATATGACCATTATCTACTTCACTGCACACAGTGGCTTGTTTTATGAAAGAAGAGACTAAAAAAGGGTGTGAGAGGTAGGGGTGAGTTTCAGGACAGTGGGAGCTTCTGATGGCACTTCTCTGTAACAAAAAAATTAGGGTTTGCAGGTGCAAGACCTCAAGAACAAAACCACAAGGTTAGCAACATAAGAACTACAAGGGAGAAATAGTGCTGGGAAAGCTCTAGAAAACACCACCAAAGCAGATGGGGAGAAAGGTTGCAGAGCTGCAAGTGTAAAACAGGCAGCAGAGCCGTAAGTGGAAGGTGGTAACATTAGGAAGGCTGATATTGATCAGCTGTTCAAACAATCAGCTGTGCTATTATAGCTCAGGATAGCACTGTGCCAAGCAGTTAAATGATCCATCAGCTACAAGTAAATACGGGGAAAGAATGGACTGTCATGAAATATCTTTTATTTGTCCCAAGACATTTTGTGTTAGAATGTTTCTTGTAAACAAGGAAAAGTAGAAAATACCTTAAAAGAATAAATCAGTGTAAAAATTATGACTGTATTTAATGATCTCTTTATGACAATAATTTTTAAAATCAATTGCTATTCAGAAATGCTAAGAGGCTCCTATTTTTCAAAATGATTTGTTATCTTCCTTCTCCAAAATAAAATTAAATAGAGGAGATCATAAAATTGATAAGGTTGGAAAAGATCTCTGAGAACATTGAGTCCAAGCCAGCACCACTATGTTCACCACTAAACCCTGTCCCCAGCTGCAACATCCACACTCCTTATGAATTCTTTCAGGATTAGTGGTTCCACCAGTTTCTTGGTCAGCCTGTTCCAATGCCTGACCATCCTTTCAGTGAAGAATTTTTTCCCAATATCTAATCTAAATTTCCCCTGATGAACTGGGTAATTTGCTCTCATCCTGTCACTTGTTAGCTGGGAGAAGACACCGACCTCCACCTCACTACGACCTCCTTTCACGTAGCTGTAGAGGACAATAAGGTCCTCCCTCAGCCTCCTTTTGTCCAAGCTAAACAAGATAAACATTACTTTCATCTCTCTCCCTTACTCTCTATTCGTAGCCAAAGCCACAGGCATTTGCAGGCATCAGTTTTGTGGTTTGATTCTACAAAATGTTTGGAGGGTCTCTTTCTAACATAGAATGATATAAGTTCAATCAGTTCACTAGAACTGTTTATGTCCAGGAAGCAACACATGGTAAAGTGCAGTATTATCCTGTGGCCTTCATTGTCTTTGGTTTTCGGTTTGTAGTTACCAGTTACAAAACACAAACTCCAGGAATCCTTATTCCATTTTGTACCCTCCCTAATTGACAAGAAATTTGTGTTACCAACAGAAAAGATAATTATTTTTAAACTATTTCTGATCACTCAAATATTTAACAGCTGTAGCTTGACAAATGGGCAAAACCCAGTAATGAGTACAGGGTTGAAATATCTGGAGCTTTGAGTTGACAGTAATGGCTATGTTCAGCCTCTTCCATCAGCAGGAATGGATTGTGACAAACAGTGAAACAAATTGATAGCAATAGGTGGATATGGCAGTTTTACTCTGAACAGAAATTCTCTGTGCATAGAGCATGCATCTTCTACAAGACTTCTGACAACCATTGCTCTTCTCCTCATGTGGCAAGGAAAGAAGGTATTAAATAAACTCCCTATTTAATTAACTTTGTTTGGGTTTACATCAGATAAAGAGGAAAGACATTAACAGCCTGCTGTTTTAACTGATTCCATGTAGTCTAGAACTTAGTGCTGCCTTTTTAGAAAATACTTAGCTAATTTTAATATTAATTTCTAAAATTTGCTTAAAGTACTACAAAAAACCCAATGAGTGACTTGAAAATACTAGAAGTGCAAATTTATGCATTTTGAAAGGTTCTAGGTTGTAAGATTGAAGTTTCCAGTGCTAAGCAGTACTTAAATGCATTGTCCCATCTTTATCTGGCCTTTTTAAAGTGAAACAGTAGATTTCATTCCACTTCCACATGAACAAATGACCACTCTAAAATATAACATGACAAGCTGTCCTTATTGCTTCCCACGGTGGCAGTTTCAGTTAAGATCAAAGACCAAGTTGATATTGAGACTAAATCACTTTACTCAGTCTGAAAAGTACTCATGCAGGTCAGGGTGAGGGACATAAGAGCGGTGTTACTGCTCACCAGGCTGTGGATAACCACAGCAAATAATTTTGCTTGGCTGCCATAAAACCAGTATCAGATTTCAAATGCAGATTTGGAATGACAGCAGTTGGATGAAAATCTAATGACAAAATCAGCTGTTTTTAGACAGAAAAGGGATGCCTCCATGAGAAAATTAAGGTCATTAATGGTCTAAAGAAAATTTTAAATAGAGTTTTTAACATGACTTGTAGATTTAGCACAATGGAGAGAAAATCAATGTTATCCTAATTAAAACAAACAGGTTCATATTTTCTGTGCTCATGTGCTCACTGTATTGCTAGAGGGAAATTTTGGAAATTCAGACTTCGATGCAAAATTGTTTCTGTTAGATTATCCCTTACAGACTCTTAAAATGTTACCGAGTCTTGTTGAACAAAGTAAGACTTCACTGAAGCCAAAGGATTCTGGATTTATATAACTGTTTGCATTATCATTCTTCTACCAAATATACTCTGGAGTTACACATACACACCACTTGGGATGTTTTCCTTTCTTAGTCTGCAGTCTGTGGCTGCCAGTCCAGCGGGGTTCAGTCAGTCTGTTTTCTTTCATATTCCCTTCATGAACAGCTTTGTTGAACTTGACATCCTTACCACACTTTTCTTTTTGCCAGGCAAGTCCTTGAAGTACCTAAATTGCTATAGGTACTAAATTCTTGGTATCTCAGTGAATAATAGCAAATACACCTTCAATTTGTATAAAAATTACTTCTCACTATGAAAAATGCTAACATCTTTTTTTTTTTTTTTTTTGGCACAAAAGCTACAGATATAATATAAAAACAAGTGGAGCAATATGGATTTTTAAGAGAAGCTTTTCCTTTTAACTGCAACTACTAGCAAGCCTGCAATTTTAGCAAGTGAAAATTTATCTACAGCCCAAATAAATGTTATTTTGGTGGTGGCTTTTAGAGCACTGCATTAGGCATGAGGATGCTCATCATACTTAACACCTGGGTCTGCCACAGTGAAAGTATGAGTAATGCAACCAGTGCTGAGAGGTTTACAATCGCTTGTTATTAACAGACCACATTCAAATAATGTTCCATTTGTCAGGCTTTAAAATGAATAAACAAAACACAGGCAAACCTGAACATATTTTTATCTGACAAAGTACCAGTATGTTCAGAAAATATGGATATATAACTCTGTGACTTCATGCACACAAAGGATATTATTTATCTTAAACATACTCCATTAAAATAGCATTTTGTTAAGGATCAACTCATGCAACTTAAAAATGTTTTGTTCAGAAGAGAAAAATTGTTCAATTAAACGGCTTATTGAATTAAACTCAAATTTTCAAAAGCAAACCCACCAGCAAGTGAATATGGTATGACTTCCATAAAGGCAAGCAGAAGAATAAATTGATTGCAGCTGACAAGATTTTTATTGCAGTTAACTTTGCTACATTGTACTCAAATTAGATACATTAAGTTTTAAAATTTCCTGACCTTTGTGAACTTCATTTTTCCCTGTTAACATAGCATGGACATTTGATTTACATTTCATCAGTGAGAAGATTGAGCTAAATGACTGTAGATTTTATTTCCAAACTTGTTCACAATAAAAAATTCCTTTATAGGAAGAAAAGTTCAAATCATTTTACATGAGACAGGTTTGAATTACTTTATCAGATTGTTTGATCTTATTAAACTCCTTTTGAATCAAGTAATAATATTTGAAATTGGTATGCATATTTTTCCACATGACTCTTATTGACTTAAATTATGTTTGGACAACTAGAATCTACCTCACACAAAGGAGCTGATAAATAAAATATAGTCCTTGCTATTCAGATATTAAAATGTACACTAGGCAAGTAAAACATTGGAAGGTGAGAGAATTTCATCACCCATGTGATCTGTGAGAAAGGCATCAATGCTTATAGAAATATCCTTTCTATATTAAAGTCAGCAGAAGAATGTAAGTAAGATTTGATGAAAAAACTCCTTTCGGTTTCCTCACAAATATTATCAGATACCTCACTAATAATAGGATGCCTAAGTTTAAACTTAATATCTTCTTGACAAAAACTACTTGGAATGACTGGTGACCTACACTCTGCACCTACTATAGTTAATATTTCTTTCCAGGGATACTAAAAACAGTTATATCTTTCAATTTGGCTAGAATTTGGTAAGTGGGAGACATATAAAAGCATGCAAATTTCTATCAGTTCACAGCACACAAATGACAAGCACATGTTCACTTACTGCCTTGATGCTTTCAAAGTGTCCACCTTCTTTTTCAAAGTCAATTGGCTGCCCATTGAGAGTCCAATAGAAAGTGACATCAAGTGTGCTGTCGTGAAGGGCTTTACAACTGAGGACAATGCTTTCTCCAACTGTTAACTCTATCTTCTTGGGAGTCAGCTCTATTCTTGTAGGTTCTTGAAATATAGAAGGATTAGGAACATTTAGGCAAAGCCCACTTACAGTGCCAAATAATATGATCAAGTACTGCTTAGCCTACTCAGAGCTTACATGCACTGCTTGTTTCAAATACACACTGTCAAATACTGAACTATATTCATAGTGTACATTGAGATATGGCAGTCGGGATCAGAAGGTACAGACAGTTTCATAGAAGCAGTAAGGCAGAATCCTAAACAACAATCTGTAGGACATCTGAGCTGGACTAGTTTCAGGAAAAACAACTCATCAGTTTTTTTAAGGTTTCAACACTTGGAATCATGTTATTGTATGAAAATTTCAGTTTTGTAACATAAAATCAAAAAGGATGTTTCCTGGATTACTAAAAAAAGGAATAAGTTTGAAAATTGAAATCAAAAGACTTGACCACCTACAAACAAAATCCATGATCACATATGAATTCAGCTGAAGAATGTAAAAAATATGGTTTAGAAATGCACTGCAACTCAGAGGTTTGATTATTGTTATTCTTCTAAGGAACTATCTTTCTTTAGTTTTTATATTAGCATATTTCCTTAAATCCAAAGGTTTGTTCCCAGATAGAAAGGGATAGGGGTAAGCGCATTCCTGAAGCTAAAATATGTTT
>VXAU01004999.1:0-19609 GCA_013399695.1 Formicarius rufipectus | reverse complement strand
TAGAATTATTTATAATTTGAGTGATTTAATATATATATACTAATTCTTCTGTCCCATCTGTGATATAACAGCTCGAGTATGCAATCTGATGTAGGAAAACAGTGTTTGACCAGATGGAGTTTCATCCCCCTAGCTTTCTTATTCTGCCTCTACAATCCTGTTATATGGTTGGCTGGGGATTCTAAGTAATATTAAAATATTAGTCAAGGGAAATTGTTATCATCAAAGTATTCCTTCATACCTTTAACAGATACTGATGCAATGATTTCTGCAGATCCAAATACATTTACACCTTGGCATAAGTATCGTCCTTCATCAGACTTGGAAGCATTCAGGATTCGAAGGCTCCCATGTGGAAGAACAGTTATCCTGAGAAGGACAAATAGATAATATATAAATATCTTTCCCATCCAAACAGCCAAAGTCCATTCTGATATGCTTTAGAGACAATAAATAGGATTGAAGACTGCTGCCTCTGTAGAAAAGGTACGATGAAGATAATAGCTGGAATAACTTCTGTTTCAGAAAGATTTTAAAACACCCATTTTGCTCCTCCTTCCTTAATTCATAAACATCATGAAAGCTTCAGTGAATTAGTATCCTTCAATATTTATTAATGGTGAGTTTTAATGAAACTTTTGTAAAAAAGTAAAACAGGTAATTCTTCATAATTTGTCTTTAAGGTTTCACTCATATTATTCTCAAATCACATTTCGGTATTAAGCACAAGCTATTTCATTTATTAAAAAAAATGACCTTACAAATCAGATCTGAGAAGAATGGGAAGTAAAATGCTATAGAGGGTATGAAAAATACCCCATTAAATTAATTGTATCTGGTCAAAATATGATTTATGTCACTGCTGCACAATGAAGCAAAGGGACTTAAATAATCTCTGCTTTATTGTAGATAGACTTCTATTTTTACCTTTGAGGCTGTGTGGTTGCACCTCTTGGCAAGTAACCCCTCTGAAGTATCTCAAGAAATGTTTTTCAACCATTCACATTTAGGAGTATAGAATTTTGGCTTTGTTTACACAATATTAATCATAAACTCCACTAATTTGCATGAAAATTAACACATTTTTACTAATATAAGATGACAAAGAACCTGAATTTACTGTATCTTAAAGCTCCAGCCCTGGAAGAGCAGTAAATAATCGTTGCTCCTTTCCTGACAGAGAAGTACAAGCCTCAAAGGAAAATGGCAACTCTTACATGGTATTTAAGATAAGCCCTTGCAGGTGTTGTGTATCCCTTCCTTGGTTAGACAGTGGTAACAGCTCTCTTTTAAAGGTTTTGAGAGATGTAGGCTGGGAACCCACCCGAAGGCATAGACACTGAAAGCCGATAATCCTCAGCTAATGCTTTCAGGTATCCCAAAGAAGTGGAGGAGGAGATGGAGTCCTTCCATTTCCTGTATTTGAAAACTATGGTAAGAGCTAAGTAGGTAGGTGCTCTTCCCCAGTGATGGTTGGATTTTTAGATACATCTTGCCAGAGAGGGCTTTCTCTCTGTTACAGCAGTGACTGATACTTTTTCTGGGAGAATCCTGTTGAGTCTATGATCAGAAGTCATTGAGGGTGTAAGGCTGTGGTTTAATCTTGAGAAGTACTTTGCCATGAATATAGCACCTTCAACAAGTCTGCTTTGGGCTCTTCAGCAGCCAAAGAATGGAAGAAATTCCCTTTCTAGGCTGGCTTTTTTAATGTGCAAAGCTGAGTTACCTTTGATTTATACTAGGAGTGATTTACCAAAGGCTTAAGATTCAATAATGTGCTCAAACTAAATCACTAATATGAGACTGCATATCTTCTTCTTTTCTTTTTCTATTTTTTTTTTTCCTCCCTCAGGAAAAAGAAAAATATCCCCTATTTTCTGACTCTGTGGAAAAATGGTGGTTTATCATCTGAGGTTTATAAACATTGTGGTGGAGAAAATAGAATTTCATTCCAGTGAAAAATGTGCTTCTGTTCACTTCAGGTGTGAAACCACTCAGTGCTCTCAGCAGAGAGACAGAAGAAAATAATACCTTCAAAAGTGAATGGGGCAGAGGAAGGACATGTCAGCTCTCAGGTTCCGTGGTGCAACCTGAGAATGCATCTCCCATCTTGCTCTAAACAAATATACATCACTACTTAGGTCGCATTACTTGTCTAGAGGTAATTTGTAGAAAACATAATTATGTTAAGCAAATGCCTCAGAGTTTTGAGGGTTTGGATTTTTTTCCCATCAAATAAAAAGGCCTGATATTTTTTTATGATATATCACACCTTTGAAGAAACACTTGCTTTTGAAACTGACGGGGATACAAGCTTCCTTCATTTTCTCTTGATGTAAGTTTTGTTTTCCTATCAAGATGTTCAATGTTCCTATCAAAGTGTTCAGTGCTCTGAGGACATCTTATAATTTGTATGACAATAGCCTTTGCAGAACAGTAATAGTTTTCATCAATATACTGTCAAGATCAGACAAATGAAAAGACATTCCTTTAGTGTTTGCAAATTATAAAGGCTTATACACAGTTAAAGTCCTGATGTAAAACTGTTTCTCATTCTGAGATTGGAAGAAAAGAAGGTTAGATGCATATGGAAGATTAGCTAATGAATCTTATGTATATTATCAATTACATTTCTGTTTAGCCAAAACCTTTTGCTCTCCATGGGGAAAAGAGTAATTGCTCAATCAAAGGAATTGCAAGCACATTTGCTGGTGAATTATTTGACTCAGAAATTAGTACTTTCCTTAAAGTACCTAGCACTCATCTGTCCTCCTTTGGAAAAAAGCCAGACGCCTGGTTATGATGAAAACTGAAATGCTTTATTTATTCACATAACACTTGCTGCACACAGCAGGAACGTAGACCTCTCTTACTTCCCTGCCAATATCTCTCAGTCACAGAGAGACCACCTGTGTAGCATGTCTACATATTTTAATAAGAAAATACCATAGCAAAAAGTTGGAGTAGAATTAAGGGTGATTCAAGAAAAAAAAACAACCCAAAATTTTTAACTTTAATTAGAAACTGAGGGAATGATGATGATAAATGAATGATTAAAGAAAAGAGAGGTGAAAGATCAAGATGATAGTTTGGAGATTATTGTATTTAAATATAAGAAAAACTCATTATAATCACATAAAGGAGATGCTGTACATACAGGGTCACTGAAAAAAAAAAGTGGCATGTGAAATTAGTGTCTGTGTAGAAAAGAGTCTTCTGTCTAATAACATGAAGAAAAAGAGATGAGTGTTAATGTCTTGATGTCAAAAAGCATGTTGGTTTAAGATCAATTTCAACAAAGATTTTAGCTATAATTATTAGGAAAGAATAATCAAGACATGATAGCAAACAGACATGAGATAAAATTCAACATAATTTAATTAAATTATTCTAAATGAGATTAACATTTTATAACTTTGATAGGAAGAAATACTTTCTAGAGAAAAGAAAAGCAGATTTGACCTTCCATGGGTTTCAAGCATGATTTTCCTGCTGGAATTCACATGACTGGTTAAATGTGTTTAACTCAGAAATTAAGGATCATAAAGAAACTGGTTGAACAGAAGTGAATTTTCTTTTTCTGAAAGAAAAATTGTTTTTTGTACTATTATTTTATTTTTCAAAATTACCAGGAGAAAACAAGGCTGCTAAAAATTTGATTAAATATACAGTTCTTTGACACAGCAAGGTCAGCATTTCAAACAAGAGAGCTTTAATAACTGAGCACCAGACTCACAGAAAAGTGGTAGATGTGACTCTGAACTAATAAAACCGTGTAGCAAAAGCAAATGAAACCCTAGAATATATCAGATACCAACCTGTAGCTCATTATGGAAGTATTAATACATAAAGTACTGAGAAAATATAATAAAGAACACAGGACAATTTTGAACCTCAGTAGACAGAAAGAGTGATTCTAACCAAGCTGGCAGTATCAGAAGGACCATCAAGATGACCAGGGAGGAACGAAAAGCTTTTACTCTAGAGGCTGTTTGCGATTAAAGATAAGGTGTCTGCGTTTGAGATGAGTTTATATTTTGCATGGTAACTCATGGATCTTGCCACTAGTCAACAGAACCTCTACTAAAAGTTTAAAAGGGTAGAAGCTGAATTCACATTGTAGATCTCTACACTTTGATATCTCAACCTGGAGCTGCATCTCACCTTCAAATATTGATTTAGTTCCCCAAGTACAAGTACCCGTTATGATCTGACATAATTTGTGGCACAAAATCGAAGCTGCTGCATGACTTGGAAATAATTTTCCCCATTGCCCCCACTTGCTGTGTCTTTACTTTGTTAAATGAAGTGGTTTGAGCGCATGAATTTTGGTTGATACTGAACTGGGAGGGATGATTGAGGAGTGAATTGCTTTTCAGCTACAAGTATGTATCTGTCTGTGGAATGGGATTAGAGCTCTTCCAAAGAGAAACTTTGGACAGCAGGTGGTGTGGATAGTGTCAACCTTTTGCTTTTCCTATTGATCCATGCTACTTGCCCATAGCCATAAGACATCTGCACTGAGCTGACAAATACGACAGAAGACTTGTGAGAGGATGTAAGTGTTTAGACCACAGACACAGAAATTAATTAACCACAAGCTTCACTGCTCATGCAGTTAAAGCTCCCAACAAATTAATAATTAAAAGATCTAAATTGAAATTGAATGTGAATTCCAAAATGTATCTTATATCTATGCATATCAGATTTTTCCAGATTGTGTCAGAAACAGTGCAGGTTTTGGATGCCCAGCTTGAAACACCTGTGGCTTTCTTGTCCAGAATATCAACAAGTTTGGAAATACATACTAGTAGCATGTCCATAATGTCAATTTTGCTAATGACAACATAACTCAATAAGCCAGCTTCAGAACTGTTACAAAGCCATAGAAACATGAATGAGAATGTAAATTTCTGTGTGGGTGGGTACCTGTAAGGGAAGCACCCGTCAGGGACTGCCGAGAGGATAATTTTTATGAGTGGATGAATCTGTCTGCTGCTACCTAGAGACTGCCACAACCACCAGCTACCCATTGCCATGGAGCTGTTGTTTTTTAAACATTTTTATACTGTTCAAATGTTATAGTCAGGAAAAAAGATGTATTAGATAGGTAATTATTACCATTCTATTACTTTTGTATGTTCAATTGTTCTGATTGGTTTTGGGAACCCCAGTTACAGCCCCCTGATTGGTTCTTGTACCCCTAAAAGCTCACTGGCTAGCTGGTGGGGCAATGCAGCACCACCAAACAAGGCTAGCCACCCTCCAACTTTCCCTTATAAGTTATAAACCCTCCTTCCCTTTTCCTTTTGTGTCGTGATCTGCCCCTAACTCCACCCAAGTTCTAGAATAACTCCAACTGAACCCTATAAGAGTCCCATGTGCCCCTAATAAAGTGTTCACACCTGTTCACACCTGTTCCTACCCCACGCTGTGTGGACCGTTCCTTCTTCCCTTAATGGACTGCGACAAATTTCCTTCTCTAAGGCTTCTGGATTGGATTTAGATTAACACTGGATGACTGCAAAATTGTCAGTAACTATAGTTTTCAGACAATATTTTCAAATTATTATTTTCATGGTAAAAATATTTGCAATCCTTTCAAAGTTTATGTTCAGCAGTATTACTTTAGATTGGAAATGTTCTTGGTACCTTTGTTTAAACAAAAAGGCCTTAGCTCACTCAGATCAGTAATTTTATCAAATTTGTTGTTCTTCTACCAATGAAGCATGTACTGGGTCCTTACTAAAGGATGTGTTGTTTTACCTGAAAGGATCAAATTGCATGCTGTTTGCATATGGCATATTGATGTGAATAGAAAGGTAATTTCTGAGACCAAATGTCTGCCAAGAAGCTGATGGATGGAAATTAGGCTCATTGGACATGTTGGGTCTTTGCTTATAGATGGTGTTTGGAAGTCCCTTATTTGCCAGTCTGAAATGTCTTCTGTTCACTTCTGAGTGACACAGGTAAGAAAAAGTGCTGATGGATGTGAACAGAGTGGAAGGCCCCTACAAATGTGAATAATAAAATTCAAGTTCCTTTAGGTTTCATGTGATTTAAAGAAGGTGAGTGAGTAGACATGATATGTGAGAGTTGTTCATATGGGGAGTTTTGCATATATTATTTTTTAAAAATGTACTTTATTTTGCAATATTTTGATTATAATATAGCAAATTGTTTCTTTTATGCTGCTTTGCTTACAGAAAACTTGTGAGCATGGCTATTATCTTTGGTCTCATATTGAGGAGAATGAGTAAGAAATAGGAAATACAGGCATCATTGTTCTGTTATACAAAATGAAGATCTATTCTGCCTACCATATTGTGATTATTCTTCCTTTGAGTAATTCTTAAGTATAAATTAAATGTATTAATAGTGTAGATACTGTTATACCGATATTGTTACACTGTCTTACAGGAAGAGTATGAATTCATTAATATCTGGTAAGATCCACCATACAAATTTTCAGGTACAATTCACAGTTAATAGAGGACATACTGTTGTATGTTGGAAATTGATGTTGAAAATTTTTATCCCTCTTTATCACCAGGGACAGTTTTACCTTGACCCACTGGAGCCAGGATGTGCTTTTGTTCTCCCTATCACATATAAAATCAGTGAGCAGAGACTTCCATCAAGATCAAGATAATGAAAAGGAGAAACTCATTTTCATTCTGTTGCATCATTCATAGCAGACTCTCACAAACAGATGTCTTGATGCTGTGGCTATAAATGTTTTCTGGATGCTGGAGGAGTTGAGGCAGCAAATATTACAATGGCTACACAACCTTCAGGATTTTACCGAAGACTTGTTGCTGACAGAGGGACACAGTGGTTGGATCTTAATAGAAATGAATGTCAGGCACTTATACTTGGAGTTTTATATTCTTTAATAACAATTACAGGATAAGAAAAAAATAGAAGTCAAATGTGGCCAATATTGGTGTGAAAGAAGAATTAACAATGAGTAGTTTGGTTAGGCTATACACATTTGTATCTTTCTGTGCTTTCAATTAATTTTTGGTATTATTTTTTGACTTTCAAATTAATGTTATTTTTTATAGAAAATAAAATTTTAGAGAAATACTCAGAGAAATACTCATGGCAATCAGAGAAGCATTGCATTTAGTTAAGACCTTTGCAAATTTTAACATCTAATAACTGGATTGAAAAAAGAAAAAAAAAAAGCTATTGTTGGTTAGAAAGTTATCCCCTGCATTTTACACTGAGATGTAAATCCAGGAGTATGAAATTGGTTTGTGTGCGCGTTGGAACTTTAAAGATGCAAATGAAGAGAAGCTGCACTGACTCATTTAGCCTGTGGCCCCTCACAGTGTTCTGACCTGAGCAATCTGTCATTTCACATTAGTTTGGGATCTGTCTATATCCTTTAACGTAGATTACAAGGAATCAGGACAGGTATTAGTAAATAGTTAAAATCTTTGTTTTCCCCATGAATGGCTGTGGGCTCACTCATTTCCCCTTACTTTTTCTTACTCCTTCATAACAGATGCACAAACCTCTAATGCTTACAGAAAATGGATGTGAGTTATTGCTATTTTTAAACCACTAAGGTAAGCAAAATGCCATCTACATTATATAGGGTTTTTAATAATATCACCTTAGAAAGGATAATCTTAATATTGTTGACTTAATTAGAAACAAACTGTATTCAGCCAGTTCCTTGCCATAGCATTAAATTGTTTTCTTCACTTCAGTTTTTCAAATATCTGTTATGGTTTAATTCCTGCGTGTGATATCTTAGGTCATTTGAATATGCTAAGACTTATTATTAACGTACCACAAAATACTTCCAGCTCTATTTTATATAATCTATTAAAATTGTCTTAGGGCGCTTTCTTTCAAAGGAACCAAAACCAGACATCTCATTTGGTCCTTGCTGTTTGCTGCACAGGAACATTTTGTCATGAAAATACACAGCTTTTGCTGGTGCAAATGTTGTCCACGTATGTAAATATTATTTCAAGTGGATGACACTAAAAGTCTGTTTTTGCTAACAAACAGAACTTCTATTCTAAGCACAGGGAATAAGTGTGATTTCTGCAGTGCTGCTGAGCAGTAAAGACTGGAAACCACTGTGTCAGAACTGACATGGTCTCTGGGAGTGCTTTTTTTCTTTGTATGAATCAGCTGGTTATCAGTAGTTTCAATGGTGCTTTGTATAAATGACTTCATTCAGACCAAAACTTAAGCACATAGTTTGCTTTAATGACTCTGTTATTAGCCTCAGTGTCAAGGAGATATAAAGGTTCTAAAATTTAAACATCTGCTAAGATATTAGACTGAATCAGAGCCGAACTGTAAATGTAGCAGAAGTTCAGATCAGTAATCTATTATCTACAAAAATTATACAAAAACCCAAACATTTAAGTCATTCTACACATTTACTGGTACACTCAAGTTACTGTTGGTACATATTGAAGATTTGGCATCACTTTGCTCATTGGTACCTTGTCACTCTGCTCAAATGTTTGACCCCTAAATGTGTTTCATCTTGTGCAAAGAAGATAAACTGGGAGTATTACTCAGAAGATATGTCAGGATAAGTNTTTCTCTTTTTTTTTTGCACACTTTCAATGTCAGAAATATTCTACTTCTTCAAAAAGGTTCCTGATTTTCAAGGAAAAGCCTTATCATGATAATATTTTTACATGTGTCTAAGTGACAGCAATGAATTATTAACTTGTTCTATTTTCTCAGAAGCTTTAGAAATAGCAAAGTGCTTGTAGGACTGCATAGTTCCCNACTAAAAGTCTGTTTTTGCTAACAAACAGAACTTCTATTCTAAGCACAGGGAATAAGTGTGATTTCTGCAGTGCTGCTGAGCAGTAAAGACTGGAAACCACTGTGTCAGAACTGACATGGTCTCTGGGAGTGCTTTTTTTCTTTGTATGAATCAGCTGGTTATCAGTAGTTTCAATGGTGCTTTGTATAAATGACTTCATTCAGACCAAAACTTAAGCACATAGTTTGCTTTAATGACTCTGTTATTAGCCTCAGTGTCAAGGAGATATAAAGGTTCTAAAATTTAAACATCTGCTAAGATATTAGACTGAATCAGAGCCGAACTGTAAATGTAGCAGAAGTTCAGATCAGTAATCTATTATCTACAAAAATTATACAAAAACCCAAACATTTAAGTCATTCTACACATTTACTGGTACACTCAAGTTACTGTTGGTACATATTGAAGATTTGGCATCACTTTGCTCATTGGTACCTTGTCACTCTGCTCAAATGTTTGACCCCTAAATGTGTTTCATCTTGTGCAAAGAAGATAAACTGGGAGTATTACTCAGAAGATATGTCAGGATAAGTGTTCCAGAAATGCTTGTTCAAGAAAGTGGTGGGGAAGGCCATTTAAGGTCTTTTCCACTCTGCATTCCAAGAGTTCTTTAAAAAGTCATTTGGTCTTTTGAAATACATTGTGTTTAGAACAATATATCTCTAAATATGCTGAAAATACTGTAAAATTGTTAAAACATTCTCTTATATTTGAAAAAAACCATATTATGCTCAACCTATTTAAATTTAATATATCTTTTAATATTTTAATATTTTGAATAATTAAATGTATTTCTCTTTTTTTTTGCACACTTTCAATGTCAGAAATATTCTACTTCTTCAAAAAGGTTCCTGATTTTCAAGGAAAAGCCTTATCATGATAATATTTTTACATGTGTCTAAGTGACAGCAATGAATTATTAACTTGTTCTATTTTCTCAGAAGCTTTAGAAATAGCAAAGTGCTTGTAGGACTGCATAGTTCCCCCAGGAAAAGAAAAATACACACAAACTCTTTAGTTTAAGATATTTTCATGTTTCACTTGTTATCTAGAAAAGCAATATTAGTACTCAAAGGCAGGCTTTATATACAAGAGGTAAAATTCAAATAGACCAGCTGGGGGCAGACTTCTCAAGGGGCAGACCTTTTAGCCAGTGTAAAATGACATAATTTCATTCAATGACATGGTTCTATTTTGATTTGTACTAGATAAAGACGCATCTAAAAACAACCATAGTACACCATGTTTGAAGTATTAACTTCAGCAATATAATATGAACGGTAGAAACTTTAATTTCAATGAAATGAGATTCTTGCAAATTGAAGACTTAATTAGATGTTTATCTGGGAAGTTTTCATATGTTTAGGAAGAAGTCATCTAGCTAAAGCATTATTATTATAAGCTCTGTAATAATGTCCAGTCAGATGGAACCTGGTTTCCAATGTTGATTCATGTTCTATAGCAACATTTGTAGAATATAAACTGCAAGTGGTATTCTTATGTATTTTATGAATATTTCCCACTTCTCTGAAAAAATTGTGAGAGACGCATTAGTGCTTTCATGTGTATAGTAGAGTTGGATAGAAAAGAAAAATTGACCATTTTTGCATTAGACTTCTGTTCTCAAGAAAATTAAAAAGCCAAAACAAGCAAACAGGCTCCCTAAAACCCACTGTAGTTTGTAGTTAATTCATATGCATTTTTTAAGACCACCCTGATGGAACTGTGGTACTCTCTCCCTTGCACACAGAGATGATCAACTAATTACATTTCACTGGGAACTTAATGCCATAATCCCAAGGAAGATGGCAAAAGACCAGCCACTCAATATGATGGCTGGATGCTTGCAAAGGGATTTGACTAATCAAATTTGCAAGAGGATTGTGAATCCTTGAAAATTAATTGGTGTGTTGGTCTGAAAAAAATTAGCACTTAAATACATGCTTTATGTGTCCCATTGATAAAATGAATCAAAACCCCCCAAAATACATGTATTCTTTCCTGACATTTCTAGAAATAGACAGGAGACTGGGATTAATCTGCTGGTGGAATGGGAGGGCTATCATAGTTTTAATCACCTACTGATAGTTACTGTTAATGTTTCAGTCTGTTAATTTGTTACTTTTAGTTTGAGTGCTGATCTTCGTACTTTTCTTCAGGTGTTTATTGCACCAGACTCTTTTATGGAGTTTTCCGAAAGCTCTGTATGCCTTCGCTAACCTGTTGTCAATCTCTTTGTCAATCTTACCATCTGAGGAAATGATGCTTCCCAGATAAGTGAACTGTACAAAGATCAGTGTCTACAGAGCCATCGTACTGTCACCTCTTCTATATGGGTCTGAATCTTGGGTCATCTACTGCCACCACCTGCAACTCCTCAAGCGCTTCCACCAGCGCTGCCTCCGTACAATCCTAAACATCCACTGGTGTGATTACGTGACTAATGTGTCCATTCTGGGACAGGCAGAGGGCACCAGTATCGAGGCCATGCTGCTGAGAATGCAGCTGTGCTGGGCAGGGCACGTCTCCAGGATGGAGGATCACCGCCTCCCTAAGATCGTGCTCTACGGTGAACTCGCCACCGGCTGCTGCAAGAGAGGAGCCCCGAAGAGGAGATACAAGGACTGCCTGACACAACACCTCAGCCTTGACCATATTGACCACCATCAGTGGTCCACTCTGGCCTCCAATCGAGAGACGTGGAGACACCCAATCTATAACGCTGCTGTCTCCTTTGCAACAGCACGCAGAATCAGTCTGGAGGAGAAAAGACATCGCAGAAAGAACAGAGCCTTGACAGTACCACCTACAGAGACTTTCTGCTGTGCCTTTTGCAATTGGACCTGCCTATCTCGCATTGGTCTTATCATCCATCAGCATGCTTGCGGCAAGCGTGGGTAAAACCCTCCCAGATTTCGTTTGCGAAGTCTAGCCATGATGAGTTTGAGTGCATTTTGCAAAATTGTGGTTTCAACTGTCTTGTACGTGTAATCTGGGTTGTAGTTCAAAGACCGGATGTATCAATAGGACAATGCCCCATTGTCATATCAAACTGACTCTGTTGTCAACTGGAGAGGTTCTAATTATGTTTCTATCATATGATACATACTACTAGATCCTGAAAGATTAAGACTGATTGCTTTCATCAGTAGGCTGCCTCTGGAAGAGTGTGCAAAGTCTGCACTTATCTGCATGTTTTTCTAGGTAGACACTCTTTGGAAGGCAGATTCCATTAGCATGGTGTATGTTTTGCTTGGAATGATAGCCACGAGTTCTTCACTAGTTATTTTGAAATGTTATTATAAGATGCAATGTTCCACATATCTGCTGATTTTCTAACTGTTGCCCTTGTGAAAAGGCCCCTATTTTCTCCCCATCTAATAACCGTGAGGTCTCAGGTGGACTACAGACCAGTTTGACACACTGCTTTCATGAAAGATACAGGTTTAGAGGGGATAGAGTAAAAGAACATTTTAGTGACATTGAGTGACTTCTCAAAACTGGAAAAGAATAATTCAAACATTATTTTAGCTATCAAAATTTCCTGATATGTTTATGACATTTTGAACATTGGTAAGCATGGTAGACTGTATATAACAAAACTGGCATAGATTAGTATAGTGCTATGTATGCTAGATAGCATAATTGGCCCTGCTTTGTGGTAAGAGGTCCCTGCTGGCTCTCTGATTTTTCAAATCAGACATCACCATGCTGTGAACGATAAGGGGCAGTCACTTATTTGCTCAGTTCTGAAATATTTCTGAGTTTAACCTTGGAAATTCCAGCACTTTTTTTTCTGTCATCTTTATTGATAATTAGATCTAATAGGAAAGATCTAAATAATCTGCTGCTACCTCCAGAAAGAAAGCAAAGGATACAGGCAAAAAACTATCTCATGGCTTCATTTTTAGTCTGGACTACTTCACACCTTGACACACACCTTTTAAAGGGAGAAATCTGTGAGACAGATAGAATAGATATCACAAAAAATGTGAGGAGTGAATGCACACCTGATGAGAAACCTTCCCTCTGTAGTTCCATGATGCAGCCCCAATCCACCTCTGTGTTAGAGGTCTAGATTCCTACATCATTTACATTCAACATGTTTCCTGACTGTATCCTTGACAATTGGAGTGCTCAAAAGGCAGTACCTCTAAAGAACATGCCACTGTTTATTAAGATCCTGGTGCAAACTGAGGATTCAGAAAACTTCATTATGGATAGCAGTGCAGCGTAAAGGCTGTACTGTTTCTGCAGCACATACAAAATTATCACAGGAACAGTTGTTCTGGAAGACAACTGTTCTAGAATACTACCTTTCTTCTAATTGACAATTACCTCTAATTACTATTCTCTTTTGATAGTAAACCCATGGGTTAATGATCTGACTCACAAAGTCTAGTAATATTTAAAATTTTAGGTGAGGGTAGAAAAATATATCTAATGAAAATGTAAAGCTGACTGAGCTACATTAGTTTTCTTCCATTTTGTGAAAGAACCAGTTTGACCTGTGAATGCAGACATCTTTCAGGGAGGAGAGACAATCAGTTCAGTGGAGAGACAGTTTGAAAGCATTGGCTCAGCACAAAGATGCTTCCAGAGTGTAGGAATTATAAATGGGATTTTGACCAAAATGAACTAGGATCTTATTGACACCACTTTTCAGGTCAGTTGAGTTCAGTTTGTATTCTGGGAGAGAATCTGGTACTATGCCTGGAAAACTAGGTAAAACAAGATCTATTTTATTCTATTTTCACAAGGTGAAATACAGTCTATTAACTGGAAAAGGCAGTTAAAAACACACATGTTCCCCCTGGAGAATCACATTGCCACTAAGGGTGAAAAGTTCTTACTGACAAACAATTTATTGATTAGGGTTGTTTGAACCTTAAAACATTTAGTTTACTTTGCAATAATTTTGCACTTCAGCCACAACTCTAAAAATTTGATTACAAGTTGAAATAAAAGTTCAGTAGGAAGAGTTTCTTCCTTTCTGAAAGTGACATGTCTATCTACTGCTGTATCATAGTGCATGGAAGAGAACAGATGGAATTCCCACAGTTACGTGGGAATAAGTTCTAAGTTATGTGCAATAGAGCGTAAGTGACGGTAACAATGGTACAAGGAAAAAAAAAATCAGTGACTCTGTCTCTCCTGCTCCACCAGGCTGCTCCAAGAGAAGGTTCTTCTTTTAGAATCAGGTGCCACACTGTGCATAATGAGATGGTCTCAGACCTATTTGAGAGAAAGAGTCTATGTGAAAAATAAGGTGTCCTCAGGCCAAGCCCATTTTCATTTATGCACAAATCAGCCACACACAGCCTCTACATCCTGCCTCTCGATGTCTGTATTGCTTTTGACATGTTGGAAAACTGCAGTGGTCACAGGCTCTGGAGAGGACTATGGAGCCAGTAAGAACCAGTGAGAAGCACCTGGAGAGAAGATGCGATCATTAATGTCATGATATTGGATGCCCACACTATTTGAAGGATTTGGATGGCTCCTGGGTTGCTCTTTGTTCTGCCAGCCAAAAGCTCTCTGATGGATAGGATATAATGCCCTTGAGCTCATACTTATTTTTCGTGGTAAGTCTGGGTAAACATCATCCCATCCAACTGGTGACAGCAAATACATATGATATAGATGATTTGTGATGGATTCTTAATTTCAGGATATAAACTCTCATGGTGCCACACCACCAACTGGTGGAAGGCATTGGAGAGGATCCCATATTAGTCTAGAGGCAGAAGTGAATTGTTGTGTGGCATCAGGTGTGTCACACCTACAGATGGGTGGCACAGCATCTGTGCAGTCATTCAAAGGTCTCTGCTGTTGTAGCGGGAAACTAATGCTAAAAACTGGCTCTTGCATTGGGATGTTCCCATGGCACTCGGCTCCCAGCTTACTGTCTTTCTTCATACCAATATTCTATTTGCTTTCTTCAACCTGTTTTGCTTGTCATTTTTCTCTAAATCATCTTTCCTGCACAAAAGAGCACATTATGGCATTCTTAAGTGTTGTGCCACCTCTATTCTTCCCTAACCTTATGTATGAAGTGCATTATCACGTATGAAGCATGGAGCTAGGAACTGAGTAAAGAAAATAGGATGAAAAAGTTACTGAGTCACTGGGGATAACCCACTGACAGACATGCAGTTTCCCCCTGTAATTATATAGATTGACTGATCAGAAAAAAACCCACAGTTTATAACTTTATATAGCTGTACAAACTCTCTTCTCTGTGTGACAGAGAGGAGCACTGAAACAAACAAGATCTCTTTCTTTACTATATATTCACACCTCACTTTTGTGCACAGAATTATTTTCTATCCATTTAAGAGAACCTTTATTTCTTTTTAATAACTTTATTTGTCTACTCTGAATCTATTGAACCAGATGACTACTTCCCAGGGACCTGGCAAGGCTAAGCTAAGTATGTAAGGTAGTAACATGAATGTGTCCTTAGAGCAGATAGTGACAGATGGCATCAGTTTTGCCTGTCATTTTGTAGTTCACTATGTTGGCATCTCTCTTTCCCTCTCTTCAGAGGTCTGGGAAAAGACACAATCACGGATCAGAGGTGATGAAAAGAAAGATATTTTTCCTGTGGATACAGAGGGCTACCTACAGGTTTATTGAAAACTAATGAGAGATTGCTGAACTAAGAACAAACCTGAAGGGAAGGATGAGCCTTCCGAGGACACAGCGGATGGGGATAATCTGCTTATAGGTTCACCTTTCTGTCACTAAGTTTTCTTCATTTAAAAAACACTCCTTGATTTTATTTCACTTCTAAGAGAACATAGCTCCTGTGGTTCAAAGATTTTTGATGCTTCGGGTGTGCTTACTATGATGAAAATTGCAGACAAATTGTCAAAACTCTCTTTGACTCATGCTCATGTCACACTTGCATTCCTGCTGAACTGAGATTATGCTTGTAACCTCATCCATCATTTTTTTTCCCCTAATTTTTGAGTGTTTGAATTCAGAAACTTTGCAGTGCTCTTCACATAGTTGCTTGGCTATGATTATAGGATTATTTATGAACTGCACAAAAGTAGAAGAACGTAAAGAGAAATTGACCTTTCTTTTAATTCAAGATTTCATAGCATAGTCAGCAAAACCAATGACCTTTTTCATAAGATGATTTTATTTACTGTTTTTCTTGAAAGAGGAAACCAAAGCTGCCATTTAGCAGTAGGGCTGTGGAAGCGAACACAGTGAGACAGAGTCTTTGTTACAGGGATCACATGAGAGTGGGGTGTAGTTCAAAACCTAAAAAATAAAAAAAAAAATTTCGCCTTGGTAAGTCTTAATATCTGATACTCAGAAATATGTGTATTTTCAAGGCGCTTCTTGACATATTCCAAGTTCATAGATGGACTTTTATTTACAGACATTTCTAAAGTACACCAATCTCCGGCTTATCTTTGTTGTGGAGATACTTTGATTTGTAACTTCAAATACTGAATCTCATAAGATTCTTGCTCAAGTAGCACACTGATAGTATGAATTGAGAGATATTTGAGCTAAATCAAATTGATTCAATGATCATGTTTTTAAAATGCAGCAGCATTGCCTTTATGAGTATTTTACCGCTAATCTTCCATAGCTGCTCCTCATACTGAGAAATGTGTTCTCTCAATACTTCAAGTAGGCTTAGAAAAAAAAAAAAGGGGACAAATTTTTTGGTAGGGCCTGTAGTGATAGGGGAAGGAACAATGATTTTAAACTGAAAGAAGGTAGGTTAGGGCTATATATAAGGAAGAAATATTTCAAAAGGGTGGTAAAAGACTAGAACAGGCTGCCCAGAGAGGTGGTGTATACCCCATCCCTGGACACATTCAGGGTCAGGTTGTAGAGGTCTCTGAGCAACCTGATTCAAGTGAAGGTGTCTCTGTTCATTGCACAGGGGAAGACAAGATGACCTTTAAAGGTCACCTTTGAGCCAATCTATTTTGTGATTTTATGAGAATATGAACAGTTAGTGGAAAAGAAGAAAATTAACTTAAAATTAATGACAATGTAAAGGGCCATGGGTTTTGCCTCATACAAAAGGAGATGAATACAGAATCAGTGCTCAGCAATTTGAGTGTAGCTACTTTTGTAATCCAAACAGGGAAGACAAGTTCTATGCTTGCAATCTGTAGCAGAACAAATGAATAGTCTGCCTCTTCAGTTGTACAGCAGTGACATAAGCAGTAGATAAATCAGTTTGTTAATCAGTTGGTCCTACTGCCAAACATGAAATAAGTATGGATTTGCAGTAATTATCCTTGCAAAGAGGTCGTTAGTGATCACTATACCTGTATTAAGTGTTTGAGACCTCAGAGTCGTTTATGAACCATGGTCCATTGACTGCTCTTTCACACAACACTCTTTCTACCTAATTGGGACTTGTAACTAGAAGCTTTTCTTCATCAGCCTGGAATTAGTTGTATTTATAATTTGTTTCTCCACATTTGTTATTTTAGTATTCAACAAAGTAATGATTGTCTAAATTACTAAGAATGTCTTACCTCAGGCTTCATGACTGTTAAACAAAGGAATTAGTTAAGAGGGTTATTAATACTATCCTTGCAAAAATATGCAAATAACAGTGAAGGTACAGGAAGACTATTGATACTTCCTAAGCAATTTCTTGCAAGGACCAAACACTTTCATGAGTTTTGCACAGGAAGGGCAGCAAATATTAGAAGAGTGGAGAAGGGCAGATTAGAATGGAGAAACTGTCAGAGGTTCTTTGGCAGCCTCTGTTCCCTCAGAAGGAATTTCAGCTCTTTTCTGCACTCTTCTAGAATTTGGGCACTGCGATTCAAAAGTCACAATTAGTAAAGAAGGCTAGGGAGTGTAAAAGAATAAAGAACTACAAACTGAAACCCTTAGGCAATACTGTCATAAAGAAAAGAACCCCAAAAGAAACCCCAAAGGGTGAGAAAAAAGATTACTTTTTACTGTGACTATAGAACAACTTCATAGCTGTAAACTAGTATCACATTTTCTACAGTTATTTTCATCTCAAAATGAGAATGTTTATATTGTTAATATTATACATCACTGTAAACTCAAAACCAGAAGCTCACCAGAAAGCAAGGGGCTTTGAGTCAAGATATAGGTTTAATCCTGTTAGACACTTTTCTGATCTGGTTTCACATCTGAGAGTTTGAAGATACAGACTTTGAGATCTTGCTTAGGCTCAGCTCTGCTTTAATTCTTTCAACTGTATCCTCACTCAAGTTTTTTGTTTTCTCTTCATATTTTTAGGTTGGCTTTAATCCAATTCTACTTTTTTCCCTTTAAAGATGACATCACCTAACTCATAAGAATACTTGGACAAAGCTAGAACAGTATAATGGCAAAAACCTTTCCTTCTGCCTTGATTCTGCTTTACTGTAGAAATTTAACAATCTGTGGGCAGCACGTAAGCCTAACAGATCAAGGGAGACATTAGTTACGTTCATTTTTTGAGGACAGATAGATACCTTCTGAAGGAAATTTTTGATTGATACTCTGTCTGAATTTAAAACTCAGTCATAATTCACTAACCCACTACTCACTCATTCATAATCTAGAGAAAAATGTAGACCATCAAGAAATTATTGGATGCAAATCTGGTTTTACACCTATTCTTAAGTTTGATGGTACAAATGTGTGTTTAAAATATAAATTATACTGGTTTCCTATCCATGTGTGTGACAATTTGCATGACACAATAAAGGAAAATATTCTAAGATAATATATTGTTCTAGATAAATAATGGTTAGATAATACTCAGGTATTCTAGAGATAATGTTCTGGTATCTATCTCCATAGAATTAGTCATGTTTGTGGAAGGTTCAAATTTGCTACAGGATGTTGTTTTTTTCTTCCCTGAGATTCCCAGAATTCCCTGAGTTTAGGGAAAAAAAAAAAAAAAAGAGCATATTTTGATAATAATATTTCAAAAAGTGTTTTTAGTATTCGACATTCTACATCACTACTCATATAAAGAGAGTAAAATATCTATGTTCTGGAACACTCTAAGAAATAAAGTAGTTTGACCATTCAGTCAAAGTGTGTTCGCTTTGAGATGGCATGAATGGAAAAATTTGGGATCAAAGACAGGGACCTTAAAAGTTAATTTGAGAGGTTTTGTCTGACTAAGCTTTGTAGTAAGTCACAAAATTGGCTTCCAAATAAATAGTGCCAAGCCTTACTTCCTCCTCCTTATAAATTATTTTACACATCAATATTTGTATGTATGGAAATTTGTTTAAATACATTTATGCTGCTTGAACAGAAATCCTGAATTGCTACTGGAGCAATATTTTCATTTGCAAAATGTTGCCTGCTGGGCAAAAATCACTGTCTTTATCAGAAAATATTAAATAAAAGGAATTAAAAATGTTTCTATTTACATTGTCTGTGTTTTTTGAGATTTACAGATTGAGACTTTAAATCATTTAAGACAGTATGCTTCTCTCTAACTACTTTATTACAAAATTACCATTTTAATTTTTGTAATATCTTGGCAACTAGGTAATGACTTGCATTTCACTGTATGTTGTTACATTTACTCTTGATCTTCATGTTGGGACACTGGCAATAAGATTTAATTTCATTTGATTTAATTAATAAGAATTTGCTAAAATGAGGCCCAGAAATGCAAAAATTCAATTTAAAGGTTCACACACCTGATTGAAGAATCTCAGGCATAGACAAATGCACTGGAAAAGAGATATGCTTAAAATGAAAACAGGGCAGATTGTTAAAAACATCTTGCAAAGCAAGAGCATATTTAATCCAAATTTTACTATTTCC
>VXAU01004998.1:795680-833988 GCA_013399695.1 Formicarius rufipectus | reverse complement strand
CCCGACAGAACGGCGGGAGCCGCTCCGGCAGCAGTTAACACCTGGAATTACCCTAACGGTGAGGTACTTATGCCTCATTCATTATATTTTAAATAATTAAGAGCGGAAAATCGCTGCAAATAAATATTTGCGGAGGTGATGCTCGCGCCGCCGCCGGAGCGATGCGAGGACCGGCGGGGAGCGCTCGGTGTCGGGAGCAGAGCGCTCGTCATCCCGCTCCTCCAGCCACGAACCGGCTTGTGTGATCGCCGGGAGGACCCGCTTTAAAAAACTAACACCATCACCTTCCTCGTCCGTTGTTACGTTTTTTTAGTTCATCTCCTTCTTCGGTAGGAAGAAAAAAAGAGGTAATCGTGGTAAAAGAGCGTTTTTAAACACTCCCTTAGTGCTCAAAAAAAAAAAAAATTTGTTTTACATTTCATTCTCAAATAAAGGTTTATGGGAAACTTTTTCGTGTCCTGTTTTTAACTTCACAAATCTAAACCAGTACATCAACTCTGTAAAACATGATTAATTCCACAGACAATACCAGCGGTGGGACTTCTCCCTCCCCCTCTGTTGATGTAGCTGCTAATTGTACTTGAATTGTTTACTGCTGTATTGTTTTACAAGTGCCTGGAGAAAGATGCTTGATATTCCCACCACCGGCAGAACCATCCCAAGAGCAAATGCTTGGCAGATTTTGGCAGGGATGTACACAGGCTACAACTACAGCTTGTTAGGTTAAAAAAAAAAAAATTATGAAGGTGATGACGCCTCTGTAATTATAGGTGTTACTTGTTATAAAGTCAGAATGTTTTCCAAGCTACTGTAATGCCACACCTCCGATATCCCAGGAGCCAGGCCTTGGAGTCCTTTCTGCTTTAGTCACTGGTTTATGAGGCTTTGCAGAGCACATCACCAAGCTGCACGGCGGGTTCCTGGCCCACTTGGCACTCCTGCATAGGTGCAAAGCCCATGCGGGTACTCAGTTGTTATTCTACATTTTACATCAGGCATGAAAAGTTAAGATACACTATGCACTGCCTGGTTTTATGATTGTCTGACTTTGTTTCAAATAAGCCCAAGTAGAAGTAGTCCTGTGAGTACAGTCATATTGCAGCTCACGGCAAAACCCTTTCTTGGAAGCCAGTGGTTGCTGCTTTCCACATTCCCTTGTCTTGGGTGTAGTCAGGGCAAGTCAGATCAGTCTGGCAACAAATAATCTTCAAAAAGCTAGAAAATGCAGCTCTGCCCATCACATGGTATATGTGCAAGGTAAAAATAACACCAGACATTTCTTTTGCTCAGATAACTTTAAGGACATGAAGGGTTGACTTAGCTTTGAGGGGCAACTTTAGAAGGTATAAACATCAGATTAAAGGCTGAGCCCAATGCTGTTGACAACACCTGCACCAACTTCAGTGGAAGCAGGATCCATTCTCCAAGTGGAGAAATCCCTACAAAGGGATGATGTGACACAGCTAAAGTCTCAAGTTGGCTTGTCTTACAAAAAGTATAAGTTCTCCCAAATGAGGGGGATAGCCAGACTCAGATTTTTTTTAAATTAACTGTTGTTGTGTGTGTTTTGGTTTGTTTTTGTTTGGTTGTTTGTTTTTTTTTTTTCTCCCAGCATCCCATCTTCATTTGCAAACACATTTTCACCCCTCATCCTCTTTTGCTATTACAATTCCCCTATTGCCCTGGCCACAGTGGAAGCCATATCCTGCCTGCATGGAGAGGACATGCTGGAGCAGAACGGAGCCTTGGTGTGCCAGGAGGTGCCTGGCAGGATGGGACTGCCCTGTAGCCACCCCGAGGGTCAGTGCCAGTCTGACTGCAGCAGAGGAGGCAGCACAGTCTGCTCACTGCTGACTGTAGCACCATCATCCAGGGAGAGAAGGCTGGAGGCTGGCTTCACACCCAGGCCAGTGGGAGTCAGGCAAAAAATGAATGACATTTTGCTCTGTTGTGAGTCCAGAGGAGCTCCACTGCACTCAGAGTTGCTTTAGATTTGCATGGGCGATGCAGGGGCATGAGTTTTAGATTCACCCCAGCCTCCTCCAGGTTCCTCAGTGGATGGGAAAGGCTCCCCACGTCCATACCCACAGTAATCTGCTTTTACTCCTGGAGGTGTCCCTCCGGCCGCTGCAGTACCAGGAGTAACCCAGAGATAACTTTTCTATAGCACATTTCCATTTGTCTGGAGCTGCCAGCCAATACATATTTCCTTTTCCTGTGGGTGCAATGAATAGCCATTGTATTTGCATTGGACTATTAATCTGCCTGAATTTTGTCGAGATTCTTAAATGAATATTCATAGGAATTAATGTCATTTAATTCCTATTGCTTCCTGAATATAATTACGTGTGGTACGTGAATTGGCAAACACCACAAGTCATCCAATCTTGTTGAGAGTCTATGACTGATTAAACACCGTGAGCTGGACACTTGTGCAGTGCTGAAGATGCACAAAGCAATAGCAAGATGCAGCCTAACTTCAGAAGAGGGAACCAATAAAAGAGGGAATATTTACATTGTGGGAAGCAAACAACACCTTTAGGGATTGAAAATATGATTTAAAAGGCATTTTAATATAAGCTCTTTGACAGGTATTCGTCTACAGGTAGGGACTATACTAAATATTTATATTATTTTTGCCAAAAAGTTTTAATTCTTCCACTTTTTTGTCCACAGAAAAACATCTTTCAGGGCCTCTTATTCCTGGCCTCTTTCAAGACACAGCATCTCTGAGAAGACCTTCAGCACATCCTACAAATAAGACATGCCCAAGTCCCATCCTTCTCCCAGCAGTCTGCCTGCCAAGGTTCACGCTGTTCCCTGAATAATAAGGCATAATCAGCTCCGAATTGAAGCAAAACCCATCCCCGGCATCAGTGCTACCAACCCCTGTCGTAACATAACAAGGACTCTTCCCAAAATATTTGGGCTTGCCCTGTCACAGTGAGAGGCGTTCAAGTTCAGCGCTCTGTCAACAATGCCAGGTGTCTCCTGAACCTCCGGCACCCGAGCCAAGAGGGAGAGCTCAGAAGCACAGGAATAATCATTATTCACATTACTAAAACGTAACGGAATGTTTAAACAGATAACGTAACACAATCCCTCACAGCAGAAAAAAAAAAAAAAAGAAAGAAAGAAATACTGTTTATTATTTATCCCAGTCAGATAGAAAATGAACTCAATCTCCTGGAAAGCACAACCAAGGCTCCCTTTTTTTTTTTTCTTTTCACAACTGACATCCATGAAAAACTATTCTATTGTGCCAGCCGTGCCCTTCAAAGGGGCTGATGTTCACTATCGCTCTGGATAAAACGAGCTGGCAAATTTTGGGGTGTAAAAAGTGAATCAAAGCCAAACACATCTAAGAAAAAAAAAATAAAAACAAAAACTGGTGAGATCAAAAATCTGAGAACTATTTCATGTTGAGTCAATCTGAAGATTTCATTTCAATTTTGATTTTTTGGGGGAATAAGAAAAGACACACACCCCCCTTGCTTGAAAATAAAATTAAAGGACATTTTGAACACAAAGTAGTTTCAAAATGAAAAATCAAAGTGTTTCATGTCAGAAGTGTCAAAACTAACAGCTTCAGCATTTGTCGGAGCTTTTTTGAGTTTTTATAAATGACAAGTTTGGCATGTGTGCACAGACCGTTTTGGTGCTGCTGAATCTGCATTTTTGCATGGGAAAAAAAAAAATAAAAAAATTGGTTGGGTGAAATTTTCTGCGGAGAAGCCGTTTGCTGTTCCCTTTGTGCACAGACCAGCAGTGCTCTCCCTGATGGCTGTGCTGTGCCAGAGCTTCACTGACACCTCCAGATCCTCTTTGGCTTATTAATATTTTACATTTCAGTTTGCAGGACTCTGCAGGCCCGGTGTTTTCCAGAACCAGCTCCCTGGTTAGCGGGAGGAGGTACAAAGGTGAGGAGAGACCGACTGTGCATCTCCAGCTTGATGTGCTGCTGCGTGACAGGCAGCCACGGACCTATCCTAAGGTGACATTAGGTAATTTATTAGCTTGGTTCATTACTGCCTTAACGAAGTTACAGGCTAAGCTCCATTTCATCAGCTCACTGTCTCCCCAAAGTGAGGGCTTTCCAAAAATGTTTTATCCCAAGAAGTCTGGAGATGTTACAGTCGGGTTTGCACCTTACCTGGCAGGAGAGTGAGGGGGGAAATGGGAGTAGATAGCACCAGAATTATGGCATTTAGTTTAAAATCTTAAATTACATAAAAATCTTAAATTAAATTACATAAAAGTCTGAAGTTACATAAATGCTATTGCTATAAAAACGTACCACGAAGCATTTACAATATTAGCAACTGAATATATTCTTGCTAGGAAAGCAGCAGCCACAGGGATTTTGCAGGTCTGCTTCCAGCATAGCTGCCTTTGCTGCAGGTTTGGGACAGTGCCTAGTCCCCCGGGAAGGCAGCAGATAAGATCTGCAGATAGCAGACACCTACCTGCCTTTTGCTACCCAATTTCTGTAACACTTTCTACATCTCTTTGATGACAGCAACACTTCTTGCTGTATCTTGACAACTTCTAATTAATCCAATCTCAGCATCTCTGAAGCTTCCATAGGAAACCAATGTGCTTCTCTAGAGCAAGGGACCAAATCCAAAACACCTTCTCCTCCTCTGCCCTCAGGACAGCCTTTACTCCATAGGGGTGACAAAACCCATGTAAGTGACTCTGCTGAAGGCCAGACCAGCTCCTTCCCTGCCTTTTTGGAAGGCAGCATTGGAAGCCAGCAGAGGAAATAGATTTCTAACATCCTGTTGGCATTTTTGGGTCTGCTTAATCTCCTGCTGTTGGGAGCACATGCAGAAATGCCCGTGAGGTCATGCCACACTTTCAGCTTCCAGCAGGACAAGCAGCCCCATGTCAGGGAGATGGTCTCCTCACTCCCTGCCCCTGCTCTTCCCCCAAGTTCAGCATTCCCTGTGAAGGAGATTGTAACTTTCCCTGTGAAGAGTTTTGTTGATGCTGTCTCAAAAGTGTACTATGCTGACATATTATTTCATCTTAACTTTTTCTACTATTATGACTATTTTTTAATCCAGAAGTCCAATATCAACAAAGATTAAAGCTTTTACTCTAGTTACATATCTACGAAAACAGCAGTCTCCTGTGCTTTGGGAGATAAACACTACCAGATGCTCCAGTAAACACCAGAAAGGGGAGAGAGGGGTGGGGGGGAAAAGAGAGTGGCCAGGAGAAGGAAAGGGCTGAAAATGAGTAAAAAAATCGCAGAAGAGGAGACCAGAGAAGTAAATTCTTAGTATTTCTTGCTGTGTGGCAGTGACGAGGTTAAACCCCAGAACGCTGCCATCTCTAGACAGAACTGGTTGTTATTGCATTGATAAAACCCCGGGTTGTGTTTTCCTTGTCCATTCTGACCCGTATCTGACGTTAGCATTGCAAATGATGTCTGCTGCCATTCAACTAGTCAGAGCAAGCGGACAGAAACAAGACAGAGAGCTTAGCAAAGAAGATACTAATGGAAGGGGTGGGGAAAAGCCTGATTTACATGTAATTAATTATTATTTATGTAAAAACCATAACGTTGTGGTGGTTCTTGACATCATTTAAAGCCTCTTTTCAAAAGAGGAGTCTCCCTGTAAATTTGTCTGTGCTGCAAGTATGAACTGTGATAACTAATGGCAACCACACTGGCCCATCACCACCACTTGCAGGGTTGAAATCAGCTGACCAAAAGAGTGAAGGAAAAGGATCCTGCCTCCTCCTGAACAGGTGACTTTGCATCACCAGGGCCATGAGAAGCTAGCAAGTCATTCAGTGGGAAATCATCAGACCCGAGGCCAGTGTTGCACAGGAGAGTTATGCATAACCTTTGTGAAGAAGTTTCAGATTAAATAAACGTATTTTCTTCTGAACTTGTAAAATGATTAACTTATTTGATTTCAGTGTCTAATCACAAAGTAATTACCTAACTCAGCCGCAAGGTATCTTGGCAATGTTGTTCAAGACACACTCCAGCACAGACAAATGCTCCTGCAGGATGACATGAATCATCTTCCTGTAGAAATTAAACTGGTCCACAAAAATGAAGGGCACGGCTCCACCCCAGCTCTTTCAAAATTCATCTGTCTCAGCCGTAGCTCCAGTCCAGCTCCCAGACACATCCCTGCCCACTAGTTTGCACAGGAGCTAGGTCAAACCTCAAGTGCATGGATTACATATGGCAGCATGACCCAATTTATTCAGGCTCTGCTGGACAAAATCTATACAGTGGGAAGTTTATTGACAGTGTCTCACTGGTTCTCTCTAATTTGCCAAAGGAACTACTGGGCAGGAAACTCAGTTAACCTCAATCATGGTAGGGACAGATTAAAGGGAGCTGGACTCAAAAAACAGGCAGGTCTTGAGCCACCTCCTTAATAAAGAAAAACAAACCACAGCATTAACTGAAGCAATTGGATGGGGCAGGATCTTTGGCTCGAGCCTGGGAGCGGAGGCTGGAGCGGATGGGATGGGCAGTGCTCATTGGAGGGAGGGATGTCACCTGTCCGGATGGTCCCACGCACCCATTGCACTCTCTGTATGGCCAACGTGTCCCAGCACACCTTCCCACCCTCCACCTCCCCCTCACCCTCTTCCAGAGCATTTCTACCCACGGCATTGCCTCTGCCCGTGCTGTCAGCTCACGGGGGACACTCAGTGACAGCTGAGCCCACAGCACCATGTGCTGCCCAGCTTTGGGCAAGCCCGGGTTTGCCTGCCGCAGACCAGGCGGACAAAAACAAGAGCACAGCAGGCAGAAACCTGCCTGCAAGGTTCCCACCTACCCTTCAGCTTTTAGACAACAGCACAGCATTTCATGTTCTCCCATCATTGCCTCCCTGTCAACTGCTGGGAGCACCAAAGCATAGCTAATCCCATCTGGAAAGGGGTGGAAATTTCCCCCTACACATACAATTTTATCCCAAGTAAGCAGTTTCCAAAGAGCACAAAACAGTATTTCCTTGCACACCCCAGCTGTTGTAGGATTTTCACTCCGGGTGAAATGGCTTGCCCAGCCTTGCCCAGTTTGTGAATAAGCTCTTACACCAGTCAGGGACCTGATATCCCAGTTGGAAGGAAAAAAAGAAAAAAATTATCCTAACAAAGAATCATCTTTCCTTTTGCATTATTTGTTTTGTCAAAAGCTGCTGTCATCAGTTTGAGACCAAGCAAACTCGGCTCATGAAGAACATGCTTGCTATGAAGAAACATTTTCTTTTCTTGAAGCAGGCTCGAAGAAGTTCAGGTTAGCTTGCCTTGCCTCCACTTTTTCAGACTTTAAATATTTTGCATTTTGGTTTTGGTATTTTTAACCTACACCATAATCAATACTAATTTTTAGTTTTATTTTTAAGGGTTTTTTTTGTTTGGTTGTTTTTTGTGGTTTTTTTTTTTTTAAGTCACCTATACCATAGGGACAAGTAGACCCATATCTCTGTATCCCAACCTTCAAACTTTGTAAAACTGAATGAAGACAGTGGAGGGACTGTTTTTCCAAGTGAAATTAGCACAACCATAGGACAGAAACATTTTCAGAGCTACCAAAAGCTCTTTATCTGGTCGACCTAGAGACCAGATGTTTTCCTACAAATTCTTTGGCTCTCGTTGTTTCACAACTGCTCTCTGCCATCCTTGCACATCAAATGTCTGCAGAGTCAAGACAGTGTTTTGAATCTCAGCAAAATGTCAGGAGGGTGATTTTTTTCCTCTCTTCCCCCCCCAAACACACACACCAGAGAGAAGAAATTATTTAAATGGGAAACTTCACACCCAAGAACACTGTGCCTGTTTGTTCCTACCCAGGGTAATTTTCTGGATAACACATTACAGCTTCCACCCCGATACTGTGAGAGTCAGAGGCACATTTCCATCATCCTCTAACATGGTTAATCACATCAAATAATTTGTTTATGATGTTCAGTTCTACAGAGCCCAACCTGGAAGCAGGTACTCATCCTCCCAGGTACAAGCACTTCTGCTATAATTTCTTTTAAAGTCAAAGCTGATCTTTATCTACAAAAGGCCGGAGCAATAAGTATTTGATGTGTTTAGAAAACATCTCTTCCACCACACCTGCAGCCTGGCTGCCAACTTTCAGCCATGTGGACTCTCCACTGCTCTGGGAGACTCCAGGGCTGTAAACAGAGTAGTTTTCCCTGGCTTCCCATATTCCAGGTACCTCTCCCAAATGACTACATGTGCTCATGCCCTAAAGGTCTTCATGCAGGGCCTATTTCTGCAGCATTTCTAAGGGCTTGGATTGGGTGGTGGGAGTGGGAGGTGATGGTAGTTGGGTTTTCTTCCACTTCCTCTAGGTCGTCCTATTAATGACTTCACAAGAGAAGCAGAAGAGTTGAACAAGAGCTGTTGAACTGTTGAACGAGAGCAGGAACCATTTCAGGAGTTAGTCCTAAGAATTTCACCACCACCACCCTTGATGTAAAAGACAAATGAAATCCCATCTTTTCAGGCTTCTAGAGAAAGTCTGTTACAGCATACAAACCTGCAGCTGTGTCTTATGAGTTGCTTCTACCTGACACAAGGTAATATCCCATAAGCCTCTCCCTTGGCATCCCTGGTGTTCATGTGGGTCATAGCAATGCCAGTGCCACTGAACAAACAAACTTCAAAGTAAAAAGGAATGCCAGAGCCAGGGAGACATGCCTGGGGGCGAGAGAACTGGGATAATAAAACTCACGGCATCACCCCAGTGCCAACAACCCAGTACTCTGCGTGCCTCATTTCTGCAGTTTCTTGAAATAGTTTCCTAAGACACCATTTCATTTTGGAGATGAAAGGAACAGGCAAGGGTTAAACCAGAGCTGCCATCCCCCACCCCAGCCTATTCACAGCAGAAGGAAATCTGTCTCTCTCCCACCCCTCAGCATCCTGTCTCTGCTGCCTTGGAAAACACACAAATCCCTTACAGCTTCCTGAGGGGCAGGGACCTCAGCCTGCTCCCAGCTGCCCTCCGCCCCAGTGCACCCTGCAGCATCCTGGTTTCCCTGTGAGCACCCTTCTCAGGGGGCTCAGCAGCTCCTTCCCTTCCTGGCCAGAGGAGCTGCTCCAGCAGCACCATCTCTGTCTCCTGGGTTTTGTCCCAGCAGATGCTCGAACTTGGCCTTGGGTACAGTGGGCACCCTGCGACTACCACAGATCTTCCTTTATCAGAGATTAAATTACTCCTAAATGCCTTTTTCTCTCCCTTGTCCCCTTTTACCAGGTCTACCCTAATGGCTTGTTTTCCCTTTTCTTTCTACAGTTGTTGGGGATATCCAGAAGGGGATTGAAACTGCTTCCTCAGAGTCACCCCAAGCTCATCCAATGTATTCCCCCCTGGGCACCCAAGAGTTTCCCCATCCACTGATGACTGCCATGTGGCTTCAAAGAGCCACAACATGTTCACAGCAACCTAGAGATGAGGAACCCACAGGCAAGTTTATGTTGAACCAAGTCACACAAGCCTCAGGAAGTCCCTCAGAGGTCACACAGGTGTTATTTCTTTCCCTACACGTCCCTTGAGTGCTGTGGAGCATCCCTTCCTCTCCTGAGCAGAAAGGTCAGCCTTAGAGCCACAGGTCCTCACCAAGAGGGTCATAAAATGGGCCAACCACCCAGCTACCCCATCAGATACAGGGGATGGGTTCTAGGAGGAGAAGCCAACCCTTGGCACCTGAGGAGGCTCAGCATCACACAGAGCACCCAGAAGGCATCCCACCCACCACAACCACGCAGCACCACGCAGCTGGGAGGTGCTTAATACCCTCCCTGCAGCATCACCACAGCTGTGCCCACGCCAGTGAGTGCAGTTTGAAACATGAAATGGCTGTGCTGCCTTCAGTCCATGAGCTGGAGCATGTTGGTGTCAGCTCCAGGGCCTCTGACCCACGTGCTGTGTGTTACTCAGAGAGGTATGCCCTGAGAACACTTCCAAAGGGCAGGTACTGCACACTCTGCATCCTCATGGGTAATCTGTAAAACCTAACTAGGGCACTGGGAATTCACACCCTGGCTCTCTGTGCTGGAACTTGTCCGTGGAGACATGGCTTCTTCCAACACTCCTGGTCACGGGGAAGCGGCACAGAGAACTACAGCATTGCCAAATCTAAACACTGAAAATCATGAGTCATAGTTTCCGAAAATTATCTAGCTGGTATTTTTTTAAAAAATGTAATGAACTCCATTTTTTGTCTCTGAGATGACACCCAAAAGTTTCTCCACAGTTCTCAGTGCTAAAAACTCAAGGGAAAACAAACACATGACAGAAAGCAGGAGCAGAGACTTTCATGCATTCTCATGATTCCAGAAGCTGAAGCTTTAAGGAAATAGAAATAAACAACAAAAGGCTCATGATATAAAGATTATAATTTGGCTAGCAGCAGAAGTAAAACCTCATGGTTTATGTGACAAACCTCAACTGAACAACTCAGCTCAAAAACTTGGAAAAAGAAGGTGAAACATTCCAGCATCATTCAGGCTGCCAAAATAACAGAAACAATTGTACAAAATTTCAACACAAGAAAAAAAAAATAAGATCAGTGAGATTTGTTCCACTTTCATGAACTCAAAGACAAACAGATGTTGACAAAAAGATGTTGTAAATAGCTCTTGTTGTTGTTCAGCCAAGCCCGACTCGCCACAATGCAAGTGCATCTCTCGTTCATTAAGTCATCCCCTTTGCTCTCACCCCTCACCAGTGGCTCCTCAGCCAGTGTCTCTGCACCCTTTGTGTGCTTTTTGCATCTTTTACCAGCACCACAAGTTTAATTTGGGTCTCCTGTACACCACATTAAAAGCCATAATTATTTATTCTCATTTCTTCCACAAGAACATACCTATGCTGGCTACTACACCAAGAGGAAGAGGCACAGACTCTGTTTCAGTCACAAGAAGAATCCCCATTCCTTAGTAACATCTGCACTTTTTAATATGATTCTACAATTTGGGCTACAAGTACCAAAGGGTTCATCTGGCTCCCGTGTGCTACCCTCTGTCCTCCTTCAGCACTGAAGCAACCCTTAATTTTATTTACCCTAGATTAGACCTGTAGGACCCAACCTAAATGTTACCAAGATCCAAGAGGCACTCTCTTGGAAAAAGCCCTCCCAAATGGATCCCATGTCCAAATTGAAGATGACGCCAACACCGGTTTCATTTCAAGGCAATCCAGATGTTCAGTAAAGTGATTAGGAAGTGCTGTGTATCAAATATAAGATACTCTGCATTGAACTAATGCATTTATTTGCTCTGAATGGTTTTCCAGTTCAGGGCAGCACTTTGCCTGTCACAAGTAAAGTGCTTTGACAGAACACATGGACATTTCTGCTGCTTAAACTGAGCCAACAAACAGAATGGCCAGCAACTTCCAAGTCTCAAAAGAGTCCAAAGAAGTACTGTCACTCTGATATATTTATTTCCTGGTCAACTAAATGCATGAGTTCAGGTCCCATTTGTCAGCATCCTTCATATCCACAGCCATTTGAAAGGAAGCAAATAAACATAACAGCATTACAGTGGGGTCATTGAGTTTTCAGCCTGTTACTGGATAGCAGGTGTCCAGAGTATTGCTAAAATCAGGTAATGTGGCCTTTGGCTTTGAAGAAGAGAGGCCAAGAGCTTGTACCAGCTGTAGGTGGTACAGCACCTCTGCCCAGACAGGCTTGGCTGGTTCCAGTGCTGTCCCCAAACTGGGTGTCCACACTTGTGGCACCAGGCTGTGGTACATAACCTGGGCCTTGGTTGTGTAGTTGGAACAAGGTAGGAAAAACCTGCCCAAGCCTTGTCTCAAACTACCCTGGAGCGCCAGCATCTTCTACCTCTCCCATAGGGACCTACTGGAGATTTATCATTCCCTTCCAAGAGGAAGAAGAACAGCTGAGAACATAAAATGGGTGGATCCCCTGTTCTACTGCCATATTTAACAATCCAAGAGAATACGTAGCCCCCTTCATCCTTCTTGTCAGAGAAAAGCTCAGTGGATGTATTGACTATTACCCCATCTGCCACAGGTTTCTAGGGAGAATTACAGAAACAAAGTCCCTATGCAATCACAAACCCACTAAATCCAGAGGCATCACATGCTCTGCTAATGGAAAACACTCACTTCATCCAGCTCAGAAAAGGCACCAGCCACCCCATCCCATCCAAATACAGCATCCGCACACAAGATCCCCACTGTCAGGGTCCCTTCTGACTTGGAGCCTATGCGTCTTTTTCTCACTCAAGTTTCTCCTTGCACCTTCTGCTTGTGAACAAGGGAGGACTCAGAGGCATATGGGTAGGAAAAAAAATCCCGATAAGAGAATGCAGCTGGCTTGTAATTTGTAGTTTCACAGTCCTCTGTGGATAAGCCCCAACACAATACATCCATTTGCCTGCAAATTCCGAATTGTGTTAAACCCACAGTAGTTCTAATGTAACAATATCTTCATGCTGAGCAACTTGAAGACTGCTGAGAAATACAGCACTTAAGCAGAACAAAAAGCAAATTCCCAGCAGCACCTTCCCACCCCCATGTTTTTATTGAGTATTAGTAGAAAAGAATTCAAAAATATAGAGGGCCTGCAGACCAGACTAGGCATTGTCTGCATTAATTTGGGGTTTACATTACTTTCAGCTGATACTCAGATGAAAAATTAACCCAGCATTCCTCCATGGTTTGGGATTTCATGAACGAGTTTTGCAGACACATCTCTGCTCCCTGGACCTGGTGTTCCCAACTACTTCCACCTACATGGGCACATGGGAAAAGAAAGAAGAGTTCTGTGCCTGTATGTTTGTTTGCAAGCCAGTCTCCCAGATGAAAAAGGGACATGCAGAATATCAGCTCTGATACAAGAGCTCTGGAAAGGGTTGTGTTAATGTGACTTTTCACCAGCTTTGGGGACAGAAGAATCTGGCCACCAAGATACCTGATCTTTTTTCTTAGAGAAAAAAATAACAGCAACTGTTTTAAGTGGCACCAAGATTTTTCATTAGTGTCTGAAAGAGCTGGAACTCACATCTTCCTTCACATGAGGAAATGTTGGGCTCCTCAGTTTCATGTGATCTTGCAGGTTTTTGTCTTAAGCCTATCCCTTAAGCCAAAAATAAAAGCTTTTCATGTTATAAAAGTGCTGTGCTCCCAGCTGAGCTTCCCTCATTATGAGATCCTAATTCTCAAAATATATAACTTCATAGTTGTAATTTCATAAGGATGCAAACCAGAGAATTGCATTGATAAGATTCATCAATGTAACATATTCACATTTCCTGGGTTATTTCTGATGGAAACTAAGTTTTGAGCAGCCACCTGCAAATTCAAACACCCAAGGCTCTCCCTCACACCAGAGACTACAAACTTGAGCCACTTCTCCCAAGAACATCCAGGACCAGAAAACTCTTTCCATAAGGGGCACTAATTAAGCAAAAGCTCCATCTGTGACTGAGCAGGAGGAAGCACAGCTGTGGGAGGATAACAGGGCATCAACATGCCCCAGCTGAACAGAGCACATGTCAAGCACTCCACCCAGACACCTTCAGCAGCAATCCCACATATCTCACCATCCTGGAAAGCCAGGCTCCTGCAACACCACTACAGTGTTCCCACCTCCCAGGGAAAGGCTGGGAGCCTTCTCCAGTAGCACTACAGCCATCTCCTGACAAAACTCACCAAATTCCATTACTGATGCTTGCAGTCCCCCAGGGCACACAGATCATTCCTGTTTCTCACCAGTTTTTCATGACAGCCCCCTCCCAGCAGCCCATAAGCCCCCCAAGCAGAGCCCAAGAACACCTACCTCCCCACAGCAACACATGAGCTTCCCTCTTCCCTGTGGCTTTGTTCCAATCAGCCTTGATCCATGGAGCTGAAATCCATGGGAGGCCCCTCTCAGGGGCCATATTTCCCTTCTCCATTCCAAACCACCTCCTTGGAGAACAGCTTACCTTCCTTGTGGGCTCTTATAGCCTAAGGGAGCTCTGGGAAAACAGCTTGTGCAGATGGAGCAGGTCAGGCCCATTCCCTCCCTGTCTGCTCACAGGTGTAGGCGTTCTCCTCTCCTGAGCAGGAGCTGGAGGTTGCAGAAACACAGTGTGAAGCATCTCCCTGCTCTGTTCCCTTGGGTGGGATGGCTGGCAGGAACAGGGGGACCTCAGCTCCAGGACTTCTTGTCTGGATACTTTCTACTTAAAGGAGTTAGACCCTCTAACTTAAAGGAGTTTACACGAGACAGGGTGGCAAAATTAGGATTAAAGCAGGTCAAACATTAGGTTTAAAAAAAAATACAGTAAAAATAACATCAGTTGAAGAGACTAGTAAGAATTAACATGGGCATTCTCACTGGAGCAAGGTCTGCAAGCTGTAGCAGACAAATACAGGCATTTCTATCAGGCATTGCTTTATATACACCCTGCAAAGGCAAATCATTGGGTGGGAAATGGAAATCAAGAAGGAAAAATGTATATGTTTCTGATTATTCTATCCTCTAATGTTGTGTTCTGTCATTATGGCAGATTGCTTAATTGTGCTGCTGATTACTTTTCCTGAATTCTTCCTACAGCTGTAGTTTTCACAGCACCGTGGAAACACTAATTAGCAGGAGGAATGTTGCCTTAAATTTCTTTACAATATATACATGCTAAAAAAGAGAATTCCTCAGCATTTACTTACTTAATCCCACTCTCTTGTTTATTTAACCCATCCCACTCCCTGCTGATGTGTCCCTGCTGTATACCCTGCCTGGGCAGAGGTGCAGAGGTCACAGGCAGACACGTCCCACTACAGGCTGAAGACAGCTGTGATCCCAGGCAGCAGCAGTTCAGCTCAGTCCTCCTCACCCCACAAAACTCACCTTGTCCAACAATCTGAATGTGCATTCACTTTGGGATGGGTTGGTTTTGCACGTGTTTGCTACCAGGAATTATCTATATGCTTTGCAATATGCAAAATAAGCCGCCAGCATAGGAACATCTGCATGTTGCTGTAATCTCACTGCACATTTACACTCCTCATCCTTAATGATCTATCACAGGCATGATTTGATGTTGGTTAACTCTTGTTTCACTGTGACATGCACTTGCCCAGCTTGTCCTGTCATACATTCCTGCAATATATCCACTCACTAAGGAGAAATGCTTCTTATTTTGTGTAAATTAGTGCTGTGACATTTGAAGGTTTTTTGGTGGGTTTTTTTTGGTTGGTTGGTTGGTTGTTTTCTTGTCCTGAAGTACTATCTGCCTGCTCAGCCAACCTTCCTCTTCCTCCTTCCCATCATCCTCTCTTCAGCAGATGCAATGGGAAGAGAGAAGTCACTCACTAGAAGCATGTGTGGTGCCTGCACAGAAATTATTTTAGGAGGGGTCAGCCAGGATCCCAGTCTTACAGTTCCATAAACCCACCAGCATTGGATTGTTGGGATTAGCACCAAAATTTGAGGGGGAGTAAGAAACACATGGCTGCTGTTTGTAGGTTGTACTTCTCTCTGAAGTTACTGATGCATTGACCCCATCCAGCACAGCATGTTTTCTGTTTCTCTTGCACATTTAACCGTGGTCTGAGCCAGCACCTCAACTGTAACCCCAGGGCCAGCCAGCTCTGTGTAATCAGCACTTTAAGCCTCCAGCACAGGAGGTTTTGCCCTGGATGCCTGAGAATACAGCTATTCTGTCAGCTCAGTTTGGGTTTGACTCTCTGGGAGCTCACGCAGCCCACGCACCCCAGCAGGGCCACCTTGCTTCCCAGGAAAGGAAACTCAGGTGGGATGAGAAACCTCTCCAGGCACCCAGAGGGCCCCGTGGCGTGGCTGACTCATGAGCGATGCCCACGGGGCTGTCTCCCGGCGTTGTGAAATTTCGGTGGCTTTGGTGACTTCCCCACTCAGCTCTGCCCACGAGCGACAGGCGTTTCGGTTCGCCAGCAGCGCCAAAGAGCCAAGACAAAGCAAAGCAAAAGCAGGATGGGCTGAGCTGCTTAACGGGTCAAAACCCCAGACAGGGAACATCTCAGCTCAGCTTAGTAAAGGCAGTGGGTGAGAAGTGCCTAAAACTCACAAAAATGAGGTTTGACCGCCTGAGAGCTGGGAAGGAAATAAATGAAAAATCTGGGTAAAGCCAAGTGCAGCTCACTAAGTCCCATTTGTAAGCAGGAAGGCAACTTTGGGGCTTAGAGCAAGTGCTCAAGGAACAGGCTACGTGCTGATATGGATCCATTGGAATTGCCCCCATGCTTTATGGACATTCACAAAACCCATTGGCTTCTTCCAGCATGTGTTTTCCCACCAATATATTGCTCCTGGAACTAAAATGACTTGAACAAATAGTGCTGTGCACCCGGACAAGGACCTCAGGATGCATCACAGTGACTGAAGCTGGCTGTACTGCTGGGACAGCCTGTAGGCAGAATCCCTCGCATCTCCTGGGCTTCCTACACACTCTCCAAAGGACCAGACAGCACGTGCATGGCCAGCCCTGTGGTGCTGGAGGCATTGGGATTGCTTTGAGTCTGCAGTGGAAGAGCTCGTGCATGCTTAGCAGGCGAGGTCAGCGTCTCTGGACATCTGGCAGCTCCCAACAGGCTGCCAGACGTTGGGAAATACGAGACAAACACACAAAAGCCTCCAAATCTGCCTGTACACAATGGTCAGGTGGCTAATGCCTGGGGAAATGGGCATGTGTGGTAACCTGGCACTCTGCAGCCTGCTGTGCTTTAGCCATGTTTGGAATGCAACCAGTTCTGGGTTTTGTGGAGTCAGAATTGGGACCTTCATGCCTGAACCTACTCCACAGTCAGGTTCACTAAGGTATTTAGGTACTAGAATCTCATTGAACAAGTAAATCCCATTCATTTAACTGGACCTCTGCTCGGAGGTAGCACTCCCTACCCAAAAGAGCTTGCAAGTGAGGAGCAGCAATGTCAGGTAGTACAGATTGTTAAAACCAACTGCAGACACATGTCCTCCAGGAGAAAAGCCATTTTATCTGCCTCTTCCTAGTAAGTACTGCAAGAGGTTTCATGGTCACCATAAGTATTAGGATTGAATAATGTTTGGCTATATTAATCTGAAGTGCACAGCAGGGAATAAGGTAATTTTTCCATCCTTCTGATTATATGTAAAAATTTTATATGAGCTTTTTGTGGATTTGATTGCAGCAACTTGGGATGTTTCCCAGTTTGTTTCTCTCCCAGGACAGTTTTTCTGGATCAGCTGCTAATGAGTCCTAGTAGAACACATAAAATATTTGTTGCTTTTGCATTTCAAACAGCCTCAAGAGAGGAGGTCACTCTGCTGGCCCATGGCCCATGTACAGTGCCTTTGCTGTCTCAGAGGCCCTGTTTATATCTGCTGCAGTTGAGCAGCAACGAGAGGGATGGTTCCACAGCATCGAGGGGGCTCATGGTGACACACATGCAAATAGAAATCCATGTTCTCCTGCCCCGGCACTCCTGGTGGCACCTTCCAGTTTGGTTAATTCAGGACACCTTGGTCTAAGGATGTCCTCGCCCATCCTCTAAATGGCAGTGCACATGAATCACTTTGTGACTTAAATTCTGTGTTTCTTTGTTAAAGCAGATGCTGCAAAGTGCTTGAAAATCATGTTGGCTGCTGTGAACTGTGGTGCCCAATCAATGAGGGACATGACAGTCAATTACCCTTGCACTTTCTGATTGTCCCCAGCAATCAACCTGGATCGATACCTTCAATCTCAATTGATAGCAGATATCAAATCTGAAATAGGGTGTTCCACTGCTTTGGAAGTACTGTCTCACTGTGTGCAGGAGGCCACTGCATTTATTTAACTACTCTTTTCACTTCCACCTGCTCCAATCCAGCCGGGTGATGTGCTCTCCAAATGGCTCATGCGCATCCTTTTGGCACGAGTGTCTGGTCACCGTCAACGATGGGAACAGCAGGACCACAGCTCATTGTCCTGGGACATCTTCAGTGCAGCATTACCTGCCTGAGAGGGCCTGTGGTGGAAAATAAGGATTAAAAGCTTAGGCCACTGCAGCAGGGCAAAAGGAGGGAAATCAGGAGAGAAACTCAGGTGCTGAAGCAAGGAAGATGTTTCCCAAGGTGCTGCCCTACAGCAGTGCTGTGCAAGCAGGTCAGCCAGAGCCCTGCTGTTGTCCCAGGTGGCATCTCAATCGACTGCCACCCCTCATGTCACCATTCAAGCAGTGGCAGTCTCTCAGTGTGCACTCACTGGCAGAGCACTTGTCTTCACTGGAGGGAGGGCAGCAAGGAGTAGGAGGTTGCGCCTGTCTTTGTTACAGGAGACTTAGCAAAGTTTCCAAATATTTGAAGAAGAGCCCTGCCAGGAGCTCTTTCAGAGTTTCCTTCAAGGATGCCAGTTTGAACAGGCTTTTGTAATTGAGAAGGATGATTTGCATTTGTAATGGTTTAAACACAAACCCATACACACCGGTGTGGGTGCAATGCAGGGCAGCAGCAGGGACAGGGCTGACTGGGTTGGAAGCAGTCTGGAGCCCTGCACTCCTGCCCTCCCATCCAAAAACCTTCTGGATTTTGCTTTTGGTGTCCCTCACACATCCCTGCATCATAGACTGCATGACACCTCCCTGCCATTGGCACCTAAGGGTGCCCAGGCCCCCCACCATGACAGATGTGTCTTCTTGGTGGCCCTTTCAGCATCTGTGCTTTGCACAGCAGGATAAGCTCCTCCATGGAATGACTACAGCAGACAAAAAAAACCCCATGCCAACTTCTGGAGCTCTGCTGCCAGGTACATGTGGGCAGCTTGGCTGTGAAGCCAGAGGTCTCTTGCCTACAGCAATTGCTCCCCACGGGTGAATCCCAACTCCATGACCTACCACAGCAGTGCTTCCAGCTCCTGTAGACTTCACCGCAGGAAACTGGCTCCTTAAAGGACATACCCTGGGGTCAGACAGCCAAGGCTCTTGGCTTCACCTTAAAAATACTTAGAGAGGTGGAGAAAATAGGAGGAATACCTGTTGCATCCTTGGAATCGTGAAGAAAAAGCTGGAAGACTTGAACTCAGGACTTCAGGATTGAGACACGAAAAAACTACTCTCTCCAAAGTTATTTACTATTGCTTGGCTGCAACAGGTCTGAGCTGTGTGTCCCCTCACCCTCAGGTGACACCGTCAGCTCCCTGCAGCAGCAGCAGGCAGCCCCAGCAGACACCTTGGGGTACACTGCACAAGCAAACACCACAAAGCCAGGCCAGGACCGTGGCTAGATGTTTGCATGGAAAGGAGATGCAACTAATCCATCCACCAGAGCACAGAGCATGGCACAGCTCCAGCACATCCTGGGGAGGTCCAGGCTGGATGATGCTGCTCACAGCCATTCAAGCGCGAGGTACTCGTAATGCGCCTTTGGCTTCTCTCACCCTGCTCCTTACAATCCCTGAGCACAAACATCCCAGGCAACCAACCTTGAAGGTAAACTCAGACATCCCAGAGTGTTCCCTCAGTCCCTGCAGCCCCAGGTAGGTTCCTGCAGCATCCTGCTCTGCTCATATTGGGACACTGGGCACCATTTTTAGAGGACTGCTTTAGTGAAATAGATCCTGACAAGCCAGCCGTGAGTTATGATGTTCCCATGTCCACATGCAGGAAAGCAGCTGAAAGATAAGAGAGATAAAGCATTATCCCTAGGATCACAGTATGGCCAGGAGCCAAAGCATTTCCCTTTTTTTTTTAAACACACAATCCTTGTCATAAGATTGAATATCCATTTGGGGGCAGAATTCCCCTACTTTACTCTGCACACTCCCCTCTGAAAGCATTGTAATGCTTTACTTATTGGCATCCTATTTTGATGAATAGGCTGCAATTGGTGCAAAAATGTCCTGAATGGCTTTAGGAGATTCAGGCATGTGATCGTTGGCCCATTTGCACTAAGTACCATCACTCAAAGTCTGCATTACTCACAGGATGTTTAAACCAGCATATTTTCCTAACAGGCACAGTCCTCTGAGGGTACAGCTAAGTGTGCTGGGATTTCTTTGAAGCAGCATAAAGGGTAGTCATTCCCCAAAGTTCCATTTAGGAAAAGCATCCTTAAAAACGATGTTCTGTGCCTTTGGAGAAAAAAATGCCCCACTAAAACACACATAGGGAGCAGTGATAAGGAGAGGTGTTTGCCTGCTGGGCTTGGAGTGGCACAGAAAGGAGAGATGTCCTGTCTCTGCTCCTTGTCTGGAGTGAAATGCAGGTATTGGGGTTAGGGGGGAGTAAAAGAAAGAGAAGAAAAACGGACTTCAGAGAAATGTGGGTCAAGTACAGAGATAACAGAGGTCATGGTACCTGGGAGAAGGAGACCTCCATCAGCAGTGGCAGCAACGAGGTCTCTGACCTCAGGTGGATTTCTGCAACCTGTTACAGTCATGAAATAGCTTCTCTGCTGAAAAGCTGGGCCCAGTACCAAGCTACTCCTTACCAAAGCCCTTTTCCTCTCTGTAGCCCAGGAAAATGCAGGTCCTTAGTGTGGTTTGTGTGAGCACCCCTTGGAAGATGTTTCGGGGTGGCATTGCCACGTTGTGTGAGGTGCAGGGACTGCTGGGCAGCACAGAGGGTTATTAACGCCGGCAGCTAACGAGGGTGGTTAACACATGAGCAGGGAAAAATCCCATTGCTGGTCCCAGTTACCAAACCCTCCTCCTGCTGTGGCAGAAAAGGCCATCACCACCCCTAGCACACTCACCTGTATGGGTTCTGCAGGTTTCTCCCAGAATTACTCCTGACCTTGTCAGTGCTGTAGGAGACACATCCCACTTTTACTTTCTGAGCGCAGAGATGCATTTGATCTTTACTTTCCAAGGATCAGACCCAAACAAGGCCCTGCCTTAACTCCAAAACCAGCTCATTTCTAGGTGAGGAGAAGAGAGGGAAAGGCAGATATTCCATTTAGCTCAAGAGAGGGGAGAAGTTGCTTGTAGCATACAGAGGTTCCCTCCATGGTTTAGTATGTCTAATTACAATTAATTAGAAGTAGTACTGTGCTTTACCCCGCCCTTTTTGCCTGTCTTTTCACAAAATGGTCGGCAAGAGGTTTTCTCAAGTGTTTTGTTTACAGTGTCAGGGATGTTACCAACAGACTGGTGTTAGCTGTCACTTCGTGAGGGATGTGCTGCTTTGCCCCACTGTGGAGGTAAAATGCTTTTCCTACGTCCTACCAGGAATGTAGATCCCTGAGAAGAGGTCCTATACCATCCCCAAGCAGCAACACTGGGGCAAGCACAGCCAGTCCTACTCCAGCTGCAAACCTGCCCAGCCACGACAGCTTCACAGTGTCCCTATGGCTTGCTTTAAACTTTGTGTGAGCTCAAAGAAAGGGAGAAACACAACTCTAAAAGAAAGTTATACCATCACTATTTGTAACGTGAAGTTATGTTCAGAAATCCCCCAGAAATCAACAACTTTGTGAATCTGCCAGCAACAGTTAAAGAAAATCTATTTCCTTACTGCAGTTCATAATTTAGCCACGCTCCCCTCTTATTTGCACTGTTTATACATGAATTCCTACAGCATTATGTGCTTTGTGTAAGCAGGAAAAGTCCAGTCCAGACACAGCTCCATGACAGCTCCCCCTGACTAATGGCAGAATTATCCTTACATAAGTTCTTTCTCTTCCTTGGCATTTTTTATTCCCTCCAGGAAGGTGCTTCCCCTCATAGCCCGGCAGGATGGAGTGGCTCAGCTCCATGCCTGATGTCACAGTGCCATCTCATGGCAGCTCCAGTGCCAGCCTTTCACAGGAGAGCCACTTGCTTTCAGCTCTTAGCAGGTGTTTTCCTTTTGAGGTTTTAAATTTATAAACTCTCTCAAAAACAAAACACGAAAAAAAACCACCCAACTACACACACACACACAAAAACCCAAAAAAACAACCCACCAACAAAGATTAAGTAAGAGGTTTTTTGTAATTAAAAACTATGTTCAAAACTTAAGAGGCTTAAAAGGAAGCTCTGGAATGGAGCACAAGCAGCAAAGATATCTTATTTTCTTAGAGGATCAGCTTTCCAGCCCAGTCTGCTGCTGTATAAATAGTAACACTATACAAACGTGTCTGTCATAGTCCAGACCATCCCTAATGGCTCCTTCACTTCAACAGAGAGGAAAAGAGAAGATAAAAAATGCTTTTAGGTCTGGAAGCCATTGCAGGCTTCAAACAGAGAAACTATTGCAAGGGTTGAACTTCCACCTCTTAGAAGCTTCCAGCAGTAAATGCCCATGGGGATTCCAAACACCAAGAGCTCCATCCAGCACCCATGGGTGCACAACAGAAGCACCTCTGTCCAGGCAGCAGAGGAGCAGCAGAATGAGCACACACTGAAGTCTGCTCCCAGTTTTGTGGTGTTCCAACGAGCTGGGTGGTGTGCTGTGCAAGCCATGCTCTCAACAGACTTTTTCTTCAAGGCTGTAGCTCATCCTGTGCTCACAGGAAGATCAGTGGGAGGCCTAATCCCAAAAATTAAGGTCTGGATGCCAGCAGTGGGGAGAAACTTTCTGCTCCTCAGAGTAGCAGCACACATAGTACAAGTGTGGATGGGTATTCTGCTCCACCAGGGAAAACCCAGGAAAATCAGATGTTGTTTCCAACCAGCTTAGGACTCTATTGGCAGAGGTCCAATGCCAGGGTAGGAGATGGACTGTCAGAACATGGAGGATCTGCTGCCCACCACACCAGAGCCAGGTCAACAGATCCCTCCTTGGGAAAACCTGGGGTCTATATCTGATAAAAACAATTAGGAAAAATATTATGAAGAAGGAGGTGCAGCATCTGCCCTGCCCTTGGAACTTCTTGGTGTGTACTCTCACACCACAGAGGAAGGGCTCAGCCCCCTCTGCTGCATCCATCCCTCTGGTTTGGCTTTAACTCTCTCAGGACTCTGGGTCTGCTAGTATTTGGATCTTCAAAGAAAGCTGAGAGGTTTACCCAGAGTGTGTCAGAGTAGCACAACCATCAGCAGTTTGTTTTATATGAAGATGCTACCTGCTGCCTCTTGCAGACCTCAAGCCGACTCTAGAAATGCATGAAGGAGGGAAAGGTGCTCAGGGAGGCACAGGCTGTGAGCAGCTGGAAAAGTGAAAAAAAGAGAGGAAAGGATGGAGATGAAGGCAAGGAGGATGTCACATCACTTCTGTCACTCCAGAAGGACAAACATCCCCCCGACTGTCTCTGAAAACATGGAGAGGGGCTGCCCTGGGCTCCTACAGTTGGGTGTCCTGCAGGAGGAAAGTCCCAGGAGACCTGGTGACCCTCACACTCCACAGCCAGAGCAAGAGGATGGGGGATCTGAGACACAGCGTGGTTCTGCTGCAGGGTGTAGATGTAGAGAATGACTAGTAAGGTGGCTGGGAAATACTGAATGCAAACAAAACAGAAAAAAAAAAAAAAAAAAAGGCCAAATTATCCCAAAGTGAAAAAAGAAAAAGCCATCAAGCTTGCTGTGCCACATACTGCAGGATCATTTCCCAGTTTACCTGGCAGGCCACCCTCTCCTTTCACAGGCAAGTATTATTTTGAAAGGTTGCTAAGAGCCACCAGTGCTATTGCATTTGAGCCAGGATTTTCCTACTCCAAAACCCACCATTTCCTGACCAAAAGACACATAAGAAGAATCCCTTCTACCTTTGATCAGATTTACAGTGAGATGTGCCTCATGTCTGTGACAGCTGTGTGGGGAGGTGAGGGTGTGGGATGCCAGGATGGGTGCTTCCCTGGTGTGATGGGAGGCCATGGAATATTGTTAATCAACCCAGGAAAGGCACAGCATGGCACAGGACTATATGTACCATCCATCACTTGCTGACCATGTTGTTATTTCTTTGCACACTTGTATGGAAATGTAACTACAAAACATTCCTCCAAACAGTTCCCTCATGTGCAAATATAGCTTTAAATGACTCCTCTAGGAAAGAATCTTCACTATTTTATACAAATTGTCTTGCATGTTTATTACACAGAAAAATGATCCAAAAAGAAGGGGATTCATCCCATGCCTGTTCATAACACTGCTCTCCCTTACTCATTATGAGCTGGAACATACTCCAGGCCCCCTTGTATGATGAATTATACCAGCTTTGCTCTTTGCTGCCAGCCTGATTCAATGAGCTTATTTATGGAGCCTCAGTGCACTTATGGATACAATCCTCTCCCAGCTTCTCCACGAGGCAGAGCACATCATGAGCACTGGACTTGGGATGGGCAGTTCGGAGAGGGATCTGTAAAATCTGATACTCTGCTCCTGGCCTCACAGCTGTGCAGGGACGCTCTGGGACCACTCCAGAACTGCTGCACTTCCCACTGATACTCTTCCCAGCACCCAGTAGTTTCCCCACCACGTTTAAAGCCCTTTTTCCCATGCTGTGACTTGGAGCAGAGCACCAGGCTGGACTCAGAGCCACGCAGGTGCACGGACACCCACTCTCCTGCTCCGGGAATGCTGTACCTGGGAGGTGCAAGTGGGATGTCTCCTGCTGTATTTAGCTTGGCTGGCTCAGCCAGCCCATTTCACTGTCTGCACAGCCTCAGGGAGAGTGGAAGGGAACAACCTACTGCCCAGCCAAGCCAAACACCAGGAGGTCACATGCTGCAGCACAGCTTCTCGGAGATGACACACACACCCCAGGCAGGTCCACTTGACTCCTAGCACAGGAGCATCTTGCAGAACTCTGTACTAACACTGCAGTTCCAAAGGCCAGCTCCTTCCCTGGGCTCCAGCACACACCACCTCCCTCCCAGGGATGAGATTTGCAGCCTGGGAGGGAGGAAGGTGCTGGGGTGGGTAGTCCTGGAGCAGAGCACAGCCCTCCTTCCCTGGTAGTGTGGCTTTGGAAATAATCCAGCCTTCATTAACTTGTCAAATTAAGAAATTGAGAGCTGTCAAAGAGTAGCAAAGACTGGAGGTGGCTTTTATAGCAAACCATCAACTCTCACACTGTTTGTCTAATCTAATTTCCTCATCATCCTAAGAGAATCATTACAGGAGAGGGAGAAGGGGAGAGTTGAAGACAGGTACAGTTTCCATCTGAAAGCACCTCCCTCCCATGTGTGTGTGCAGATGAGAGGGTTTATATAAACTATGTGGGATCAGTAATTTTCCTGTCAGGTTTACATTTTAAGACAACTCTTAAACTTCATCCCTCTGGTCAATCTGCAATAGGAAGAATATAGAAATCAAAATATTCTTTTGTAGTGGTGGAAAACACTCGTGTCTTCCAGCGCTGGTTTTTAAAAAGGCAGCACTGGAGAGTATTCTGAAAAAGCAACATGTGGCACATCTCAGGCCCCTGCAGCTGAGATGAAGCCCTGGAGGAATCAGCTACTGTGACAGCAGAGGGTGAACAAGCTGCCCAATGACAGCAACAAACCCAAATTAATAGTAAATACCATCTCTGCTAGGGGAGGAAAGGTTCAAATCACACCAGCAACTTACTGGGGACAGGCTTTTGAGGCAAAGCTGCCTTGCCTCGCCTGCTAATTGTTATGTTTTCCAAAGATTTCATCAACTAAGTTCTGCTCAACAAACGCTATTTTAATTACCAGGGTAGAATCCTGTTAATTAGCCAGCCCCAGAAGACAGCCCTTCATCCCTGTTAAGTGAAATTCCCCACTAATCCCTCCAGCAGCCATTGTGTTGCAGCCTGGAGCCCTAGAGAGCTCTCAGAGATGCTCCCAAAGCTGGGGGGAGCATCAGAGCTCGGCCCCCACCTGCTGCCAGTGACTGTCCTCAGACTTGGAAGGTGCAGACCAGCACAAGTGCAGCACTCAGACACAAAAAGCTATTTGTTCCACAGCTCTCCCTCCTGGCTCCATTTTCTCAGGTGACTTCAACCATAGCCCAGTCAGCATCACCTCTTCCTGTGGGGTGGGTGCTCCCACTGCATCCCTGGGCTGCATCCCCATGCTCCCTGCCTCCCGTCTAAGAGGTCACCAGTTCCCCTTCAGACAGTTCCCCACCATCCTCCACTTACCACCACGTAGCATCAAAGGTGTCCCAGCTTTTGCAAGGTGCTACAAACCTTTCTAAACCCAGTCAGAGCTCTCCTCTTACCTCTCATCTCACTCGGCTTCCCAGGACAGAGGACAATCCCCATGTGACAGTAACTCCACAGCCAGCGACATGGTAGGCAGGACAGGAGCACCAAGGATATGAAGTTCCTGTAAAATTCACAAAAACAGCCTGGGTAAAGGAGACAAGTGTTCCAGCTATGTGAGAAGAGTCAGCCTTTCTGGATAGAGCCCAAGGGCACCATCCCAATGTGGGAAGGATCAGCCAGGGCTTGTTCCCACACCAAGAGGGAAGCAAGTTTCTTTCCTTCAGCTAATCTGGACTTTCTTTACTGTCATCAGGAAAGTTAAACATTTTAATTTTATATTGAAATGCCAGCAGAAATTAATATTGACAGGAAGTTGTAGGCAGTTCTTTGATATTCATTTAAACAATTTAGAAGATTCTGAAGTAATGGGGTTCATTTATTCAAGTTCAATAAAGCAAATCTCCAGGTGAAAATAATAAATATTTTAAAAAGTAATAATATTAACTGTTCAACGTCATTTTGAATAAATACACCCCTACAAAGGGATGACAGTTCAAGAATTCCACAAGGTCTTTAAATCAATGGTGGCAAAATACCAATATGCAATTTGTCACATTCCTGTGAACTTGCACTACCCAGTTTGATCCAAGCCCTATTTTGGATTGTGGCATACAATACACTGAATTTCAGTCAAGAAGAAATCCATCAACCCTTATTCTAAGTGGTAATAACAAGTATCATCAGAATTAAGCCAGATGGAAAAAAAATCCATAATTTTATAGTCTATGGATGTAGACCAATGAAGAATTGACAACAGTTTGTAATGTGGACTTTAGCACTCAAAGTGCAGCTACACTACCCTCTGACTAGAATAAAGTCTCTCTCAGTCTCTCCCCAGTGTTGAAGCAGAGAAGTCTTCAATATTAAAGGGGCACACAAGGCAACAACATAAAAATAATTTTCTTCAATAAGCTGAATAAGTTAATACCTGATATTAGCAAGTTGCAGTGACATCACCAGCTCAGCTTTTCCTGCCAGCAGGTCCAACTCCACCAAAATCAACATCTCTGCTTAAAACAAACCTGGGGAAGAGGTAAGAGGGTCTGGCTTGTTTCCAAAAGTAAAACAAAGCAGAGGGAGAGGTGTGTGATTAATTCTTCATTGGTATTCCACTCACATTTCCTCCAAAGGTGGGGAAAGTATTTCAAGTGAGAAATCTTGCTCATCAAGCTGTTGCAAATGTTTTTTCCTCCATGTGTTCCATCCTTCTCTGAAGTCACTTTCTCCCTCCATCACACAGACCTGGAGGCTGTCCATGTACATCCCACCACCTGCAAGTATCCACTGGCCCTCCATACTTTTTCATTAAAAAAAAACCCTCAATCTATGAACAAAATGGATAGCTTTGAAGAGAGTAAGTTTTACTGAAAAATATACAGATTTGAAAAAGCAGGAGTGGTAACATTTAATATCAAAGAGCAATTACAGAAGCAAGACATTTGGACTTTTAAAAATGTGTTTAATTAATAATGCTCATTAACTGTAGAGTTTTAATTCATAAATACAAGTTGTAAATACAAAATAAAGTTATAAAAAACTCTCAGTTTTAAATTTTAAGATTTATTTGATTTTTATGGCTGTCTCAATATACTAAAGATGTGGAAATTAGTGCAACTTGAACAGCTGCCAAACAAAAACCTCTACACAAGGGAGGATAGCTCAGTGGAGGGTATATTCATCTCCACTTTGCAGGTTCTCCTTGTAAAAAGAGATACAGTCTTTGGTAGTATATTAAAACACCTAAATAATTAATAAAGACAAACAGGTTAACACTGCTTATATTCCTATTCATGCTGCAACACAAAATCATTATAAATCTATATCTTTTCTGTATTTTTTGTTTGTTTTAAAAAAGGTCACTTGGGAAGCCTTGATGGCTTTAAACTATAGACGATGGAGCCTCTTCCTTAGCAGTGAAGTCAACAGCAATTCTGACACTGACCTGGAGGGTGCAGACATGGGCCTGAAATACTGGAAGTGGGAGGGATGGATCCAGTTTGTAAAATACATTAAAAATTATTCATTATGCCTTTTCATGAATGTATAGAAAAGTGCCACAAGAAAGCATACAATGTAAGAGCAAACACCCCATCACTTCTTAAATAAGATGAGGTGGAGCTTGCAGGGCTTCCTACTGAAAAATATCTCATTCTAACCTGAAAAAGGCTTCTTCTGAAATCAATACAATTAAAAGATATTAACATCATCCCACACAGTGTTAGTCCCAATATAAATGTGTTCTTCTTAGTTGCTTGTTTAATGAATGACTTTTCTATTTACATTTACATGTTGTCAGTGCACAACCAGATTACACTGAATATTAGAATAAATGCAGTGCAATTTCCTTCTCTCTTGGGACAAAGTCAGTAAGTAAATCTTAACATGATAGGAATGTCTCAAATGAAAATTGAAAACACATTTCCCCAAGCCAGAATTCCTCTATGTACAGCACATCTAGGAGAAGCAGCAGAGCATCTCTGTGCATGTTTGCTTTTCAAGGTGTGTGGTACAGAAGAAACCAAGCCTGCTATCTTAATGAAATGGGAATATATAATCAGGTTGAAAAAACAAGTGGCCAAATTATCTTTTTAAAGAAACAATGAAGAATTAAACCCACCAACTCAACATGAAGTAATGAATTGCACATTTAGCAGTCAAGGAAATTGTTTTTCTTCATTTTCAATAGCAACAGCCCAGTCTGAAATGTCAGAAACTCAAAGAGACCAGCTGCATGTAGCACTTCTGCAGGCCTTCCACCATCCTCCTTGTCCAGACCACCTCAAAACACCAAAGAACAACAAAAGCTTGGCACACGCTGCACTTAATGCTTTCCATGCCAGCCTTCAAAAGCATGATGCTCTCTGTGGGCTAGGGAAGAGAGAAGGGGAAAAAAGAATAAAAGAACATGTAAATTCTGTCAAGGAGTTGAAAAGATTGAAAAAAGAGAAGACAGCACTATATAAATCAGTCAAGGAAGACACAACATGCCAACAAGTGATCTTTGGGAGTACATTATTCTGATAATACATTTATAGAGACCCTAAAATATGAGATCTCTTAAAATCCTGATTGTAAATGGTTTCTCTAAATGAATACTTAAATTGAACAGCATGCAGCCTTGAGAGTTATCAAGAGATTTGTCTCACTTGTTTTCTGAATCAGGCATATTAAACGTGAAACCAAATATATTCTATGATCGAATTAAAAATATCTTTTGAATGATAGCTAACTTTTACATTGGAGGGACATAATTTTAATGCAATGACAGATGCTTCATTTCTAAGTGATTAATGATGAATCAGGCAGGATATTCCCATGGAAATACCCTACCAGCATCTTGGTTTTCTAATGAAGGTGCAAACTAATAGTATAAACAGTACAAACCACTTACGTTTATAGAAGACTGCTTTGAAAAGTGTGTGTGGCACAAGCTCATGAATTTTTTCTAGGACTTTTGCTTCACTAGCTGAAGAGGCATTGACATTCCAGACTTGCACAACATCTTCACGGTCACGAACGCTGACACTAACCCCTATTACTTCATCATCTGCACAGAAGGGGAAGAATCATTAAGGAATACTTTAAAAGTGAGACATGTCTAATATGCCTCTTATGTATTATGAAACAGTGCCCAAAAGCTGGGGAAAAAAAATGAAGACATGAAAAAAAAGAGCAATCTCCAGTGAGGAAAATACCGATGTTCAAACCAGACAAAACAGTTACCAGAAAGAACCACTGTGTTTATAGAAGCTATTGGAAACATTACCTCATAGTATTTTTTAAGTGCCATAGGATTATTCATCTTTGCTATTAGCACTCGTGTACTTGATTAGAAGGGAATCACAAGACTCCCTTCAGTAATATGAACTAATAAAGATAATTTACCTATACTAATATCTACAAGCAAAAACGTGAGGATGAGGGTGGAATAATTAAAACCCCAGGAACAGTACCTGGTGGAGATCAGACACCAGCTTTTCCAGACTTTGCTCTTTTCCCTTTGCATTTTGTCAATACAGCAACAGGAAAAAAACAAGAAACAAAAAATTAATAAAGCCCCAGTCGGGCTGCTGTCCGCCAGTGCTGGTAACTCTGTGTTTCACTGAAGAAACCCTTTTCAGTGTGAAAATCTCAGGACGCAGCTTCACAGAGAGCTCAAAGGTCGAGCCACAGCTTTCCCCTAGGAGCAGTGGGTGCCTCCAGCTGGGAGCTCCATGGCACAGCTGTCCTGTGCATTCTAAGGAAAGGGTCAATAATGGTAACACAAAGGTGGTGGCAAAAGCACACGGCCAAGGGGAGAAACTACCTCCATAGGCAGCAGAATATCATAAAGTGACCCCAAGACAACCCTATCAGTATATAAAGGGTGTGAGAGACACTATTTCAAAGGTTCTTGCTAAACTGCTCTGTGAACCTGAGCAATGCAATTCTTTTTCATGGAATGGTAGAGTAGTGAAGGAACACTTCTAACAGGATATTCACTGCCACTGTAACAGCCAGTTTAGTCAGATATTCATGTTCAGGAGAGAAGTAGATATGGTCAAAAGAAGTGATGGAGAAGTGCCATTTGAACTGAAAAATTAGTTTAGTAACAGCTCGCAGAACACCTTCCCTCTAGGCCAGTGGGTCAGTAAGTTTGTTTCCTTCACCCAGAAACAAGAAAGTGTTCTTTAATGGAACCCTAATGAACTAAATGGTCAGACTTTAACTTGCTTTTCATAACAAAGAAGTTGGGTTTGATGATCTATTTTAAAGCAGCTAGTGCTCACAGTCCCTTCCCAGAGTTCTTTTCCTTGAAAGGAACTTTGCAAGCGTAGAGAAAATACTTATTCTGAGAGGTACTTCATTAAATTATTACCTCTGACCAAAATAATATATGAGCTCCTGGATGATTAATGCCCATTTTCCAGTAAACCAGCAAAGTACTTTCAGAATATTTATGTAAATTCAATTATGTGAAACATTACCTTGACCTAGGCAGTATTTTTAAGTAATAAAGAAAATACTGCTTCTGGGTAGAGTGCTAACCTGGGATTCAGGAGAGCCAGGTTTGTGTTATGGCCCTGCTATGGGCTTTTAATGCCACCACGGGCAAGCCACGCAGTGTCCCTCTGCTTCAGGTCTGCTCTGGTGCTTCCCCAGACAATTCCTCACCAGAGGGACCACGAGGGCAAAGGGAAGCATCTATTCAAGGCCAGGTTGGATGTGGCTCTGAAAAACCCGTTCTTGTGGAAGGTGTTCCTGCCCATGGCAGGGGGGTTAGAACTAGATGGTTTTTAACGTCCCTTCTAACCCAAACCACACAGGATTTATGATCAGCCTAATGTAGTTGCTTCCAACAGTAACAGCACAAAAAAATCTATATGGGAGTACCATTTGGGGTTTCATAATCCTGACACTGGGGAAGGAAAATTAATCATATAAATACTGGGTAACAGAGAGATGTTTAATAACTAGAAAACCTGCTGGCTTCCCACAGATGCAAGCTGTTGAGCTTGAGTCTTCTACTAAGGTAGTCAGCATACCTTGTCCTCTTAATGACAACAGGTATGAACAGGATTTCCAGCCCTACACCCCACTTTTAGCAGTGTTACCACATTCTGTATTCAAACTCAATTTGTCATGCTTGCCTCAATCATTACCTGCTGCACAACAGTCTGTAAACTGCTCTCCAATCGTTGCCAACAGTAGCTCCTTCCAAATTGCAGCCTAAGGAGGCAGAAAAAAGTTACGTTCACATCATTATTTTTTAATTTAGCAGTTAGGTTCGCTAGCTCAGTTTTGAGTGATTTATCTTTCTGAGGTTGTCTAGGAAAAAAAAAAGTATTTATTGCAAGTGCATGTTGTGTTACATAATTAATTGGTAGGTCTGTGCAAAGATGGTTCATCTTAGTCAAGGAGATGCTGCGCAGACACGACATGAAGAAGGAACCAAAAAAAAAAAAGGAGAAACAGGCATAAAAGTATTATTTATGTTATTTACTGAAAGATGACTGAAGTTCACCTTCAAGCAAACCTTTCAGAAGTGAGTGGGGCCATGTGGTGTGTAGTTTGAGAGATCAAAAGTACCTTCATTTCAAAAATGGACTGTCATTCAGCCTCTGAAAAACAAGGCCTCTGGGGTCCCTAAATTCACTGCCCAGTAATGATTGCTCCCCAAACCACTTGTCACATCTGACAGTCTTCACACCTTGGATTATAGGAGGAAAAAGACAATTTGAGTCTTTTGTGAACACTTGGGACTGCAGGGGAAGAAAGCTGCAACTCACATACAGGGAAAAAGCCCACAGGCAAAAATCAATTAACTTTTGGCTGAAATTGAGTGCCATCTTTCAGCATTTAATGCCTTCTGTGAGGCTGTCGCATTTTTCTGACACTTCACTTTTTGTGTTTAAAGGCCTGATCCAGAGCACACTTGCACACATAAACACCATGTGTGAAGGGGTCAAATCTCCTCCCCATGGAGGTTCACAGCATGTTACTCATGTGCATTTGATTAGGGATGCAAAGAGAAACCCATTGATTTCATCAGGGCTCAAACAATGACATGCCTGAACAGACTTCATTTTTAACACTTAGAAATTTAAAAAAGAAAGGGGGGGAAACCTGAGCAGCACTACAATTTCCCAAAATGCACAAGAGGTGCTTTGACAACTCACTGTTGCCAAAGGGGATGATCCTACTTGTCTTTTCCACTTTGTGCCCATCAAAAACTCTCCTGGCCATATACTGTAATTAAAAATAAAAAAAACAGGAAGGTTTTTTTGTGACAACAGAATGCACTAAGATGGCTCACTAAACACTGTTGCTCAGAGCCAGTGCAAGGGGGATCAGAACAGAATGAAGACAGATCTTGACCCTTCTAGTGGGAGCAATGTCTTGGTCCATGTTTGGCTACAGAAAGGCACAGGCTGCTCAGAGCCATCAGAGGTGCAAACAAGACACGCTAACTAGAAACAGAGTTTGACAGAGCTCAGGAGCATTTCAGTGAAACTGATTGTTATGCTGTGTGGACTTTGTGAAGTGTGACTGTGGTTATGGCTATAATATAGTATAGATTATCAGGAAAAGACTTTATGTTTTGTTTGTAAGCAAACAGTCTCTAGAACAAAGGTGATTATAAATTCCCATGTTTCAAAATGGAAACACTGCAGCTTTCAATTGCTTGATAATATGTTGCCAAATGTTATCTAAAGCAAGGGATATGGAATTATTGGAAAAGAAACTTTTGCTCATTGTATTTAAAAGGTTGTGGATGTTAAAACACTTTGGTTGTTGTGTTGGATGATGTCAGAAATAAAAAGCTTTACAACAGCTTTATCAGATACAGTTTAAAGAAACTCCCTTATTAAACAAGGTCTGAGTAAAAAGTCAATATAACATACCGTACTTTCTTTAGGAACCTTCATTTTCCATATACCTCCTTTGGCATTGCTTTCTTCTTCCCTGTTATGGGAAATAGATCAGTGAAAATAAAGACTCAAGTCCACATCTAGATAACCTTATGGTTGTGGTTTCATTTTCCCAGAAAAATCCCATTTGAAATGCAATTACCAACTCCAGGGAGCATGACTCTGACTTCTGACATCAGAGAATTCTTCCATTGTTCATATGAAGTGCATCTCTCAACACTTAATCCCTTTCCTAAGTTTTGTGTGTTGGAAAATACTTACATTTTCCCTGACTACAGCCCATCTTTGAAGTGGCTGCACACTGTATGGGAACAAGCCACAAAACAACGTTACCTTTTACTATGGTAACCTTTTATTTTGGAAAACCTCTGGCACATTTTCACAGAAGCAACTTAATAGTCTTCCATTTATCCAACTTAACAAAAGAACAGGAGTGCACTTCATTTCAGTTTAGTGACAGCTAGAAATTAATTGCTCTTATTAAAAAAAAGGCTGAAGTTGCCCAGGGTCAGGGCACACAACTATTAAACTGCCTTGTGATGACAAAGGCAAAACCTACAAACCTGTGAACTTCTCAAGTCTATTCAGTCACAATTCTTTTAATAGGATTTTAAATTATGGCTTTACTTTCTGTTAAAACTCTGTAAAAGCAAAGTAAAAGGAATAACCTAAAATTCATCTTTGGAATACCTAAACCCAGTATGAGACCTATAGAGATTCCCAAGGACCAATGGTCTCCCATCAATCCTGACAGATCCTGGGGAAAGGAGGGAGGAAGTTTTGAGAGGACATCTTCAAAAAGCTGCAGTCCTCAATTCTTACTTCAGATTTTGTTTTTCTCTCTCTAATATATATATACACACGCATACTTTTTGCAGTAATTACTGAAGTTAGTGGGTTACTGATGATGATGATGATATCAATCTTTTGCTATCCCTTTCCTAAAATATAAAATTACTTTGATAGTCTTAAAATAGATGTTTAATTTTCAGAAATGATCTTTGCATTTTACACCTCTAATAGTCACCAGATCAAAATTAAAAATAGGAAAAAAAATAAACAAACAAAAAAACCCCAAACTCCAAGATGTTCTCATTCATCCTTACAGATCCAAAGACCTGCACATGATGGCCCAGTTGATTTACACAGGCATCAACATTTTTTTCAAACCCAGTGTAGCTATTCTGACCTGTCACAGTATTTTCTGAAAATTTAGACTTTCAGATGCATTTCACTTTAGAAAATTATTTACTTCTCCAGTACATTAGGACATAAATCTCCTGTACTAAGTCACCATCCAGTTGGACATACTACAGTCAAGTCAGAGAACTCTAATCCAATCATAATGTATGCAAACAATGCCAAAAATATCAAAACTCTTCAGAAAGCACTGAAGCTCCCTGAGATGTGACAGAACTGCATCTGGAAGAAGGGATGCAGAACTTGTGTTCTGAAAGGAAAACATCAATTATTTATACTTTATTCTATTACTATCCTTTAATCAAATAAGAATTTGCTGCAATGAATCACTTCATAATGCCTTAAATTAGTTTTAATCCAAGGTGTATGTGCATGCACAGGCACAGGTGTAGAACACTGAAGGACCACAAATAGTTGCCACCACTATTGCTCCAGCTTCCGTGGAAAGAAAAAAATGTCCAAGTTAAAAAAGATTCAAATAGAAGTAACTTATTCTGTGTGTTCTTGAACTGAAATGCAGTCATTCTGATTTTTTAGCTTCCATTTCATAATATAATTTCTAACACATCCACAGGTGGACAATTAAACTACAGTCTGTATTTTTAATTCTCTTTAGTACAAGTCACTCTTCATCTGAACCAGAACCTCAGGGCATTTCTTTTATAGGTCTCTTAAGTTCAGATGTTTGCAGGCAACAGAAACAAGACATTCCTGTCCCACACCTGTCTCCTTTCTCCACTTGAGGTTCTTCCACTGCCCCTTCTCAGAACTGCCTAATGACAACGTACATACCAAAGTGGGCGCCTTTCTCCCCGCATCAGATGGTAACTACATCTCAGAGGCAAATCTGTCACAGGAGGAATGTTGTTGTAGACACTCCAGAAATCCTTGAGAAGAAAAAATACTAGTTGTATTAACACAAGAGAGTATGTTTCGTGCAGATTAACCGCCTTGCTAATTTTCTCTAAAAGAATTACTGATCCTTCTCCTAGAGAACTGATATGTTCTGTGTTTTAATAAAATGATCTGGAAACAACTTGTTACAAGTTAATGTCTACTTTTATTTTTTAGAAGCCAATTCTGCATAAATGAGGGTGGAAAGAAGGGAAGCAGTCAAACTGAAGATTATTTTAGAATCAAAGTCCTTTTGAACAGAGAGGGTGGAAATCATCATTGTTATACTAAGTATGTGAGAACAAAGCAGTACATAATATTTTCTAGCATATTAAAAGAAATATTTATAGGAAATACTCTAACCTAGGCCTAAACCTCATTATTACTATCTCAAGTCACAAAAACACCGCCAACAATAATTCTGGTGAACTAAATCCCTAAACAGCAAACCAACTACTTTGTCTAAGTGAAAGGTTTCAACCAGATGTAAAGAACCTGAAATGCACATTTTAATACAGCACTGAAAAAAATAAAAAAAAAAAATCAGAGGATCCAAGTTAGCAGGAGCCATTGGATTACTTCCCAGTGGTTCTGCTGGTAAAAGTAGAAGGTGCCACACGTGTCTGGGGTGGATAAAAGGCACCCAAAAGCAGTAGTGAGCAACAGGGAGGAATGACTGGAAAGATCCCAATTCCTTTTCTTCTTTATCCAATGGCTGGGAATAAGATTTTTAAAGACTTAAGTTGCATCAACATGTGGTGATGCAGTATTAATAATACTTAATGGATTGCACTACTGATTGACACATAGTATTTAAATATTATTTACTACATTAAGTGTTATCCAATACTTAATCATTAGCACAACTTTAAAAACAAAGATTGAAACATTATATGATAAATTTTGTGGCCCTTGGTGACTCTGCCTACCAGCCATTACCATTTCCCAGTCCCAAGAAGAGATGGAAGACTATTTAAAATATAAAATCTTGGTATAAAACACCTGTTCCAACTTTCCTCTTATTCTTACCTGGTTGTTTGCCCAAACACTCACGCTACTGACAAAAGAAGCAGCAGAGTTACACTGGCAGATGGCTGTGGGAACATTTCAGAGCTCTTTATGTCTTGAACCAAGGACTTTGGAAAGTTTTGGTTTGAAAACATCCTTCAGGTGGTGGGGGATGGAATTCCTCATTGAGTAGGTACTGGCCATGAAGGACAGTGATGGAGTCAATGAAGATTTTGTCTTTACTTCCCCAAGGAAGTTCATATCACATGAAAGCCTTGTTTAAAACTCCGGCTGACCACCACAGTTGTGCTTCTCAAAGAGAAGGGTTTGACGCTGCCTTAGAATTTCGGAGATTTAGTAAACTAGAGTCAGGTTAGCATTAAGGTGAGACAAATACCAATTTGCGATGCTTCATGCTGTGGTATCAAAACAGAAATGTAATTTTACTTGCAAGAGATGCCCGCTGCTAGGCACAGTCAGATGATACAGACATGCAGAATTTCTCATTACTGTGAGTATTCCATGATGTAAGAGTACTTGAATTCAAGTCAGTTTGCTAAATACCTTTTTTTTTGATTCATGCTCAAGGAGCAAAGACCTAAAAAAACCCCCACAAGCTGCAACTTTTAGTCTTTGTGTAATGATTTTCTGTGTCAAATAAAACACAGGAAAAGAGGCAGAAAACTACTTAAAATACATCAAGTATAACAATCCAATGAAGGTACACGTGGAAACTCAGGAAAATTTAATAATCAAATATGCTTGATCAGATATCCTTCCTCCTTTCCTGATCTGGAAAGGCGAGTGAAATTCAAACAATGACTCAGTAAAACACACACAGGACTCCACCAAAAGTCACGTTTCACACCTCAGGTGAGCGAAGCCACAGCTGTGACTCACCCGAGGAGGAGAAACGAAACTCTCGGTGTGAAGGTGCATTAATGACCATTAGTGATGTCACACTAATTGCCATTAGTGACGTCACACTAATGACCATGTGGCAGAGCCAGGCACTTCACCTGCACTGTCTGCACCGTGTAAATCCTCTTCAAGTTTGATGCACATTCAGCCGCTGTCATACCAGGAAGTGACCTTGAAAACAAAGTACAGATTAATTAAAATAGGGACGTAATCGAGGAGAGGAAGAAGGGAGACGGAGAGGGATGTGAACTGCATGAGCGTGAGGCTGAAATATTCACGTGTCAAAGTGGAAGCCTAACTCAAATTATTACAAATAATTTAAAGATAGGAGTTAAGCTACTTTTAAACTTGTGAATAGGTTCATATTTGCCACACAATTTGTAAAATATGTTGATTAAACGGGAGAATTAGGAGTTTTAAACCAAGCAGCACCGTGCTGCTCCCGCGGCCACCACCCGCCTTCAGAGCCCTGCCATTCGCAGGAGACGGGCTACCAGGTGGTCATACCCTGGAATTATTTTTAGTTGCACTTCATGCACCTCATTCCCCCCTCCAAGCCCCCCCTACACACACTTTTTGGGAGGAGTTTTAAGTGCTTCACACTTTAAAGAAAAGATAATCCGCTGTTTGTATCATCCGCGGTGATGGCCGCGAGGTGGCGCCAGCGCACAGCCCGCGGGATGGAGGGGATGGTGGAGATGGTGGAGGGGAGACAGCAGGGCAGGGTGGGGGGGGGGGGGGCAGGGGGAGGAAGAAGGCGGGGTGGGGGGGG
>VXAU01004998.1:771543-795422 GCA_013399695.1 Formicarius rufipectus | reverse complement strand
AAGAAGGCAGGATGGTGGTGCAATGTGGGATGGTGGAGGGGTAGAAAGAAGGCAGGATGGTGGTGGAATGTGGGATGGTGGAGCGAAGAAAAGAAGGCAGGATGGTGGTGGAATGTGGGATGGTGGAGGGGTAGGAAGAAGGCAGGATGGTGGTGGAATGTGGGATGGTGGAGCGAAGAAAAGAAGGCAGGATGGTGGTGCAATGTGGGATGGTGGAGGGGTAGAAAGAAGGCAGGATGGTGGTGGAATGTTGGATGGTGGAGGGAAGAAAAGAAGGCAGGATGGTGGTGGAATGTGGGATGGTGGAGGGGTGGCAAGAAGGCAGGATGGTGGTGGGATAGCAGGTTCACGACAGGAAGGTGGGATGTGGGATGATGGTGGGATGGAGGGATGGCAGGATGATGGGATGTGGGATGATGGTGGGATGGCAGCAGGACCCCCCCCTCAGCCCCGCACCGCCCTCACCGGGGCCAGACACACCCTTATCAGTCCCCCTGGATGGACGGGACACACACACAAGCTGAGGAGACACACAAGTCCCAAAGGGCAGCTCTCCCACCAGGTGCCACATAACCCAGTGCACACAGGGAGCCCCCATGACAGCACTTATGTCTTCCAGCCACATCCACCACCACAGCCCATAAAGCCGTTAGAGCCTTAGGGTGGTCTCCCTGCCAGACACCCTTGTGCACCAGGAATGGTTCAGCTTCTCCAGCTCCCCCTCACACTGACCATTCCCATCTCCCACCTGGAGCTGCTCTCTTTAGGCACACACAGCACCAGCTGCACCCCTTCATCTGAAAAGCCTTTTTCAACCTAAATGATTCTATTTATAATCTTCATTATGATTCTTCAGTGCTTCAGGCATGGGATGGTGCATCCACACCCCCAGACATCACCTGGCTCCTGTCACCACACTAATAGCACATCGTAACACCCACCTTACAATTCCCAGCACACAATCCCACAGACACAATTTTTGGAGGAATGAGGTCAAAATTGCTAAGGCATATTCAATTTGTTAGAACTGGAAACACTTTTTTTTTTCTTTTCAGAAGCTTAAGTAGGTTTTCTAAAGAAAAAAAATGAAGATCAAAGACAAAGCAATCTCCCATTGTGTCTCAGAAGAGGAAACAAAAATGTGTAAAATGACTAAATCTGGAAATAGAAGGAACAGAGCAGGTTTTAAGGAAACAGAAGAATACGCAGCTGTTGCTCAGGTACCACCTGAAGAAAGGATAAAAGCAAACCAGATCTCAGCAACCCTCCTTGATACATCTGATCAGCATGAAATATGTCCAGGGAAACACTGAAGTTACTCGCACTTGTTACAGATATAATTCAGGCTCTGGGGCAAACCCTAGATATTCATGTAAAGAAAGACATTTAGTATGCAAAGCTACTGAAACAGCATCACATCTTCAAAAGTCTAATAATAGCTCTGAGGTTTTTTGAAGGCTCCTTTCAACATAAGTTGCTTTAAAAATACAAAACCAGCAGAAAAATCCCTCCCAGCTTTTTAAGTATAGAACAGGCAAACTAACACCTACTTTACTATCTGCCTGTTAATTACCAGGCGTAAGAGCAGAGTACAATGGTGGAACTGACAAGGAAACGGTATTATATGTCCAAATGTCAAAAATCACTTTAACTAGAGGTTATAAAAACAAACAAAACCCAAGACATTGCCATGGCACAGATTCTAGTCCTGCTGCTCATGAACTATGAAAACTTCCATGAAAAAAACTGATAACTTGAAACCAGCAACAAACAAAACTGTCATCAATGTGATCAAAATGAATTATCATAGTAAGGTTTGGGGTTGGCATTTTTTACTTATACTTTACATTTGGCATTAAAGAGCAAAAAGAGAAATTCACAGTATTTAACAGAGCCAGTCAGATTGCTCTTGAATGAGAAAAACAAAACAGTAAATAAAACAGACTTTAAAACTTCTCAGGTGATTTCATAGGGAGGAGTGGATTTGCAACAAACTACCCCTTGTTACTAACAGAAGTAGCACCTCTCTACTAACCCTTTATTTCGTGTAGAATAGAACCAAAACAGGCAGAAACTGAGATAACTTTGCCTCTTGCTGTCTCACACCAGTGCCCAAGAAACCGCTTCTCTTTGGCACTCTCAGTAACTGAGCAGTCACCAGTACTTGTGGGGTTACATATGTTGTACAACACATGGTATCATCACTCTGCATCCTCATACTGACACTGCCACTGAGCTGCTTCAACAGTAAGGTTTAGTCAAATAAGAGATTAAAATGTTATTCTCCAACCATAGCCTTCAAAGGTTACCTGGATAATCACGGCAGCCATTTAGCAAGTCAATGCCATTTAAAAGAGCAGCTAAGACAGGTAGAGAGAATATTCCACTCTGAGGTTATAGAATTGTTCATTTTGATAGCTGCAAATCACATTTTCCAAAAAAACCGATCAGCTGGCAGAAAGCACCAACCAACCAGCAAATTATCTGTTTTAAAAGTTATGGTAAGTGATCATTTATCTCCAGTAGCCTGCCTGGTAAATGCTCCACGCCCACATGATTACACGGTGTTGTTTCAGCCTTTCACCCAGCTCTGGGAAGTGTCAGTCATTTATGGGTATGAGCATGAACCTCCAAATGTTTCTTTAAAAAAAAAAAAAAAGAACAAAAACCAACCAACCAAACAAACAAAAAAAAAAACACAACCAAAAACAAACAAACAAACAAACACACAAAACACCACACACACAAAAGCCAAATCCCATCAAACAAAGCCAAAACTCTGTTGAAATGACTGCAATTGAGAAAATGATGATGCATCAATTTAAAAATTCAGGATCATCTGTAGCAGAAATTACACCTGCACAAATTTGGTGTCATGGATGTATATAAGGCAGAGACAGTATCTTAATCACAGAGACAAGGAAAAAGCCAAAAACCTCCTACAAAATTCCAGACTGCTGACAAACCTGAACCACAGTGTTTCAGTGGCAGTCACCCAAAAACTCAGTAGATCCACAAAGATGATCACTAGGGGAGACGGGGCTTGAAACCCATGAAGTTGTGATTTTGATTTTTTTTTTTGTTTGGTTGGTTTTTTGTTTGGTTGGGGTTTTTTGGTTTTGTTTTTGTTTTGTTGTTTGTTTTGGTTTTTTTTTTTGAGTACAGAGCATAAGTTTAAATTAAGTTGGCAGAAATTGCAGATGACTTCAAATTCAAGGAAGGAATCTGTAGAAATTCCTACTTCTATAACTCTTCCAGCAAACACAGTATAAACTAGGAGTAGTGGTTGTGTACGTTACTAAAAACCTGAATACACATGGTCCTACAAAACACAACCCTGCAAATACTGACCCTTGAAATTAAGCCATTACCAAATTCCTCCTGTTTGGATAATTTACTGCCATCAACAATAAAACTAATCTGATATGCCACACTGACCTGTCAATTATTGCCATGGAACAATTAATTTCCAAGAAACTCAGCAAGCCCTGCCAATCCCCTGAGCACAGTAACAGGAAGGGACATGGATAATGGCACCAACCTGGCACCAACAGCTCTTCTGGGGATGGAAATAGTTGGTCTGTCACGACTCCATCTACAAATGCACATCTGGATTCCCCGTGGAGAGTCTGAAGATAAAATATTCAGTGGCTCTCCTGGTCTGCCTGTTCTGGGTCCTGTGATGCCCCTGTTCTGCATCTTCAGAACACGATGGGCAAGAGTTTAGTGCAGTATCAGGACTGAGTTGCCTAATCAGGCCAGACCCACTGCACAGCATCTCACAGTGAACCACATGAGAACATGGCAACAGGAATAATCTACATAAACGGAATCCTAATGCCAGCTTGCTTCACTACTCCTTCATTATTCCAGCAAGAATAAAGAACAAAGGATACAAAGATAAATTCCATTGTTTTATCCATGAATAAACCTCCAGGTGGTTGTGCTTATGTTAATTTCTGATGCTGAACTGTAGCTTTTCTGTTTTTCTGCAAAGAATTAAGTATAGAAGTTGTTTCACATGTGCTCACACTGGCCTTTGTTTCCCAGTGGGAATCTCATCACGGCTTTAGCGGGAGCTTTAAAAGCTGCGAAGCGATTTTGAAAACACCCCTGTAAGTGCTTAACCACAACTGCTTTTGGTGCAAATACACAAAATATTTACTTACAAAGCATAAACTCGAAAACATGCTGTGGCAACTAAAATCTGGTAATCCATTCTGAACACAAAGACTGAATTCAAGTCATCAAAGCCTGTCAAAATGCACTTACTGGGTTGAACATTCTTACAATATTAACCATCATTTTTCATTGTAAGCCACCTACTCATAAGCTGTAATAGATGAAATAGAGGATCCTAGATAAATAAGATTTTTCTACAGGGAAGAAGGGGAATTACTAAGTTTAGTTTCAAATATCTGATGTGTTCAGTTAAGAAGATTAACGCATTATTAAAATAGTTCAGTTATCAAAATTTATCTGCTAAACTTTATACAGAACTCATCTATAACAGAAAAATCAGCAGGGATAATGTGTATATGTAAGAATATTTTGTCTTTCCTGAAGCAGACTAATAACACTGTATATTTGACAATGTTTATGAACATATCCTTCCCTTCACAAAGATACTGACAAGTAAACTATTCTTGCAACAGAAATAGTTGTTTGAAGTCAGGCGAGAAGACAGAGCACACAGACCCTGATCCTGCAAAGTGACCTGCCCTGCTGTGCTCTCAGAGTTCCATGGGAGTGAGGTCTGTCTAGAAATGAAGCTTCTGTCCTAGGCTTTTGTGTGATGTGTGCCCAATTCCTGATAACATCAATTTGTGTAGAAGAGTTTTGGCATTTTCCTCACTGTTGACTGAAAGTGGTCTGGCAGCAATGCTGGCAGCTCAGACACAGCAAGATCTTCAAACCATGGCTTTTCACAAGGATGTGCAACATCTTCATTATCACATGTGCACACACACTGGACTGAAAACCCTCACCACTGACTAAACCTCAGGTTTCTTATCATGATGCACACAAAAAAATAAAATCAGACAGTTACTAATACTTATTTCAGTAGGGAAAGGCTTTGTGTAGCATTAAACACGACATGTGTGCTGGTTTCGGCTGGGGTGGACCTGGTTTTCCCCAGTGTGGGGCTACATTTTAGATGTATGCTGAGCACAGCACATAATACAAGTTTTTGTTATTGCTCACCCAGAGCCAAGGTACTTTCTGCTTTTCATACTGCCAAGCTGGCGTGTACATAGGTACTTGCTAGTGTGGCAATGTTAGCTGGGGGTGCATGGGAAACTGGGAGCACACCCAGCCAGGACTGCTGACCCCAGCTGAACCAGGGGATATGACAGACCACAGAATATCATGCTCAGTATGTAAAGTGCAGGGAAGAAGGAGGGACATTTGGAATGATGACATTTGTCTTCCTGAGTCACTGTTGTACACGATGGGGCCCTGCTCACCTGGAGGTGGCTGCACACCTGCCTGCCTGTGGGAAGCAGTGAATTAATTCCTTGTTTTGATTTGCTTGCGTGCACAGCTCTTGCTTTCCCTATTAAGCTGTCTTTATCTCAACCCACAAGCTTTCCAGCTTTCACCCTTCCAATTCTCTCTCCAATCCAGCTGGTGGGGGATTGAGTGAGTGGCTGCATGGGGCTTGGGTTTTGGCTGGGGTTAAACCACAACAAGATGGTATGTGATACCCAGGCTAAAGAACAGTTAGGGTTTGCAAGGTTTACAAAGCAGGATATTTACATCATGGCCACATGTACATCAAAAAAGCAAAATCAACTCCACAGCTTGGTATTTACACAAATATGGCATCCAGATACACAACCCCAAATCCCATTAAGAGATGGTTTCAAGTGCCTAACTTGGCTAGTTATCCATGACATCCCAGCCTTTGATGGTCACATCTCTTCTTCTGTGCAATCCCTCACTGTGAATGTGCTCCACAATATAGTGACCAGAATTGTAATCCTTGTTTCTAATTAGTTATACGCAGTGATGCACATTGACACTTTGTCATAAAAAAAATAAAATTAAAAGACTGCACAATGTAGCAAAAGCTTAAAAGGCTATCTTTCACTTCAGAGCCAGAGGCCACTAGAAGCAGAACCAGAGCCTCACCCAGATAAACACAAGTGTAAAGAGACACCAGCATGGATCAGCTTCCCAAGCTGGCACCAACAGCCTCTGGAGGACTTGCTGCAATTCCCCATGCTCCCTAATATCACTGCATGCAAAAGTCCTGTAAATGAGACATGGGGGTATGAACTTGGAAACCTGCAGAATGGACAAACAAAACTGCAAACACAAACCCCTGGTTTTCAAACTTTTACTACATGACCTTAGAACATTTTAACAGTTTAAAAGGAAACTTCATTTCCCTTAAGAGAAAAACGCCTACCAGCTTTTCTGCTGCCTTCTATGAAACTGCTGACCTGCGAGCATTTGAAGATCATAGATGGGATTTTATTTGTCAAACTGGTGACTAATATTCTCACAAAGCTTTCATCATGCTCACTTTCCTAAGGCACTTACGGGGTAAGACATCAGACAGCAATATCAGGTGGTTGCTATTTCAGACACACAGAACAAGAAAGGCTTAACATTTACAGGAAAATCAGATGCCCTGTGACAAGTGTGAGGTGATGGCAATAAACCAGGACCTGGCCACAGAATACCAGCCTCCAGATATTCAGCCTGTGCCAAGGCATTCAGAGAAACCAGTGCTGATGTAGATAAAACAAAGGTATTCACTTCTAAAGCAGGAGATGTATGTGGTGACACTGTGATGAAAGCAGGGCCGTGAACCCCAAGGGTAGCACATCACTAGTTGCTGCACAGAGTACCACTTAGCTGATGGATATTTATTTTAACAGCGTGACTTAATGAAAAGATACATTTTAGAGATCTTGAAATTGTATGTCATGGATCTCTCTCACAGTAATTTAATAGAAAAAGATAACTACATATCCATCTCAATAACTATTTATCCTTACACATCACTTCTTCCTGCTTTTCAGACCAAGTGCAGGGCAAAATATAGCAGCAGCCAAAAATCAATACCATCTCCTGAGGAAAGAGCACTGCTCCACACTGGGTACTACTCAAGTAAGTTAAAAAAACACCCATAGTTATCTGCTACTGAAAGCCCATCTGATAATAGGTCTAAGCAAGGATTCCTCCATCAAATCTTCATGGATGTACCAATAAACATCCGAGCCACTTCTGTGGGGCTCTGCTGAGACATGAACCTCCACACACAGCAGTAAATTAAGTTAATGGTTCCATCTCTTGTGTGCTTTTTAATGCCATGAATGTTTTTAACATAGACAAAACGTGCCTTGTTTGCCATCATTCTTGTTCCCTGCCATTATTCCATCGCTATTGCTGGTAAAAAAAGCACACAGTTTTGTGTATATGTGGTCCCACCGTTTTTACCCCTTAGATATGCATTCTTGGATTTATAAGTTAAGAAGCAATAACACTAATTAAATGCACTTATATGTGGTCAGAAAGAAGAAAAAAAATCAATAGAATAGCTGAATTTTAAGACTAAAATACAGTGGAACAAACATTTAAGAAAAAATAAATCATGATACAATTCAGGAACTTGAAATGGATTTTAACTTCTGATGCTGATTATAAGAGATAGACATGCTTATCTCCACATGGCTTGGGTAAACAAACAGATCTGGTTGTGGCTGGCTTAAACACCAGCCCAAATAGTGCTTTTTACAAACAAGGAACCCAAAATTACAACTCAGATCCTGAACTCAACCACAGGTATGTCATGAGTACAAAACGATTAATCAGAAATTATTGGTGGGTTTACTTATTACATTTCATTTGCAGAACCTGAGAATATGAGTTTCTTGATATTTCCCTGTCATGAGTTGAAAAGTTACCAAAAAAATAACTAAAGAGAAGAATTTTACCAACAGCACGAGGCAGTTCAGTAGCAGAAGGGCTGACAAAGAAGAGAACTTTCCTTCTGGAACTGGGCAGGTGGAAGGGGGAGAGAAGAAATACACCAGAAAACTCAGGAGACAGAGAAGATGGGAAAACGAGATGCTAGAAAGTACACACTTGAAAGAACAATATCAAATTCTGGTTACAAACTTTCTGTTTCAGTTTTGACTTTGGTACTTCTTCCCTATGCCTTGCTGTGTGCACCACAGGGGTGAGCTCCCCTGGCAGCAGCTTTCCACGGCATTAGAGGCTCAAACTTGAAGCTCACTAAATGTAATACGAACACAGCAGTTAATTAATAAATTTTAGCTAATCCTTCAGAACTTCTCACTTTGGATTTTAAGACCTGATCGCCTACGGGAGCCAAACCTGTTATTAAAGAGTTGTAAGACTGGGAATGTCGGTGGGACTGGGTCCATCTGGGGCAGCAATAGGGATGCACAAACCACAGCAGCAAAGCACAACCCTTTACCCTTCTACTCCCGGAGCCGTCGAGCGTCATCTCTGAATTTAGAGCCCAAACCTTCTCGGACGCTTCCTGGATCCCTGTGCGGCCGCTGGACCACAAACCCGAGAACGTTTCCAAACCGGTTCCACCGCGCTCCCTCCTCCGTGGGGACGGGCAGCGGGACAATCTCTCGCACCAGCGCCTCTCCCGCACTCATCCCAGGATTAACTTCCCGATGTCCAAGCCGCTGGACGAGCGAAGCGATAGCGCGCAGAGACGCTCTCCAGAGAGGGATCTGGGGGGTTTTCCCGAGCTCCCCGCCCCGGCCCCACTCACTTGTCCAGCCAGAAGGTCCATGGCGAGTGGAGCGGCAGTCCCGGTAGCCCCGACTCCATCTCCTCGGGCGGGCGGGGGGCGGGACGGGCGCGGGGAGGGGACAAGGGACGGGGAGGGGGCGAGCGGCACTGGGGCTTGGACAAGGGGCAGGGGAGGGATGGAGGAGCAGCGACAACGCTGCGACGGGAAGGACAGACCGACGAGGAAGGGGAAGAGGGAGCCACGCTGATGGTGACAGCGATGGACGTGCCCTTGGCGAGCGTGGGTGGCTCCCCAGAGGGGCCCGGCCCCAGCGCAGGCACTCGCCCCGTCACTGCCTCTCCTGTGGGGCACGGCTGAGGGGAATCGCTGATCTGCTTCCTCAGACCCTTAGGACCACCGCCGGCAGGTGTTGGGGCAGGCAGGGTACCCAGTGCCAGCGTCCTGGCAGCCCCTTCTCGGAGCGCACACAGGTCACACCGCACGCCCGAAGCGCCGCTGGGGATGCCCGTTGGAGCACATTCGCCGTCGTGCTTAGTTTGGCTTGGCAATACCGACCAAAACACTAAATTTCTCGAACCCCCCAAGTTTTAGGACACGAAACCCTCGCATGTTCAGACACACTGCTGGCAGCCCGTTCCCTGCACTTACACAGGTCACACCACAGACCTGATGAGTCTTTGGGGCTGCCGTTTTGAGCAAAGTATCCTTCGTGCTCAGTTTGGCTTGGCAATACTGACTAAAACATTAAGCTTCTCTAAAAACCCAAGGTTTAGCACACAAAACCTTTGCACGCTCAAATAATGGTGGGATGTCTATGGTGCAAACTGACCATGGATAGAGACAGGGCAACAGTGAACCTTTCCAGACTTAGGGGGAATAATTTCTCTGCCTTCTCATCTTCTCTACAGCCCCTTTAATTAACATGTGTGGTTTTACAGGGAAGTGTTCCTCACAAATCCAACATGGACATGTGCAAAAAAAAATCCTGTTATTTTTATAACAGTATTTTTTAAATTAAGATTCTCCCCATTGGGACTATGCACAGTAGTAAAGTTAAACACCCACATAAGTGATAACAGGATCAAGGACCATGAATCACAGATTGCCTTGCAAGCACATTTAGTAGGATGAATAATTTTATATATACTTCATCCTAAAGGAAAAAAAATCAATAAAGGCATACTCCTTTAAAGAAATAAAAATCTAACAGTAAGAAAGGGCAGAGATCACCCATAAAAAGCAGCCTGCACGGTGACAATAAACACAAAAAGTTAATGATTATGGTGTGCAGATGGAAAATGCAAACTGCTAATCCAAATTAAATAAGATCTGGAAAACCAGTTGCACCATCTCTTGCAATTTAATTTATTCCTCTTTAGATAGAAGGCAAGATAATGACCATTTGGGAGAGCTTAGAGTCTAAAAATTCATTGCTACGCCCATTACGAGCATTTTCTCTCTATTTTAATGGTGAGCCCACAAAAAATATTAATCCTGAAAAAAAAATACATTAAATGGCACAGATTCTTTCAGAAGAGCTGGAGAAGACAGGAAGAGAGAAAGAGAGTGTTAATTTCTTATGACCTCAAAGAGCCACACCTTGTCTCTGTGACTGGCAATGACAGTCTCCATACCTAACACATTTTTGGTGTTCTCTGCTGAGGTTGCCAACAAAATATTAAATTTTAGATATGCAGCAACATCACTATGGAAATAAGGCCAAACCCACTAAACTGTATTCCAAAAACTAACTTTGAATCCAGCACCTGTCTCTCTGATGAGAGCCACACGCTTCAGTGAAAACCTCCAGATTCCACTATGAGGGACCTGCTCATCAGTTAAAACATTATAGCTCAGGCTGAAAACAAATCATTCTGTTATAAACAACCTGAGCTGCAAGGAACAATATAGAAGTACAACCCCCACACCTCTGAGACACGGAGCAAGAGCCAGGCAGCACAATCTGCATCATTATTCCAAATGAGACATGTAAAGCCTCCCTTTATTCCTTATTTACACTGGTAAATATCAGGCTTCACAGTGGCACAAGGAACACTGCGGGAATCTCAACTAACAGTAAATTAATTTGGCTGTGGAGGAAGGGCAATCACAGGATGCATCGAATTAGCACATCCTTTGCCCACAGAGATTTCTAAGAAGTCGTGACAGAGAGGCAAGAACGAGTCTCCCAAGAGGAATCTCACAAGGAAAAATGATCACGAGCCCAGCATCCTGATTCTGCTCAGCTGCCTTGCACTGCCAGCACACCTTGAATGAAATCAGTTCGGAGATTAAAAATCCCAGGAAGTTATTACCACTTTCAGAGAGGTACTTGTAAGGCTTTAATTAAAAATGTATTTTATTGATATTTGCCATCTATTTGGAAGGCTCCTTTTTAAGGAAACCCTAGTGATGCTTCCTACGCCTTTGTACCTTCCCAAGCAGTTTTACCTGAAACAAATTGTGTTAGAGCTCAGCTCTGTGCTACAAGTCGGTGCAGAGATGAGTTGCTTAAAGCTCACCACAGGAAGGACTTGTGGCTCCATTCCTCACACCTTGTCCCAGCTACATCCTCACTTTTCTTACAGAGTTCTCCAGGTAAACTGGCAATTTCCTGCTAAGGCCTTATAAAGCAGGACTGTGGGGCAAAGAGGATGAGTCAGCCAGTAGATTAGCTCAGCTGATTTCTGATGGGTAACAGCTGAAATTTTCCCAGGTAGCAACTGGGGAATAAAACAAACGCAAACTGGATTGGGGAATACTGTTGTTCCCCATTCCGTGTGCTCCCAGCACTGCTTATCTGCACCCAGTTTCAGGGCACCTGAGCCTTTTTGCAACAGAAGGGCCCAAGTCACTCCATGCTATGCTAATTAGAGCTGAAGAAGGTACATTACAGCCTGAAGAAACAATGAATACTTCATACTTCCTTTCATGGTTTTACTTGAGATTTAAATCCCTATTCTTATAATCCTGCCTGATCCCAAAATCTTGACAGCAATGGGTACATTACATGTGATTGAAACATTATTTGCCTGTTCCAGGAGATTTTCCCATAGTCCCTGCCCCAGCTAGTGCAGGAAATCCCCCTGCTATGATACAGTGGTGTTTGCAGGGCACACACTGCCTTTTAAAACCATCAAGACCCTCCTTTCCCCTGCTGATAGTTGTGCACCATCACTGTGGCAACTGCAATGCCTGCATTCCTGAGAAGTATTAGGAAAGCATTAGGCTTATTTTAGCTATATTCCAGTGCAATGTAGCACCCGGAGGGGAGGAAGGGAACAAGCACCATTCGAGCAGTCACACTGCATTTCCACCCTGGAAATGCTCCACAGCTATGTATGAGTTGACAGGTACCACACCTTGGAAAACATCTGAGATAACCTGGGTTTGTTCAGTGCTCCTGATACAAAATGAATGGTGTGAAAGGCGGGGCTGGACCTCTCTCCAGTCCAAGCTCCTCTTTTTCACTCGAGACTGAGTTGGTTGGAACATAAACCTTCCTGGACTTGAGGGATGGCTGGAGCCAAGCCTTGGCTGCTGTGCCCAGCTGCTGCTGCTGCTGCTGCCTCACAGCCCAAGCCAACAGCCATGAAACGTAATTTCTCTACCAAATGCTGGTGTCACGATCACTTGCTCTTGAAACACTGCCTGGGACTTCAGAAGCATATTAAGTAACACAGGAGCTGCTCCTGAGAGGTTCCCAGGAAGATAAACTCATCAACCAAAAGCCGAAGCAGAGGTGAGGATGAAAGGATTTTAGTTGATATTTGCTTCCAGAGGCTTAAATAAATGTTTTTTAAACCCTAAACCACGATATTAAAGTGTTGAATCCCAATGCTTTTGGCAAAAGCTCCCTCATCTAGGAATGATTTCATATCAGCCAAGCTGTTAAGCAGAGGTTGTCATGGAAACAAGTTATATTCAAATGATATGGCCAGAGATATACTGTATTTAGTGAGCTCTTCATTTGCTGCACATTGGGAACATGTCAGAACTAAATGATATTGCATAACTTTTTTTTGTTAAAAGCAAACTGGCTCACTGCCCCAGATTTTCTCACAGGCTTGTGTCCAGTCCTGTCTGGGACAGCTTTTCCACACAGTACCAAGCACTGCTCCGTGGGAGAGGCTCCTCACACAGCTGGTGCCTGCAAGCTCCCATTCAGAGCAGTCTTCCTCCAAATGCATGAACCTGCCCAAGTCAAACAAGCAGAGGAACCTTTCCTCAGCTTCTACAACTGACATAACCATTCACTAGTCCCAAAAGAAGGGCAGTTCAACTAGACCGTTTCCTCCCTTACTAAAACAATTTGGTACATATACCTCGTGGAAGTCTTAAAAAAACCCCAAACAAACCCAAAAACTATACAATTACATAAAAGTAAAGACACTTCATGTGTTTGTGGGCATCCCATAAGTGTCCATGACCTCCTTGTAAACACAGGATCCCTATTAACTTACTGGTGGTGACTGAAGCCAGAACACATCTCCAAGAGGACATATGCATACTAAATTTGTACCTCTGCTTTTTTAGCTGTGGAGCTATTAAGAAGTGCAAGAATTTTGTTCTGCATCCCAGGAATAAATGCATATTTTTCTTAACATAAACAAAATAAATGAAATCATTCTTGCTCAAGTTATAAACCAAAATCAAATCAGCTTTGGCCAGGATACTGTATGGAAACTTTATCCTGAAGAGTGAAAACAAAAATTAAATACAAAATTGGCTCCAAAATCACTCTCATGGGAAATGCTGTGCAGCTTTTATTGAGCAGCATCCAAAGGAAGGTGGTTTAAGCAGTCTCCCAAAGGATCAAGATTCCTGATTGCCCAGTAGAAGCTGAGCATTAAGTAAAAGGCAAACAAAAGTAAAACCTTACCCTTAAAGTTGTTACATAATTGTACATACTGTACAATGCTTCATGGGAAGGTGATGGCACCTCATGACCTCCAGGTCCAGAGACCTGGCAAAATGGGAGTTTTTTAACTTCTGGAGCAGGTTATCCTAAATTTCTCCAATTTCTATTATAGTTCATAAAGAAAAAAAAATCAAGGCCAAATTGTTCCTCTGGTATGTGAAAAAGCAAATCACAGGATGGAATTCTGCCAGATGTGAACACGAAGAATTCAGCACCAGTCCTCTACCTCCCTCAGGTTAGTGTACAGGTTGGAAAGACACCAGTCTTCCCAGGATCCCTCATGCATTCCAGAATCACAGCTCTCTCTGGTTCCCACCACTTGTGAAGGAAGGCTGAGCCTCATCCAAAGTCCTTTAAAGTTAAATAAAGACATGGTTTGACTTCATCATGCTTTAGATTAGATCTTTTTCCTTTACCTAGCCATCTCTGGGGAGCTAAACTGGCTTAACCCAACACTCAATCCATGCATGGGGTATTAGAAGACTCAATTTCCAACTTAGCTTTGGATACTTGGCTTCTGCTTTCATCCCTCCGTGTTCCCCACCCTTTGAAGGCACTGGGACTATCTTAGGTCCTAAAGGGATGCCCAGCAAAGGTGAGGTCAGGGGCATAAATGCAAGAAGTCTGACAGACAGGAAATCTGTTGCTGGAAACAAATTCCAGAGAGCTTGCTTTTCCCGATTTTTCAGTAAAATATCTGTAGAGTGTTTCACTTAGATATTGCTTCCCTAAACATGAGGATCCCAAAATAGCACCATCTTCAATGCTATTCTGTGTTATAATGTTATTGGCACCACATCTGGCACTGGCTTTGATGTGGAACATGAGCTTAAATACTGATCTTTTTTCACAGGCATCCCAACATACAGCTGAAGAAAACAATGTGCAAGAGTCACATCCTACACTGAGCAAACCATGTTAGCCTATACTGCAGAGTGAGCCTGGGATGGAAACCCTCAACTAGTACTGCTATTGTAAAAAATAAATTCTAAAATATAGATCCCACAGAAAATAATATTTTATAGGGTTTATGCTCATCTCTTAAAAATTATGAGCTCACTGCTCTACAGTTCAGCACACAGGCGTCATTCCATTTTCTGCATCACACCATCAAATCTGGGACCTGTCCGAGAGCAAAGCCAAGGGCCCCTCTGGAAATAAACCACTAGAGGGAGACTGACTTCAGCAATGGAACACCCATAGGGAGAAAATCCTGCACAACCATTAAAAAAACCCAAGATTTGGGTCAAAAATTGCTCTTTGTGTTTCTTCTTCACAAATAAAAGTGGCTGAAATGAAAAGGTCAAGTTTAGCTTCATTACTGTAAGTTAAGGGAGCATTGTGTAAATGGGATCAGGCAGTCACATATTCTTCTATTGTTTGTAAGAAAGGTTAGGTCGACTCTATTAAAAAAAAAAAATCAAAAAATACCCCAGCCACTGAAAATACTAATAGCCGTATCCTAGCAACACCACGGATTCCATGTGGACTTTGTTCTGGAGTCTACAGTCCTATTTCATCAAAATTATTGACTTTCTCAAAGTCTCTAAACGACCATCAAAAAACCAGTTAGTGCTTAAAAAATACAAACATTTAATTAGTCATATTAATAAGAAAAAAAGGAAAGCAGCATTGCGTGCTAATGCTCCCTTTTCGTGGAGCTCAATTTAGCTTCCTTTGAAATCATCATCAAAATTCCCACTTTATTCATTCATTCATTCAGTAGCAGAGCCAGGTCCTTCCTTTGAGAAACAGAGCTGAAAATGGCCTTTCAGATTTTGGCAGATGAGGTTTGTTTCTCAGGCTGAGCTCACTTATTGTATGGATCAAACTCATACAGCTCTCCACGATCCTCCCAGTCATCATGTCCTTTTTGTAAAGGTAAATCAACTGGCATTCCTATGGTGTCTAGAGGCTTTCTACAAGGTTTTTGTACTATGCATATAACCAGTGGACTTTTTTCCCCTAAGCTTTGCTTTTATTTAACCATGACAAATTTTTTCAAGATCACAAAACCTGTGTAATCCTGTTGGATCTTCCCAAAAGCTCAGGCCCTGCTCCTCTCAGGTATGAAGACTTCAGCTTTCACATAGCTCTAGGAGGTTTTTCCTCATCAATCCTGCGTCACTTAAGTGAACTTTATTAAATAAAATGCAAGGGCAAAAGGCCAAATAAATAAAAAATAAAATGATCCAACCCTTCCAAAGAAAATCCTTTTCACAAAAAGAGCAACTAACAATAAACCCAACCCCATCCCAAACAAATAAGCTCTTACCCTTAACAACTTGCACGATGATCTAAGGAATCCTGGGGCATTTTCGCATTTACCTCATGGTTTGGGCAGACTCAGGTTTTTGTCACAATTTTCACTCAACTCCAAACTACATCACAGCTTTTCTGACAGTTTTTATCGATTATTCCAAGCTCTCCTTCAGTAAGTTAGCAAGACCTTTTACCAGAGAGAAAGCACTAGTAAAAGAATAGACTCCTTTTCATCAGTCTGCCTTAAAAGCTCAGCTGATAGTATGGAGAAGAATGTTTCTCACACTTTACTTAGCCCACAAAGTTGGTTGAGACCCACCAACACTTTTACACTGCAAACCCTGTTAATGTGCTATTTCTGTAGTTCAAAGTTAAGTGACAAGAGGACATTTTTGCTGAAGAAGTAATTTAAATACAGAAGGGTCAGTTATCAACTTTCATCCCATGAACATGAATCCAGTGATGGCTGGATTTGAATTCCAGGCATGGCACTGAGCTGTCTGTACTGGCTCAGCCTTGAGCTGACCTATGAACCACTGCTCTTGGTCTACATTATCATCCTATTCCAACACCTCAGCAAGGGCTCTATCTCAACAGTCAACACCCAAAGTTTAACTGAGAATTTTGCATTCAAGCAGTGCTCATGGACTCTCTGATACTGATAAATCTCGCAGTTTAAGTCACACTGAAGGTTTTTACATTGCTCATCCTTTCGTTTCCACCAGCTGTGAGGGGGGAGGGGACTGTAGGCAAGGAGGGGATATCCATTTGCACAGAGTACCAAAATAAGGAAGTAGTTCTGGCTTCATCTAAGCTGTGCACAGGTGTAAACCAACAGGAAAGGTAATAAATATATATGGACAATAGAGCAGCAAAGAAATGGGCTTTCAGATTTTATTTACTCTTGTTAAAAGATTGTATCAGAAGCTACTTCCAGGACCTCAAATTATTTTCCCTGGTGATTAGACTAATTCCAAAATTACTTTAAGACCAATGAAACAAAAATTTCAGTGTTGCATACCAAATTCCATTCCTAGTTATACCTTGCAAGAGAGCTGTTGGGCTAATTAATACCTGGGTAATATGTAAAAAAGGGGGGAAAGTAAAATACACAATAAAGATGGAAATACTCTGACTAGCCAAGCAGTTTTGATTTTAAGGCTCTCTTTAGCATTTAGGAGTAGAAACCTCAGCCTATTGGTCAGTTGCAGTAGGATTTCTTTTGATGGCAGACACTTCAGACAGCAACAGCTGAATTCATACTAAGAAAATAAAAAAATGCTTTCATAATGCCTTTGAAGAGGAACTTTCAGTTATGTGTTACCTCTTTTTTTTTTTTACCCAGTGACTTTTCTAGACAGGCATTCACAGTAGATCTATCCAAAGGCAGAGAAAAGACAGCAATGGAAATAAGTTGTTTCATGATCAGCACAGTCACCTTTTGTTCCAAAGCTACCCACGCTGTCCACGGTGAATTTCCTGTTGGGTGCCAAAGGCCATTTCGCCGTGGTGAGGGTGGTGGGTTCATCCTGTACTGACAAGACAGCGCAGCCCCTGTGCAGGGAAGGCTGTTTGTGAGGGTTGAAGTCACTCACTCAAGGAGACGTGACAACACAGCGTGTAAAACCTGTTGTTGCCTGCTGTCCTGCTTCCAGCTCTCAGCTCAGCCTGTGGACACGGCTGCAGCACGTGTGTGTACACCTGTAATCAGGAGCACACTCGTTCCAGGACTTTACAGCCCTTCCTGATAACCAGGAACCTGGGGCCTGAGAAGCACTGCAGCAGCAGAGCCAAGGGCTGGCAGTGCTCCTAAAGGCAGTAAGCTGCTTATCTCTGGCCTAAGGAGTTTATAGCACCCATGTATCCCCAAAAGCTCATTAGCTCCTCAGTAAGCAGCTGAGACACTAGATCCACAAGCAGAACAGCGGTGGCTTGAGTTTGCTACAGCACAGATAAAACTTCTGGGCTTGGCTAGTCTGTAGCAGATTCAATAGCCTGAAGCAATCTCACTTATGTATAAACTGGAGAAAGCCTGATCTCGTGAAATGCTCCTTAGTATCTGGCTTTGCTAGAGGTAGTGTGTGTAGCTAAAACTCAGCTCTGCCACGGGGCTGCACCCGCCTCCCTGGTACCCACCGAGAGCCAAAATCAGCATCTGGCAGCATCCCCTGCCATGGCAGCAGAAGAAGCCACGTGCCCTGACACAGCCTCACATTGCATCTGCTTCTCCCTTGCCCTGCACTCCTCCATCACTCACTGCCTTCAGGGCAGAGGGGTGGGAATGCAGCTCAGGCAGCTGGCCTGCATCCCAGGAGAGACGACTATGGAGACAGGAAGAGAAGGACAGGAAAATCTGTGCCTGGAGAGGTTCCCCTGGGGATTTTAAAAGAATGGCTTTTCAAAACTTTCTCAGCTTTCCTCTCCAGTGGGACTGGATAGCAGCTACAAGCTCCTGTAGAAAACCACCACGCCAGGGATATTTTCTGTCTCGCTGTGGCTAGTTCCTGTGTCACAAGGGAGGTCTTTCACAAAGGAGCTGCTTCTGAAGAACGGTGTGTCACCAACAATTCAAGCAGGTTAAGTTTAGCAGAGCCAGTGACAGATGTGAGCAGGAAGGAGCTATTCTTCCCCTCCGCTTTTCTTCCCTCTCCATTGAGCAAAATCTTTAAAGACCAGCTCCCTTTACAGAAGGCTACAGAACTTTTAGCAAGTGGCATGCATGGAGGCATTCACAGCCATGATACCTGTGTCTGGTTATTTCCAGTCAAAATAATCTCCTACTCAATTATGGAGAAGAATAGAGAAGCTCAGCCTGACTCACAATCACATGGGGGAAAAATGAGAGGAGTTGTTCAAGTTCAAAACGTTCAGCTTGCTGTGGAGGAGGATTAGTACTGCTGTGGAAGGAGGCTTTCTCTCCCTCTGCAACAGCACAGCACTAAGGGATGGAAAAGACCCGAGTCCACTTCCCTGCTGTGCCAAATATACTCCTCCGTTCTTCTCTCCTCCCTCCCCAAGAGAGCATATGAAGTATTAAACAGCCAGGAATAAGCCCTTGAAAAATGTGATCGCCAGCTGTCAGATACCTCTCTGCCACAGAGACGCAGCTCTGTGACTGTTCATCTGCAGATCCTCTGCTGCCATCCAGGAAATAGGGAGCGAACAGTGACACTAATACTCCCATCCACTTTGGTGTCACCTTTTGCATGACTGTGCTAATAATTCTGCAAACAAAACCACATCTAAAATGCTTCATTAGTGTGTTGCTGAAGCACAGATGTAGGCTCTGCCGGCCCATGCCCTTCCCAGCCTCATGGCAGTGCCCAGTGCCCCATCCCTGACCTGACACCTGGACCCTCTGCAAGCACGAGGCAGGGTGGGCGTTTTCCAGCACTGGTGTAAATCTGTCTGCATTTCACTGGCATGAACCATGGCTGTGCCCTGGTTACAGAGGGCAAACATGGCTACTCAGCAGAGCAATTATTTTGAGTAGTACTGTAAATTTTGCAAACTGAAAACTTCTCATGCTGTTTTAGCCAGTGCCCAAACATTACTTTAATGTGTCATATTCTGTTCTGTCATTGCCACAAAGTATTATCATGATCCTTGTAAACACCCACAACGCTGCCTCATTATCTCCTGGCACTCCCTCCTCCCCTTCCAGGGATGACTGATAGCCACCATTATGCCAGTGCCATTCCCCAGGCTGCAGCCTCGTTTGCTCATCCTCCCCCTTCTCCAGGGTTCACATCGGCTCTCTCCCCCATTGCACCACTGGATTTTAAGTTCCCTTGGCAAAGGGACAGCTTTTTGTTTTGCTTATGTAGCACCCTGGTCCCTGACTCACTCTGTTAGGTGCAAAGATAACACAAATAATGGATGTCATCCGGAGAACTTTTTGGGAATTACAGGAAGCTGGGAAGGAGGATCTAAATCTTTTTATGCTAGATTCTACTCAAATCTCTGTTATCCCTTTTTGCTCCAGACTGACCTTTACAACTCCTTGATTGCTAAGCCTGAAAACTTTTCTTTGCCTGAATTATCTGTGACAGCAAAATTGCTTTGGCTGACTGCTCTTACCTCTCCTGCTTCCCTGTGGCATCTCAGTCATGGCAGAGCTCTGGGACTGTCCTTTAGGCATGTCCAGACATTTCCTACTTCTTCCCTTACTTTACCCCAGGGACAATTGTTTTCTACCATAGTAGTAAAAGGGTACAGGACACTTCTTTTTCCAGAAACATTATGCAGAGCTCCCAGACACAGGAACACAAAGGATGTCCCCAATAATAAATAGCTAAGGCTTCAGGAAGCACACCAGTGACTGATGGAAAGAAGGCAACGTGCCACAGTATTTGCTGTAAGAGTCCCTATTTCAGCTGTCTTTCCCGTTCAAGGCAGCGAGAGGAGAACATGAAGAGGCAGCCAATTCAAGTAAAGCACATTGAAAGGTCAGAGGAATCCATCTAGCTTGTGCAGCACCATTTTGTAACCAGAGAATAGCTCTTCATTTAACTTGTTTTGTGGAAGTGATTGAAAGAAGAAAGGAAAATAGCTTAACACACTCATTACAATCTCTGGGAATTACCTGTTCCTCGTGACTGTTGTGATGGGTCTGGCTTTTGTCAGGCTGTGTCCAAATCACTGTACACCCACTGTTTCCAGCCCATGCAGGAGCCCTGTGTTTTAAGTGCCACGTCCAGGGGTACAACTGAGCACAGCAGTGTTCCTGCTCTGCTGGACACCCAGCAGCATCCTGCAGAGCCAAGCAGCACCAAGGATGAAGGGTTTGCCATGGGGGTGTCAGGGCAGTCCCTGCTGCTCCTTTTGACTCATAATGGTAGGCACCTTCCCAGGCACCGCAGTCCCCACAGGCTGGAAGAGTTCTTGAAGCAGCTCTGCAACAGCAGAGGGCTTACAAAATACCCTAGTTCTCATTTTTTTTAGTCAAATACTGTCAGTCTGGTACTGTCCTAATGTCCAAACTGAAATTGAGCCTGGACAAGGAACTTGTTTGAACCTGATGGGTCTGATGTAAAGGAGACATGAAGCAACCCGAGGTCACTTGCATGTGTGGGGGCTTCCAGGTGGGGCAGGGATACCAGAACCAGGGATGGGTGTAACTAACTGGCAGAGTTACCCTGGTGAGTCTAACCCCATGTCAGGCCCTCTGGGAGGTGAGGAGCCTGCTCATATGAAGACTGTTAACCCTCCCACCTGCCCCTTATTTTCTCCATTCCCTCTGACTGTCCCCTTAGTGTCACAGCTCTCAGCCAGCCCCCAGTTGCAGGCTCACACCTCCTATGGTGCTATATAACAGCCCCATCAGGAGAGCAGACCAGGGAAGATGGATGAAACACCATTCCCTACCGGCTCTCCTCTTGCTACAGGTGGAAGAAAGATGAGCTAGCAATTTGCTGCTGGCCTGGCAAGATAGCAGTGAATTACAGCAGCTCCTGAGCCAGCTCAGCTGCGCTGGCGAGCATTCAGGAAGAGGAGAAACCCTTCCCGCAGGCACGGAGGAGGGAAACAGGTGTGCTGTTCCCTTTTGTTCACTTGTTGGCAGAGACAACAGAGCTAACACGGGCCAGACGGACTCCTCTGCTCCTCCAAAAAGCCACATGCCCCCAGGGACAATGGATCCTCCTTGTACTCGTGGTTGGCAAAGTGCTTTGGCTGCTGGCACCCTGCCATGTGGGAGTCTGTTAATGCGGTCCTGAGCTGCAGCAGAGGCCACTGAGACATGTGATGTCCCAGCTCCTCCACAAAGACACCACTCCTGAGAGAGCTGCCAGTCACTGCATGGATGTGAGAAATGCCCAGAAAAGTGCACAAAGTACTGAACAACCCGTGGGCAATTCTCTGTCACAGTAAAACTTCGGTGCAAATGAGAAACCTAACAACTGGAAACAGCTCAGATGCATTGGTTGGAAGGAAAAAGCAGCCTCAATTATCTACCACCTTTCCCACCCCCCCCGCCTCAGGACTTCTTTGCACTCCTAACACAGCAATAAAAAACAGACACAAACCAGATTCATGGGTAAATAAAGTCCTCTGTGTGATACACACTGCCCTAGACACATCTTTGGGCTGACGTCTTGTTTCGGTTCACCACTGTTTAAATGCCAGGAGTTCAGCAAAGCTGCTCTGGTGGCACAGTCAGGGTCAAGTGGTTGGCCCCTGCCACGCACAAAGACTTTCTGAAACCAGCCCGAAAGATCTGGTCAAAAGATGCTCCACCAACATTTGCTTTTGGGGCTGATGCAGATGATTTAATTGCTACAGTTTCTGGAATAGAGTTGAATGATGGCTTTTAATAGAATGCTCAAAAAGGATTTCAGACGTGTCCTTCACAAGAGGCCATGAAGGAAACTCAGTAATAGTACAATAATTGCATTAGCATCTCCAGTGAGCCCAGGGCCGTGCTGTGGTGCGTGCCTTGTAAGGCACGCAGAGAGGCCTTGCCCTACATATACAAGGATGGCAAAGTGGGAGAGAGAGGACAAGGATCTGTGTCTCACTGGCCTACATTAAACTGTATGTTATAAACCTGCACCAACAGCACAGGTGCATCAACAGATGCTCAGTGGTAGTTGGGTCAAAGGTGTTTTATCCAGCTCAGAAAACCTCCCCAGCCCTCCCCAGGTCCTGTATAACTGAGCCTGAGAGCCAGTAGGCCCCTGTGCAACACAGAAACACAGAGAGCATCCTGTTCAACCTTCTTAGGAGCTCTAGTCAGACTGCAAATGCCAGGCTCCATTAGGAACCCAAATGTCAGGCTTCTGACTTGGAGAAATACCTTTTCCTCAATGTTCACTCTGAAACATTTGCCACATGAGCTTGCTGTGAATCTCTTTTCCCTGAAAACCACCGTGCCCTGCAAGGGACTGCACACATGGATGCTGTGCTGCAACAGGTGCTGCTGGACTTGCCTTCCCTGCAAGCACAAAGTTAAATGGCCATTCAGTGTGGGCAAATCCAGCAAAAACACACTGGTGACTGTGACATGGCTGTATCATTAATGCATGTCTATACTGGACCAATACATGTGCACTGGGTACCAATATGGGCACATACACACCTGTGTCACCCCCATATGGAGGCAAATCGGCTCCACCAGCTGTGAATGGTATCATCTCCCTTGCACCTCCAGAAAGGAACACGGGGGCTCCACGGGGTGGCCGCAGTGACTGGACATCCCACTGCATCCCGGGGTGGCTGCAGTGACCAGACATCCCACTGCATCCCACTGCATCCCACTGCATCCCACTACATCCTGGGGCGGTTGCAGTGACAGGATATCCCACTGCATCCCACTACATCCTGGGGCAGCTGCAGTGACAGAACATCCCACTGCATCCCACTACATCCTGGGGCAGCTGCAGTGACAGAACATCCCACTGCATCCCACTACATCCTGGGGCAGCTGCAGTGACAGGACATCCCACTGCATCCCACTACATCCTGGGGTGGCCACAGTGAGCGAACATCCCACCGCTCCCCGCGGCTGTTCCCGGACCCCACCTCGGCACCCGCTGCCGTCGGGAGAAGGGCGGGGTGCGGAGGTCCGGCTGCGGGCGGCTCCGCCCATCCCATCCCCGCTTCCATCCCATCCCATCCCCGCTCCCATCCCATCCCACCCCAGCCCCGCTGCCGCAGCGGGACCTCCTCGCCACTCCGCGCCGCTGCGTGCCGGGCTCCGCTCGGCGCTCCGCAGGGGCCGGGCTGCGCGGGGGGCGTGGGCGTGGGCGGGGGGACGGAGGAGCAGCAGTAGCAGCAGGAGGAGGAGGGAAGGGAAGAAGGAGGGCGAGAAGGAGGGAGGAAAGGAGGGGGCTTTACCCCATTGTCCTCGGCAGGCGCTTGGGCAGAGCCGCGGCCGCCGTGCGCAGGCTCGGCCGGCCCCTCTCCCGGCGCGGCGGAGCGGCGGCTGCGGGCGGTGCGGGGAAGGCT
>VXAU01004998.1:750962-771522 GCA_013399695.1 Formicarius rufipectus | reverse complement strand
GGCGCCGGGCGGCGCGGCCCTCGGCCCCGGCGCGCTGCCGCGGCGCGGAGCCCCCGGCGCTGAGCCCCGGCCCTGCAGGAGGAGGAGGAGGAGGAGGAGGAGGGAGGAGGAGGACCCGATGGCGAACAGCAGCGAGCTGGGGAGCAGCAGCAGCCCGCACCTGCCCAGCGCTGGCGGCCTGCTGAGCGCCTCCGGGCTGAAGCTCGCCACGCTGGGGCTGATCCTCTGCGTCAGCCTGGCCGGCAACGTGCTCTTCGCTTGGCTCATCCTCAAGGACCGCCACCTGCACCGAGCGCCCTACTACCTGCTGCTGGACCTCTGCCTGGCCGACGGGCTCCGCTCGCTCGCCTGCTTCCCTTTCGTCATGCTGTCGGTGCGCAGCGGGGCCGCCTGGCCCCACGGGCCCCTCAGCTGTAAGGTGCTGGCCTTCCTGGCCGTGCTCTTCTGCTTCCACGCCGCCTTCCTGCTCTTCTGCGTGGGGGTCACACGCTACATGGCCATCGCCCACCACCGCTTCTACGCCAAGCGCATGACGGGCTGGACCTGCCTGGCTGTGGTGTGCATGGTGTGGACCCTCTCCATGGCCATGGCCTTTCCCCCCGTCTTTGACGTGGGCACTTACAAGTTCATCCGGGAGGAGGAACAGTGCATCTTCGAGCACCGCTACGTCAAGGCCAACGACACGCTGGGCTTCATGCTCATGCTGGCGGCCGTCATCGCCGCCACCCACCTGGTCTACATCAAGCTGCTCTTCTTCATCCACGGCCACCGCAAGATGAAGCCGGCCCAGCTGGTGCCGGCCATCAGCCAGAACTGGACCTTCCACGGGCCGGGAGCCACCGGCCAGGCAGCTGCGAACTGGACGGCTGGCTTTGGCAGGGGGCCCACGCCGCCCACCCTCGTGGGCATAAGGCAGGCCACCCACAGCCAGATCAAGAGGCTGCTGGTGCTGGAGGAGTTTAAGATGGAGAAAAGGCTCTGCAAGATGTTCTACATGATCACCTTGCTCTTCCTGCTGCTCTGGTCTCCCTATATTGTGGCCTGCTATCTGCGGGTCTTCATTAAGGCCAGCTCCATCCCCCAGGTCTACCTGACCACCTCCGTCTGGATGACGTTTGCCCAGGCAGGGGTCAACCCGATCCTCTGCTTCATCTTCAACAAGGAGCTCAGGGTCTGTCTCCGAGCCCACTTCCCGTGCTGCCAAAGCATCCAGAGCACCCAGGGCACCATCCTTTGCGATCTCAAGAGCTTTGGGATGTAGGGGGGGCTTTTCTCTTTCTAAAAAAGAAAGGTGGATATAATTTTCCATGTTTCTGCATATGAGCTCAAGAGAGTGTGACCTGTGGGGGACATACTAAACCACCACCCAGCACCCAAACCTTAGGCTGTAAGAAGCTATTTTATTTATTTTTCTATATTTTGCGTATGCTCTCTTTCAGAACATAACAAGTTGCTGTCTATGGGAACAGGTACTTGAGCAGAACACCCCCAAACCTTAGGCAGTAAGAAGCTGTTTTTCTTTGTGATTGTGTGGTTTTTAAAAACAAAACAGGGCTCCAAGTTTCTGGTCTTGCTTCTAATGTTTCTAAACGTGAATTCCAACAGATACGGATTAAGGCCATGACATTTTTTTTTGGTTTTGTTTCCCTATTCCTGTCTGTTTTGATAAAGGCTTAACAATTTTACTCATGTAATATTTGATAAGGGCCAAGACAATTTTATACTAAAATTATTTTTGATGACCTCAAGAGGTGTTGTTTTATTATTATTTGATTTAAGTGAAGAACAAGAAGAGGACGTTCCTAATGTGGTCTGAAGTCAGTTTTGGTGGGAGCTGTTGGGTTCATTCATTCGCAAATGGTTTGAATATTTGAAGCAGTTAGTTATAACTTTTGCTTGACATGCAAACAGTGTAGAACTAATTTCAATTTTTCTTGTTGCACTATTCATTTGGTAATATTTCAGAACTATTTGTGAAACGTGATTTTAAAATACCAACTTTAAAAACAATCAACTATAGCAGTTTTTAAAACCTAGATTGAAATTCATATTTTACTGCCTTTATAGGAAGTTATCTACAAACCTGGGTAATACTTGTACATTTTGACTGTTTTCTTTAATAAAATATTGAAAACCTTTACTGTATGTAATTGTTTCAGAATGGCAGCATTCTGCTTTGCTGACAAATAACTTGTGTTTGTGGAAGGTTGTATGTCTTGTGTCTGAGTAGATTTCACAGCTGAGGTTATTATGGACAAGCACAATCCTTATTTGCTGTTAGATCTCAATTTAGGTGTTTATACCAATAAAAGTGACTAAAGCTATTTTTAAGAAGACTTAAGTTCATGATGGGCAACAGGTTTAAATAGCACAATTCTTTGTGTCTGCCGAAACCAAAATCTGTGAATGACAGGAAAGACTGTAATTGTGGATCACTAATTTTAGTTGGCAAAGCAGTTTTTTAACATGGTGGCTTGGTTAATACCATACTCATTTATAAACTGTATTCTTAATGGGAAGTTTACATTAATTAAGCATGACATTTTAACCTGCTCTGTTGTTCTACTAAAACTTCTCTGGAAGTATTTTAACCACTAGCCTGATGGCAGGATCCTGACAACTTTTTAGCTGTCTCAGAGGAAGCTGTCCCCGATTTGCTTCCCTTCCTGATGGATCATGTAGCATTTAACAAATGTGCTGGAGCACATCACACACAAAATGACGGGGATAAGCTCAGTTTAAATGAGTAAATCTGCATATGCTGTGATTATTTCTGTAGAGAGTAGTCCTAAGTTGGTAGATGTCAACTGAGAAATAGTTGTCCTGACTGTGAAGTGAACACAGAAGGGACATGTGTGGAAGAACAGAAGAGGGCAAAAGTTGCAGCTTCATATTCGGGCAGGTAATGAAATGAGGTGGGGCTTCTGGTTTGGTTTTAAGTCTTGCTTTCCACCCCCCACTCAGATTTGAACACCAGAGAGGTAACATTTCTTGCAGTGTGTAAAGGAGAAGGTTGGAATTTGAGGGTTTGGTATAGCTGCAGTAGAAGGTGGGACTGTACCAATGCTGCCAGAACTGGGCTAAAAAATATGACCATGGATTAGGTGTCCTGAAAACAAAGAGAGACTTAATGATCATTTCCAAAACTGTTTGAAAATGTGCCTGGGTACAGAAGGAAAGCTGTCATGTACTTCAGATCACAGCAGCAGCTGGTTACCAGTGCTAATTATATTTTCAACCTGGAATATCAGATCATATCTTAGTGAATTTTAGAGGGTAATAGGGTACAGGTTTTTTTACAAAGACTGTGGGGCAAGGCATGGATGCTGTTGCTCTGAATTGTGTTCCAAGTATATACTTTACATGCCTGTTAGGTCTTTTTCTGCACAGTTCCAACTTCTGCCACATCACATTTCCTTAAGGAGCTTCCTATGCAGGGGTCTAGAACTGTGATCTCTAAGCCAAATCCTGCCATCTTTTCCCTAATCCTGCTGCTAACCCAGCCAATATTTTCTTTCTCTATTAAAAGTGTGATATTTTGGCTTCCTCTCTCTTTTCCAGGCTATAAGTAGTATGGTTATGATTCTATTTAAACCACAGAGATGGGAAAATAGTTACTTTAAAACCTCCTTAAAAGCTGCAAGGACCAGATTTTTCACTTCTAGAAAAATTAAGCACAAGTTGTAGAGTCAATCATATATGCAGGGGATGAAAACTCACCTTTGGGTGACCTGATGGTTTTATTTAGACTTGGCTTACAAAATTGCTGCTCTGTTGAATGCTAGTCTCTGTGCAGAGGCATCCCCCAGCTCAGCAATGCCCTCACTAGATGGGTGAGCTGGATTTTACCTGGTGAAGATAAAGATGCTTTGCTATCCACCCAGCAGCAGCAGCCAGACCCAGCTTTGCAATAGTGAAATACAAAGATTAAAAAGTGTAGCTGTATACCCTGCCTTTTGCTTGCACACAGCTTCCAGGGCTGTCTCAGGATTTCTGATGTACTCTGAGGGCAAAATCAGTGCTGTTTGAAGTTAATTTTATACTTTAGGTGCTTGTAGTGTCAGTCAGATTATGATTCTGGCCATGGTAGTACAGAAGAGTGAACTCCTGCAGCTTTAATGCAGGGTTTAGATGGGTGTTGTACAGCAGGGTTTAATTCAAGAAGATGTGAAACTAAATATCAAAGACATACATATGGCAGAAAATTTAACTACTGGGTGCCAGCACACCAACAAACACCACTTTGCTGGCTGAGAGTGCACCAAGGAAGTGGGAAAAACCCCAGAAAGGGCTGGAGGGACACCCGAGAATAAGTAATTTCAGAAGGTTTCAGAAATTCCTTCTGAAATCTGGGGAAGTAAAGTTGGGAAAAAACCCAAAACAATCAACAACAGTAAAGAACCCAAAACATTTCCAAAGCAAAGCACTAAAATGTCCTCATAGCCTTTAGTCTGCAAATGGGGAAGGTGGGTCACAGAGGTTAAATGCTTTGACCAAGATCAGAGAAGGGGTATTGGAGGGGAGGAAAACCTGCTCTGGATTAAAAATAAATAATTAAAAAAAAAATAAATCAAGAGTGTTGGGGACAATGGGCTTATCACAGGGAAGCATTGCTGCTGCTGTTGGGCTTTAAACCTCCATATCCCAAAAGCCAGACTGCTGCTCCTCTCACTCTGAAGTGCCAATGGCCCAGACTCAGTGAGAGCTGGCTGTCAATAATTACCTCTTATGTCTATGTGAGAAGTTATTGCAGCTTGTGCAAGTCCTGGGCTCCCGTGGAAAAACTCAGTTCGTCTGAACCCTTCTGCCCATCCCCACAGACTAAAATATGAGGCACGTGGAAGGTTTGATGGGCTGCAGAGCAGTGGGGCTCTCCCAGCTCTTCCACCGACTTGTGCTTGACCAGAATGTAGACTGAGTCTTCTCTGTACCCCTCCAGGCAGATGCATGATAGTTTCCCATGTTCTGGGCACCACGAGTGCTGAGTATCACAGGAAATACCAACATCATCTCCCCCAGAGATTCTTCACTGTCTGGCTCAGAGGTCACAGCATGCTGCTTCTGCATATCTGTGGTGAGGAATTGCAGTTGTGCCGAGAGCTGCTCTGGAAAAATCGTGATTGCTGCTGTCATCTTCACTCACCAGGTATTTAACACATTCCTTACGAGCATTTCCATTCAAAAACTTGAGGTCAGTGGAAGTTTTTCCATATAAACTTTAATGTCAGGCCAGCTTGAAAAATGGCCTTGGTCTGAAATCCCAGCTAGGGGTTATAATGATCTCTGATTTACAGCACTTGGTGCCAGGAATACTCTGGGGTGCTTCTAGCTCTGCTGTTAGATTTGGAAAGAGTTTGCTAAGAAAGGAACTGAAACGTGTGGCCTCAGCCAAATTATCTTGCTGGGTAAAGGTCTCATTCAGTAGTCATGCTAGAGGTGGAGGATGAGCAGGGGATGCATAACCCACAAGCTCTCATCATTTGCTTTTCCAATACCAGGTCTGCGCCAGGGGAGTCAAAGCTGCCTCCCAGAATGGTGTGAATCCTGTAGCCTTGAGGAAAAGGGCAGGAATTTGGCTTAGACTGATCGCAACAATTCTTTCCCGAGGCTCTACCTGGATGTGATACAACTGTGTCTCCAGAAGGCTCCTGTGCCATATGCTGCTGGAATGCCCTGGGACACATTGTGTAGAGCTCAGAGGAGAACAAAGCTGGCATTTCCCCCTCTTTTCCCGAGAAAAAGGATGCATGGAGTTTGGTTCTGCCACTTACCCCACACAGTTAAGTGCACCTTGCTCCTTGGAGGCATCTGCACTTGCTCAGAATTGCCAAGACACCACCCAGAGGGAAGTGGCTCCAGAGAGAGTAACAGACACATATTGTCAGAATGTGATGTTAAGTATCACTTCATTAACTTAGGCTGCAGATTGGATCATTCTGTGCAGTATCAGAATACCCCAGAAACCTTATTAGATAGTTATGCTGCAAATCAAAAAATTATTAGAAACATGGCAGGAGGGCTCTTTTCTAATAGAGGTTCCCTAAAGTCCTCATTTTTTAGCACAGCTTCTTTTGTAGTTGCTCAAAACACTGCACAGGCTACAATTAACTCTATTATGAGAGGAACCAGGAATCATTTCCTATGCTGTGGTGTTCTTATGCTTCAGAATATTATTGAGTATGTGATGTGTTGAAGAAAGGCAGCCATCAGAGAAAGACCATCAATGAAGATGGTCTCCTAAAAGCTGATACAGAGTCATGCTGGGCTAGGGCTGTGCCAGGGAACATCTTACCCCAAATCTCCCTTTATGCTGGTGACTCCTGGTGCCCTGTCATTCAAGAAGGACCTTGTGTGGGGTAAATCCTTACTCATCTGTCAGTAGCACAACTGGTGACGAGGAGCTGATTTTCCAACTTGACATCTGTGGCGCTCTAACTCCCTAGAGCTGCTGATGCTGAGCATCTCCGAGCCATTTTCTCTTGGTACAAGTCATTAACCGCCCCACATCTCGGTACTTTATGGGAAGAATGATTAATTATTCTCAGTCACCTTTGTAAGGCACAGAACTACTGATGGCAATAGCAGAGCATTGTCACGGGTGAACAATCGCTGACTACACAAGCTTTCATCATTTAACTTTAAAGTCAAGCTCAGCCTTTCATGCAAGCTGTTGCATTTCTGTATTTCTATTCATGTTTAATGACCTCAGTACTTGCACTCTGTCTTTGATCTCAGGTCATGCATGGTTGTACTGTGGATGTATTTGTTGGAAGGCCTCTGTCTTCAGTGCTGCATTTTTCACGTCTACCGTGACCAGGTTGATAGCACTAAGCACTTTGTGTAGGAGGCTTTCAAGTTCAAAGCTAGTCTTGCAAGGGCACAGGGAAGCTGTGAAGTCCCAGCTAATTTTAGGCAGTCATCATGGCACTAATAGAGTAGGCAGAAATCAAGACATCGCCTGGCGAAGACAAAGCCTGTCCTAAAGTTTCTGAATGTTATTTACTGGCATTGTCATTAAAAAAATAATACTGTGTTTGTGTGAGGATGATTAACCATTGGAACAAATCATCCAGAGGAAAAAATGGATCCTCCATCTGTGAGACATGCAGTGTGAGCCTGTGTGCCTGCCCATGGCACACCTGCCCAGAGCCTGCTCCCTGCCCAGCCGGGGTCCCTGTGCTGGGATCTGGGGCTCAGCCCCTCCACAAAGGGAATTAAATAAAATCCAGAAAAGACAGTAAACAGCAGTAAACAACCAGTAAACAGAACCCTTTCTGTCTCAGGGTGATTCACTCCTTCCTTTTTGCTAACTGTTGTAAACCACCCATTTTATCATACCATATAAATACCAGTGCTCATTTCAGAAATTTTAGCAGAGGTAGAGCTAAAATGGCTTTGTCATTAAAGAGGAAAACACAGGAAGATTCAGAGGAAAGGCTGAAGTCTGAGTGCTTTCTGACAGTGAGAGAGAGAGGAATGATTTAGTGGAATATTACCTCACTGCATTGAACCACTCAATCTGTCCCCATCTGTCAGCGAGCACTTGCAGGAGGGTGATGGAAAGGAAACGGTTGAGCAGCTTGATAGTCAAGTAAATCAACTGGGCTATTCCTTTTCCTTTTTCCTTCCCTCCTTTATTAGGCCTTGCATGCTCACACTACACAGCAGGTCCCTCAGCGTGCTGTGCCAAGGGCAAGGGGACAGTCCCCTGGGTGCCAGGGCACTGCAGTGGCCCCGGAGCAGACAGACCAGCTCTGGGTGCCCCCAGGGTCAGAGTGCCCCTAGGAGCCAGTTCCTGCAGAGCTGCAGGAGACATCTGGGTGTGGAGGAAGGCAGATGAAGAGGCAGTATGTTCTGGCAAGCTACAGTGTGACTAAAGGAGGAGAACGTGGGCACCTGAGCCAAGGAACCAGCAGCATCACAGGCAGAGGTAAAGCTGGAGCCATGGTGTGAAAGGAGGGAGGGACATGTTTGGGCTCAGCATCACCAAAGTGCTTCCTAGCAGGGTGATGAGGAATGCCGCAGAAGCTGGACTGTGCAGGACCTGCCACAGGGCTGCTGGTGGGGACAGAGGTGTTGCTGGTGATTTTCCTCCCCTGAACTCTCAGCCAGACAGCCTTTTTCTTACTCTGTGTTTGTGCAATATCTGTCTGAGCCGAAGTGCTGATGTCAACCAAATCCAAATAGTCAAAGGCTCTGTTGCAATATTAAAAGGCTTTTTAGTGACTTTGGGAAGTTAAATGAAAGCAGGGTGGGAGGGAGCTGGAATTAAAAGACACTACCAGAGTCAGGAAGTTTTGCCATTGGATTTGAAGGGGTGGTGGACCTTTCTGTCAAGGTTTCACCCATGTGAGAGAAGAAATTGGGAAGGAAATAAAAATTAAAAACCTACTAATTTGACAGGATGCAGTGAAATTTTTGGTAAGAGTGCGAATGGTTGCAGCTGCCTCACCAGTGCCTTTCCCTCAGCTTGTCCTTCTGGCAGATCCCATGGAAGTGGTTAGAGGTGTGCTCTGCTGCCTGGGCTCCCGTGTAGCTTGGGGAAGTAAATAAGGGGTGATCTCAGTTTTGCACCCCTAGAACTGATATCTGCTTTGCTGGTTTGTGAATTCTTTGCAGCAAGAGCCACAGTGGCTTGTTCACACCAAAAAGAGACCACAAATGTCTGCATGAAATGACACGAGTGTAACTCATGTGCAGGAGAAAAAGTAAATAAAGGAGACCCAGCCCTGCGTGCTGGGCTGGAACCAGGCCATATTTTCAGTCTGCTTCTGCAGTGCATTACAGTCTTGGGATTTACAAAACCACATTACATTCAAAACCAGATTTAATCCCTTCCATGTGTTGTGATGCTGTGGTGAAGGCACAGCACTGGGGTTTGGGAGGCCTGGTGGGATTTCCAGCCAGCCCAGGAAGACACAGTCTGTCCAAACAGTGCAGTGCAGAGCTCCACAAAGGTCCATGGCCCATCCTTCCTTGTACCATCTTCTGGGATGCAATGCGAGGACAGCAATGCATCCCAGGACAGCTCAGGCTGCAGTGATGTGGGCACACACTGCATAAAGCACAGACACTTGCTCTATATCATTTATGATATAACCATCCAGGGACAGGGACATACCTGTAACATGTACACCTGGTGCCACAGTGCAAAGAAGCATCAGTCCAGGATGCTCTGGGCACTCCTGGCATAGAGTTAACATGTACTCAGTTTCCCAGGTAAACTGGGATTTGCACAGGACAGCTTCTGTCATTTTAATGTGCCTTCACTTCCCCCCATACTAACATGCTTCACACTCAGATCTTTGGGAAACCCCTGCCCTGGGAGTGTTTACAGGTGTGCTATATGGTTATATTGTGCATTCCTCCTCTTCTGCACACTTTGCTGTCACCCTGCACTGCACTCCTTGTGCATTAAACAAGCTGCCATCCATCCTCCCTTCAGTGCACCATTCACAGTCAGCCTTTCCCAGCCCGGATGACCAGTCAGAATGGCCCAAAGGCTGCCACCATCCTCTAAGGCAGACATGTCTCAGGCAACCTGCAAATCATTGAGATGTGTCCTACTGCATTGGACTGGATCTGCCCACACTCAAGACTCTCCTTGAGAAACAAGAGGTGATTTGCTTTATGTGCATTAATCTCATCTTCTTTCCTGTGCTCAGAATTATTGATTAGTCTGACAGCTGTAGCCCTGCTGGTTTGCCATTTCATATCTGCGTAACAGGGAAAGGCACATTGATTTTGCTATTATCAAAATCCTCTTGTATTTGCACAGTCTTTTCTCTTCCTGCAATTTTCTAATTCCTTCTGGAAAACACATTACACATTGTCAAGATCAAATTCCTGAGACATCTTGTTTAAATCAAGGGATTCTTAGCACCTTCTGTTTCTTTTGAATATCCATCTGTGCAGCAATAACAAACCAGAGAGCTACTGGAACAGGGGGAGGTACCAGCAATGACCTCAGTTTATGGTCATACTTACTACCTCATACCTTGTTTTGGAGTATTGTGCTGATGTGGTGCCATGACCAAGTTGCTTAAAGAATTAGCAAAGTTCCTCCTTGTCATAGACCCTTCTAACACACTAGAGTTTTGGAGTAACAAGATTAATGCTTCCAACCCACCTACAATGGGATAAAATCAAACATAATACCATTTCTTACCTGAAGACAGGTATGTGTTGTTCCATTCTGTTCTCTCAACCACAGATACAGCCTTCAGCCTTGTCTTAGGTAATCTCCTTTCACCCACTGGTCCTGTAAAACCAGGATTAGCGTGAGGGTGACCTGTCTCCTCTGTAAGGACCCATTCAGATCTGAGTCCCCCTTGCCATACAACCAGAAGAATATATTTTGTGTCGCCTCCTCACTCAAAGACTTTGTAACTTTATTTTTCTCTAAGTGACAGAATTTCCCAGGGGAGATTTGTGGCCAGGGGAATGCAGATGAAGCTGAGCTTCAGCTGGGCTTTCTCCTGCTCAGCAGCAGAGCCTTCCCTGCACCCCCCCCCAGGCTCACAGGTGTGTGCTGGCTCGGCCAGCTGTGCACCCACAGACCCAAAACACCTTGCTTAACCTTTCTTAATAAGCATGTAATCCAATTAAGGTAGCAGCTCATTGTATGTGGCAGTGTGTTAACTAATGGCTCTCTGCTAGCCCAAAATCTGGAAGTAAATGTGGAAACTCCTCCAGTGTGGTGGGATATCAACAATATTCTATAGCATATCTAATATCCATAATAATATAATACTAAAAATTAATGCTGATGTTTCTATTAATCATTATTAATAATACTGCAATATTAATACAATTAAACCAAACGTTGGCACAGATGTCCTAAGTGAAGTGAGTACAGGGAAACATTTAAACCAGGCTTTCTCTTCACAAACTATGGATACTGGGAAATGAGGCTTTTTCTCTCCACCAAGGTGGTTCCAGGGCTGCACAGGCTTTGTTCTCTTTTCTCAGATGATTTTTCCTGAAAAAGTCTGTCCCTTCCCTTCTTCCCAGGCAGGTGAGGAAGCTATTCCCAGCCTGGGATTATTGCCAGAGTGATTCTGGGGCAAACTGAGCAGCACAGGGGACTGCAGAAAACTTTTTGTGGAAGGGTTGGCTTGAGCCTGGCCTCCTTTTCCATCAGTCATCTTGAGTCATTTGCTGTCCTCCTCGAGTCAAAAGCTGTCTCCAGGGAAAAGCAGAGGTGTGTTTATGGCCATTTACACTTTTAAATGCTTCTTGTGGTCACTGGTTTGCCTATCATCACTGTAAAGCAAGAATAAAGGGTTCCCTCTCAGTCCCTTCCACTGCAGAAAGAAATTAAAGGGACCTTGCCTGTGCTTGGGTGAGGAAATCTCCCCTGAGATGGGAGAAAAAATAATTGATTAGGACAGACCTTAGGAAATAATTGGGATGCAAAAACTAAATCTTCCTTCCAAATGATCTCTCAAATCAACTAACCTCCATTGTGAGTGTCAGTTAAGGAAAATTAAATTACTAAAAGGGGAATCATAGTAATTATTGCCAAGTGAATATCGTGGGGATGTAGGACAGTGAGGTTTTGCCTTTGGCTCTCCTGCGTCAGCAGGGAAGGTGTGAAGAAGCCCCTGGAGGACAAGTACGGGATAACATCCCTCTCAAAGCTTCACCTTCCAAATGCCCTGTCCAGGAGCATCTGCAGGACATGGGAACTTCTACCTACTGTAGATGGTGTGAACTTTGAACTCATGTAATTGGGGCTGTTCTCATTACCCAGATAAATGTTTAATCCCACAAGTTAATTGACACAAATTACAACTACAAAGTTCTTCTGCTCTGGTCTGATGAACTCTCCTAGGAGTTCAGTTTGGCATGTCAGAGGCAGTCCTTAGATATAATTGTCCACTCATTTAGAATGATATAAACCAGATGAGGAGCAGGGCTTGTGTTTCCTGCTATGGCTCATCTTTTCTGCTTTGGTAAAAAAAAAAAAAAAAAAAAAAAAAAAAAAGAGAAAGGAGCAAGAGATGGGACACATCTATTTTCTTTCTTGATTTTTCCTTATGATGTAAATTGAAGTCCATGGTATCAAGCTTATTTTATAGTGGTGGATGTGGACATGAAAGCAACCCCCAGACTACCAGTGTGTTTTACCCCTGCAGACTGAGACTGTGTGGGTGCACAGGGTTTTTTGGGGAGTGGCAGTGGTAGGATCAGGCTTGGGGGTTGTTTTTAAACCCAGGTTACAGAAATTTCTGCAGTGCTCGCATGTCCTGCATTGGCATGGGAATGGGTTGGTCTTTCACCAGCACAGTCCAGCCCTTTGGGTTAGCAATGAGCCCCTCTGAGACTTCAGATCTAATACAAAATACATTAAAAAATTACCATTTAGTGGCACCTCAGTCTTTTGTTTTGTTTTTATTTTATTTTTTTCCCCCTTCTCTTGCTGCTTGTACAGATGCTGTTTTATCACTGCAAAGAGTGAAGTAAAATATAGAGGCATTGGAGTCGACGCCCTGGGGTTGAGTTGTCTCGAGCCAGGAAGATGCAATCCTGTCCCTCACGACACTTATTTTTCTTACATGTGCAGGATCCATAAGGATCTGGCAAAATAACTAGCCCAGTTGTTCCCTGCTGTCTCCTCAGGGAGGCTGTGGAGCCCAGTGGAAGGTACCTGTGGTGTTTCTCCTCCTAAGTCATAAAGGTCTTTGCCTCAGTACAAGTGTGCCAACTTCTCCAACCCCCCCACCGTCATCATCAGCAAAGCACTGATTGTTGAAAGATGAATGACTTCACTTTTCCAGTTCCAGCATATGTTTGCATGTCTGAGAGCAAGAAACGTGTGAATCTCACACAAACTATTGGAATTCCAGCTCTGGGGACTGACAAGTAAATATGAAGTCACACAGCATTTCATAGAAAACCCACAAATCTTATATTTACTGAGGTAAAGTTGATCCTTTGAGGCATGTGCCAAGAAAAACCACTCATATTAGTTACACCAAGATTCCTCCATCGTCTGAGACTGCAGCTTGATTGAGGAGTTCCTGCCTTGTAAAATCCAAGTTTTCCTAAAAGCAGCCAGAGGCACATAATCTTTTGCTAAGCTATCCGTAAGGAGCTCTGCCAGCTTGGGTGAATCGAGTATGGGATAACAGATTACAGTGAATAAAAATGGAAAACCACAATGACAAAATAATGTTATAATATTAAAATAAATCAAATCATATACTGCCATTATTCTGATACAGAATTTTTACACAGCAAATTTGATACATATACAAGAAGTCAGGCAGCCCATTACAATAAACTTCAGGGTTCCTTTTTTTTAATATAAACTACATCTTACTACATAGTTTCAGATGATCAGGTAGTTTTACACCAATTCAAGTAACAACAATTTCTCATCTTAGAATACTAAAATAACAAAATCTTAATGCTTTGAATATTGAAATGCTTTGGTTCCACCTGTCACTTTTAAAAAGTGTAAAAACTACATCTATTGGTTAAACCTTTACCCTAGAGATGTGCTTAACTTACAAATACAGTTATATTAATAAAGATACGAAATGCGATGTAAATACAGTTTTGGCAATTGTCATATGCTTCACACTATGCACTTATTCAACTCTCAGTTCAGTTCAGGTATTCCAAAGTGTAAAAGTGTGGCCAAAATTTTCCAAAACTGACAATAAACTTGGATGTTTTCATTCTGGGTTTAAGCTGGAACCATGAAGACCATTAAATGGTTCAGAAATGGTTAAGCCCCTGCCTTCAGAAAGCAGTTTTGCTTTAGCACATGTCATTTTGCTACCCCAAAATAAAAGCACCTGCCAGTGCAAGTCCCTCCTGAAAACCTTGGCCACAACAGCACAGCATCTCGTCTCCGGCTGATGTTGGTGAGGCAGGAAAGTGTGGTGAAGGGTTTCCCCTGGCAAGTACCTTGCTCATCACAATAACAAGAAAATGAGAATACCAAGTGGCTCCTTCTAGCCCAGAAGAGCTCCTGCTAAAAAAAGACATCTTCTTTTCTGAAGTCTGGTACACATTTGAACTTGCTGGCAGAAGTCCGTACACAGGTGAGGCCCGGGAGGCACGGGCAGGTGTGGTGCATCCGCCGCCCGGAGAAGGGAACCTGGGCACAAAGAGCACAGACATCAGGGACAGGGAGCACTGCAGTGGTGGTGCCTGGAGGGCAGGAGGAACAGTGGGAATACAAGGAATGCTGTTCCACTCCCTCCCTCCACATCCACAGATCCCCATGAGCTGGAGCGCAGGGATGGAGAGCAGATGGCAAAGCCAACTCTGTTGTACATCCTGGTCAAGCCACAGCTAAGGGCAAAATGTTAACAGTCATGTTGCTGTGTAAATCTACATCTGTGCCACATGTTCTCCATTTACTCCTGTTCCATAAAGAGGTCTGTTGTGAAATGACACTGGCCTTCAGCATCACATTTTGTGGTGTAACTGTGGGGGGGAGGTTCTGCTTGATCCAGTTCCTGCCTTGTCACATGGCACAGAGCAGGACCTGGGAACCTTGGGATCCCGTGGTAATCAGGCTGGAAGGGACCTCTGGAGGTTACCTCATCTGACCTTCCTTTGAGTAGGATCCTTTTCACCACAGGGCAGAGGTTTCTTATTTCATCCCACCCTCCTCCAGCCACGCTGTGCTGGAGGGAGCACATATGGACTGCATTAGACAAACCTAACTGTGCCATGACATGCACATGCACTGACACTCTCCAACAACTTGATCACAAGCTCCATCTCTTACAGAAGCACAGCAGGACAGCGCAGTGGGACGTGGCTGGGAACCTCAGTGCTGCCAGCTGGATGCAGTGAAGGAAGCACAGAGATACAAAGCCACTGCCAGACAGGCAGGCAACCCTAATTCCCTCATTTCCAGATTTCTGGGGGTTTTGAGCCTGGAATTTTACTATGCCAAGTTTGTTTCTTTGTCAGTGTGCAAATTTTCTCTTTTAAGAAAGTCAAAACGAGAAAGTCTCACACAATACCCAGTGCATCACACCAAGGACCAGCCTAACTCCAGGGACACTCTGACAGGTGTGGGGGTTGGAGAGGGACTCACATCACCTACAGTGCCCTGGGTCAGCAGCAACCTGCTGCCTAGCATTGTTAAAGACCCTTGGGCTTCCCCATGCCACCCACTACAGCCCCTCTGCTTCAGCATGAGTGGAGAGCCCACCAGTCACAGCTGCCTGTGGGAATCACCTCTCAGGTGCCCATGCACAGCACTGCAGCAAAAGCCAAACCCTGAGCTCTCAGCCTTCCAACAGCTCAGGTGGTTTATTCAAAACACTACAGTTGCTGCAAGGAAACATTCTTTTCAGCGGGACTCCCAGGCTGCCAAACCTCACCTGCCTCAAAATGCCATGAACCCATTGCCATCTAGTTGCTGAGAGGGAAACTAGAAACTGAACGCCAACTGCCAAGGCATCTCCAGGCTCCTCTGGAGGTTCTCAAGATGCCATGGCCATGGTGGTGCCAGCTTTTGACTTGTCCTGCATGCAAATGAAAGGTTTTGGTGGTCAGGGCACCCAGCTGCTCCTTACCCAAATATTTAGGGGGAGGAACCATTGAGCAAACACTCCATCCTTAAAAATATCTCATTTCACATGCTATGGTAAATCAATTTGCTTTGTGTTTGTCAGGAAGAGCAGGGGGGTGAGGAATTTAAATCTAAAATTAACCTCATAAAGCTTATAAACATCAGTGACTGACTAAGTATGAGGTGGACAGGCATCTTCTCTGATTGTAATTATGCAGGCAATCAGCTTAAAATATATCACACAGTATAAATTATTGCCCAATAGCAATGAGCTCATAGAAAACCTGGATGACAATTTCTCTTATCCTGTCTCTTGATAATGTAAAGAGCCTTTATAAGAAAAACTTGCTACATTACTTAGTAAAAACTAACATATCACAACAGTACTAGAACAGAGCCTTGAAATTCTTAAAACTGAGAAAATAAACTGTAGATTCTGAGCTGAGAAGCCAGGCATTGAATGAAACAGTGAGAGAGGCAGATAACTAGCTGCATCTTTATAATCTGAATGTATTGCCTTGATATCTTTCTGTTGTGATGACTCTCGGGCCATGCTCTTCCCTGAGGATAGCTCTGAAGACCATCTCAAGCTTCCAGGTAATACCCCATTCAATCTTTTGAATTACTTTAAAATGAACAGCTTTTCTCATACTGCATATAATATACATAATTACATAGCCTTAAATAAATGTACGTGTTAAAATCATTATATTAATAATTCAGTGTATCATCTAATGATGTACTAATAAGCAACTGTTATATATATGCTTGTGTGTACATATGTATACATACATATGTATTTAAAATTAATAGGTAGAATTGAAGCAAAGAGTCTGTGATGAGTCTTATCAAGTCCAAGTGTATTGTCAACACCTTCACAATGGCTTCTCAATGCTCCAGGTGTCCCAAGACTGGCTGGTGACATTTTTATGCTTGTGATAGGATCTTGTCCACTTCCACTGCATGCAATGACATTTGCTACACTCCTGCTCACACGAGTAAGGATTGGCAGGGATGGGCTTGGGAACTGCTAATGCTGTTTCAGATCACATAATGAAACAAAACAGCAACCACAAACTATTAAGGAAACAATCTGGAAAGCGTGTAGTGCTTTCATCCTCTGATTCTCTCCTGCATAATTCTGACAGTAATGCATTTCCTTACATAGGTACCTCAGTGCTGTTTCCATACCAATGCAGACAGCTGGGTATTGTAAGGACTGGGACATCTCCCTGCCCGTTCACCACGTATAGCTTTTATGAAATGTGACGTATAGGGCAGGATATTCCTGCTTTTCTGCCCTGCCAGCTCGGATCCCACAGCCCCCCTGGTGACGTACTCACCCTGTGACTCAAAGGATGGCACTCCTCTCCCAGGTTCCCCATGGGCGTGCACATCCGCAGGCTGCGGATCCAGAGGCTGACCGCGCAGCACATCCCGCCGCCGCACTGCTGGTCTCGGTCACAGGCCTGCAGTTCAATACAGCAGCAGGCAAATGAAATCAACAACAAATGTATTTCCAGAAATAGGACAGGTCAGGTGCTCAAGAGCTGCCTTGGACATCCCACAAGCTAACGTGGCTCGTTAAGGCTGAATAATAAGATTTAAGGCTGATTCAATACTTGTATCTCCCATAGATCTGAACATACAGGATCCTGGCACATTCTGGAGTTGAGCCCAGGTTGTTTAAAGCCAGGACTGCACATGTCCTTTCTAAGAGACAAATCCAGAAATGTCAGTGATTTATAGTCTCAAATCCTGAGCATTGATGGACCATGGCATATGCCACTTGCTTTCCCAGATGAGCACCTAAGTGAGTTCAGGCAGGATCAAGGACCCACCACACTAAACCTGTCACCAAAACAGTCACCTAAACAGTCTACGGAGAGGCTAAAATAAGAAATCAACCATTAATTTAATGACTTTTAAATAACTATTCCTTCTAGTTTCTTATGACAATATTATAGGGTTGAGTGTCCTTACAAGACTGCATGATAGCTTTGTTAGAGAAGTCCAAGTGGAAGTAGCTAAAATAGAAGTTTAAATATGGATTCTGTGGTTGCTACTCAGAATTATGAGTAACTAAAAGAGGTCTTTAGAAAAGCTTTGCATAAGTGTCCACATCCAAAAAAATGCTGCTGTGGTCTCATTCCCCTTCAAGGGAGGGAAAAAATATTTTAGCCACTTGCCCAATACAGCTTAGATAAGCACAAGCCAAAATTCAAACTAGTGGGTATGTTTCAAAAACCACAAACCATGAAGAGCAATTGACATGTTAGGGTTTGAAAACAAGTTACTGCACATCTTTCAGCTACTTTTTAACCGAAAGCTTATCAGACTTTTTATTATATGAATTTAATGCAAAGCCCAGACTCCCTTCTCTGATGAGAAATGCCCTTAGCTAAAGGTCCTGATTACACCCCAAATGTAAGCTTAACTAACTCGCTGCTCGTTGTGTCTGACACTAACAGTGATGGACCAAAGGCACTGGTCAGCCCTGCGTAAACAGGCAACTCATAAAAATGTACGTAAAAGGTGATAAGCGTTCTAGGCAAGACGCATATCAGAATAAACTTTCTCTTGCGGGAAAAGCTTACAGATCTGACCTTGGGATTTACATGATAAATGCCTTTAGACTGTACCCTACTGGGTAAATATTGCACTGGTTTGACCAGCAGAAGCCAGATCAAAATTCGTATTTAAAGATCAGCCAGGAGCTTAGGAAGAAGCTGCTGCATTATGATCAAGAAATTAAACAGTGTGTGCAACCCAAACAGCTCCTAAATACACAGTTCTGTATACAGGTGAGCCCAAACACAAGAGTATTTACTTCCAAGACTAATATGGCCATAAAACTACCACTAGAGTCTGCCAAGTAGATAATGTTCACTTTCTGACCTCTCTCTTAAGAAATAAATTGAAAGCATTTTAATAATCTAATTTTGCACTAGTCAAAAAAAAAAAAAAAAAAAGGCAGGTCCTGTGATTTTGGCTGCCCCGACACATTGGTGTCCACTGCTCAGCTGGAGTCACAGGCTTTGCTATTTCTCACCAGTCAGCTCCTGACTTGCTTTTATTCTCAGTGTTCTATTCTCAAATGCCATCCATCCCCATGAGACTGGTCCTGGGGTGAAGCACCACTCAGCTGAAAAACACACCTGAGCACATTCTGGCAAGCAAGGGTCTCAATGTCTGTGATGAACAATTTCTTTCTAAAACTTAGACACACATCTGGCAGAACTTTTCAGGCTCCCTTTCCAAAAATGTATGACCAGTTTTGAAAATATTCAACCCAAATGCTCCTGCCCACACCTTATCTGCAATGTGCAATTCATACTGCTACTCCTTCCCAGGGCATCACACAAACACTCCATTTAAACACAGTTTTGTGGAAAATCAGCTCAAGAATATTTCCCTGAGGAAATGCCAGCTGCAAAGGCAACTGGAGTCAGCACATGAACCACCACTGAAGTGAGGAAAGTTTGAATCAAGTCCTTAAATTGCAAAGGAAAAGCACCTTGCAGGCTCAGACGACTGAGACACAAACACCTACGTCAGTTCTCATCTGAGATTTGCCCGCTCATCAGAAGCCAAAAAAGCATCAAAGTGATTTGAGCAGAAATGCACTGCTGCAATAGTTACTAAAGTAATATTTTCTAGTTTTATTTTTACTTTTTGAATCTGCTTTGTCATTGATCTGTTATTCAGTGCCTCACAATTACTTTATTTAATGGATTAATTATCTTTAAAGGTGTAGCCACAACTCTAGCGACAGATAAACTGCTCCTGCCTTGCTGGGGATGTTTCTACTAAAAAGGAACTTGACATTCTCAAATATTAAAAAATATCTTCACATTCTCTGCTCTAAAGAATTATCAGTCCTGATAACTGATCTGACTTCCATAGAAGTGCCCATGAGCTGTTTCATGGACTTCAGTGGTCCGGCCAGGGAGCCTGGACAGCCACGGAGAAATCTGCTGCTGGGAGTACAACTTCTGATGGTTACAAAAGACATGTAAGCTCCCGAAAGAATGCAAGTGCTGGGTAATTAATCCAAAACAAACACTTAAAAAAATAATTTTACTTAAGAGTGATGCAATGTTTTGAGTTAAATAACGTCTTTGTGGAAAAAAAAAAAAACAAAAAACAAAAAAACAAAAACAAAAACACAACATTTTCACAACCAAAGTAAATCTCGAGTCTAAAAACAACAACAACAGAGACTCATTTGCAAGGGATTGGCTATCAAAGAGGAAAAGCAGCATAGTCATACTCAAAGAAAGGAAAGGAAAAAAGCAGCATTTCGCGATGATTGCAATCCTGCCCTGTACGTGGAGGAACTGGAGGAGCTGGAGGAACTTGGATTGCACACCGAGCAGCGCAGTGCTCCCATCCAGACCTCCCCCGATAGGTTTGGGGGCAGCTGGGGCTGCATGGAGGGTGACAAGAGGCAGCTCCATTGCTGGAAAAGCAGCTGGAATCTCTGCACTCCCCCGGACCAACCTAGAGACAACCCCTCACTAAGTCCATACATCCCTCACCCCAAAGGGACAGACCTCACACTGTGTCATCCCTCACCGCAGAGACCCACGAGTCCCGGTATCACCCACGGCAGAGAGCCCTCCAAGCTCTGATAACACTTAGTTCGGAGAGACCCGCAGCTCCGGGCAGCCGTCATCCTAGAGGGACGCCACGTCCCGGTATCGCTTATCCCAGACGGTCCCCCAAGCCCTGGCATCTCTCATCGCCTGGCACAGCTCTCCCTCCCACGTCCCGATTATCACTTACACCAGAGAGACCCTCGCTACGGGCATCTCCCTTCGCGAGGTCCCTCCGTCGTGGCATCCCTGGTGCCGCGCAGCTCCCCCGAGTCTCGGCAGCGCTCACTCAGAGACACCATCTGCGGGCATCCCTCACGGCAGAGCGTCTCCCCCTCTCTCTAGGCAGGCACCGGGAAAAACCCTGCGGTCCCGCTATCTCGCACAGACCCCGAATGCCATCCCCGCTGCCGCT
>VXAU01004998.1:620534-750859 GCA_013399695.1 Formicarius rufipectus | reverse complement strand
GCCGCCCCGGCGTTTATAAAGCCCGGGCGTGAGTCACCCCCGCCCGGCAGCGCCGAGACCGCGGGGAGACAGCGCACACACCGCGCCCAGGTGCGCGGACAGCGCATACGGCCCGGGGGGAACAGGCGGAGGGATGGGGGGCAGCCCGCGGAGCGGGGGGGACACACGTCTCGCAGCGTGTTGGGGACGTCCCAGGGTCTGGGTGGGCGACATCTCAGGGCAAGTCTGGGGGAACATCCCAAGGCTGGTTGGAAGATGTCCCACGGCGTGTTGTGGACATCCCGCAGCATGTCTAGGGGAACATTCCAGGGCTAGAGGGTAGCATCCCACAGCATTTTGGGGATGTCCCAGCTCTGGCTGTGGGGCATTCCACAGCGTCGGGGGACATCTCACAGCATGTCAGGGGAAACATTCCAGAGCTAGAGGGGAGCATCCCACAGTATGTCTATAGGACATCCTACAGCATGTCAGGGGAAACATTCCAGAGCTAGAGGGGAGCATCCCACAGTATGTCTATAGGACATCCTACAGCATTTTGGGGACAACCCAGTTCTGGCTGTGGGTCATTTCATAGCAAGTGTTGGGGGACAGCCCAAGGTTGCCTAGGGGACATCCCACAGCAGGTCTGGGGGTTCATTCCAGGGCTGACTGGGTGTCATTCTGTGCAAGGTATGGGGAATGTCCCACATCAGGTCTGGAGTGGACATCCTGCAGCAGGTGTAGGGGCTCATCCTAGGGCTTGCTAGGGGGCATCCCACAACAGGTTGTGTGCTGCACACAGCAGGTCCAGAAGGGATCCTGCAGCAGGATGGGGGATCCCACAGGAGGTCAGAGCACATCCTGCCGTGGGGCAGTGGTTGCCTACAGCCACTGGAGCCACCCAGGACCAGTGTTCACATCCATTCTACTTGTGGATCTCCAGCTCCCCAGCCTGCAGCAGCCCTAGCCCCAAAGTTGCCCCTGCTGCTCTTTGTGAACAAAAACCACCTGCAGCCCCCAAACTGACTTGTACTGAGCCTTGGCAGAGCTGTGGGCATGGCTGTGGGGGGACACTCAGGCTGCACCTCACCTTGTCTGGGGCAGAGCTTCATTGCAACAAATGTACCCCACAGTCCCAGTAAGAATTGGATCAATCCCACTTTCTGCTGGAAGCCCATGACTCCTTTGAGCTCCTGTTCTCCTGAACTTCTCCCTTTCATGCCTCAGGCAGCCCCTGCTTGTGCCTGAGCTCTTCTGGCTCCTACAACAGCTGGGGCCATGGTAGGAAAACAGTTCTCTCCTTCAGCAGGGCTGCTCCTTCCAAATGTTCCAGGGGGAATATGGTGGGCACAGGGAGCAGGGACCCCCGTTTCAGAGGCAATACACCACTAGCTCCTTCCAGCAGTAGTGCCAGGTCATGGTCTGATGGTCTTGGTGAGCTCCTCATTCTAGATATACACTACTTAGATTTAGGATAAACCACTAATGTTGGTACCTTTGGGCACTTCCGTCCGCTGTGGAGGGAGGACATTACAGCCCAGTGCAGTAAGGAAAACATGCAGAGTTTCCTCCCCTGCTTCTCTCATCGATTTTCTTTATTTTCCTTACTTTTCCAGCTCTTTGTTCCTCTTTTAACCTTTCTTCTCCTTCCCAACTCCCTTTTTGTCCTGCCTCTCTGTTCCCTCTTCCATCTCTCTGTGCCCTCCATGCTGCTCCCCTCCTCCAGTGTCCTCCTCTCACAAGTAGGGTCCCTGTTTACTCAGATTTTTCAGCTCATATATATTTTTTCCAAACAGGAATGCTGAACCTTTGCAGAGCCCACATTTCCCTGAGCCCTCAAACAGTCTCATCCCTTGGCTGAGGTGAGTCTAAGAGCAGCTGAAAGGGAGCACATAACACACTGAGTGTCTCAGCACGCTCCCGCTTGGTTCAGTCCCGGTCAGGAGCTGTCAAATCCTTTCCTTAGTGGAATCCCCTCAGGGGGTCAGTCTGTCTGGAGGTGTTTTCATTACAAACGTGGCCTTTTTTGGGTGCTTATGGTTATTTCATAAAGTGTACTCAAGACCAATATGGGCTGAGTAAATAGAGCCTTACTCCAAGGATGCTTTAAAAGCAAATTGGGATAAGCCAATTTTGACGTGAAGGTATTAAAAATAACTGGGATGGATCCTTAGCTGTTGTAAACCCAGATGTTGCCTGAAGCATAGGCAGTTTAAACCAGGTGAAGGGATTAACTTCTTTTAAATGTTATTTGTGTCCTAGAAACTAAAATTTAATGTAAACCAGGATGATTATTTTCACAATCCTCAGGTGCCCAGAACTTTCAAAAACAAATCATCACTTTCAGTTCTAAACCTCCTGATACTCTGAAAACACTACAGAATTAAGGAGAAATAATGAGGGGGAAGGGAAGAATTTTGTGCAGAGTTATGTAGATTCAGTCATTAATCATAAAAGTAATTTTACATTAAAAGTGTCATTTATGAAAGGTTGCCAGTCCTCAGCCAGGAAGGGCAGTATTATACATTACAATGGCTATGCTATAAACCTATTAGAATCCACTCTAACTCCAATATTTTTACTACCAAGTTGTGCTAAAACTCATTTGCTATTAGAAGAGACCATACACATCTATATGGCCTTTAGGTGATTACAAAATGGTAATGAAATATTAATTAAATCCAATTAAATTATTTCATTTCTTTAAAAAGTCAGAGTTGAGGAGGTGACTCCCTGGATTTCAATGTCATTACCTCCTAGGTAATTGTTCAACTACTAAAGTTGCAAAATTTCACATGTCTTAAATGTAAACCTTCATAGTGCCCATCTCATGAATGCACCAGAATTTCTGATGTTCTTTTATTTCTTTGATCCACTTTAAAGAGTAGTCTCATATTGGTTTTCTTCATTTGGAAAGGTTTTCCTTGCATAACTGGGTTTTTACTGAACAAACTCATTCTGAAACACGTAACATTTCCCTTTGTATCCTTTCAATCTTCCTTGGTACCAGATCAAAACTACCCTGGAGTGCACCTGGGGCCATGAGGGAGAGCACAGTGTGTGCACCAGCCCAGGGCAGAGGCAGCTCTCCAGTCTCTGTCCCCACTCTTGCACATAAATACTTGTCCAGCTGACACTGGTGATGCTCTCCTGATGTGAAGGAATCGACCTCAGAAGAACCTTTTCCCTTCCATGTGGGAGGACTCAGTAGGATCCACTGTGGTCCTCTGTGGGCAAGGCTTCAGCAGAGCTCCAGTTTTGGCTATGCTTGGAAGGGTTGGGCTTCATCCCAAGAGGTAACCCAAAAAGCCCCATTTTCAGGTCACCTTCACAAACCCACTAAACATCTCCCATCATAAAAAAACCTAACATCAGAATTAGGAAACATCACACTGAATTGATCACAATACTTTAGGTTGACACAGTGTGTTAATGGTCATCCAAATGTTTTCAGTTGCTTTAAGAACCTGGAGTGAAATACCAGGTTTTTTTAGCTTTCAGTGCAGTTGGTAGGTCTCTCTGGTTCTTCTCAAAGCCTCAATTTTACTGAAAGCTATCTATGAGTAGGCATTCAAAAAATTCTTTGGCCTATTCAAGTGATAATGCACTACAGAATTTACAGAATTTTGAAGACTAAGAATGTGAATACATCAGCTATCTAAAAAGATAATTTTCTCATAAAAGAAATGAGAAAAAGCATGTAATGCAAAACAGGAGAATAATCTTTTTGTACTAAAAACTCTCTTAATAACGACAGTATCTAAATTGTTTAATCTTTTACACTATATATCCAACAATAATCTGGATTCAACAAAGTGGTGTGAGTTTGCTGACTCTCCTACAGGAAGAATGTATTTACATCAGATGCTTATTTAGATTTATAGCCTAGGTGTAGAAGTTCACCCAAGGTATGGAAGACATCAAATCAGCTGTCTTTAGTGCCTGGAATAGCCTGAACACACAACTCATGCTAGAATATCTGAATTCTAAGCCAGAAGCTGTAGCCCAACATTTATGTTTTAGGTCAATATCTAATGTTCAGTGAACATAAGCTTCACAGGTGACCAGCCCAAGACCCTTCTTGATCATTTGTCCTCTCTTTTGTGGATTGTACAGAAGGCAGAAGAGACCATTTCTGCTAACGTTAGTTTGCTTCTCCAGCATTTACTCAGCTATCATTTACCTTTTTTTGAGTTGCAAAGAGTTTTGTAAATTACTTCTAAATGTTCTGTCTCTCTCTCTCTCTGATGTGGCTGGAGTTGGCCAATGCCTTCACAGGTTACCAGCAGCTGAGAAACAGAGGCTTCCTACCTGCATCTCTCACTGAGGCTGTAAATGCCAACAGGGATCTGAGGTGTAAATGGCTCAGCAAGTCTGGGCACCCACTGGTGTGATCCTGGATCACACAGGCAGTGGTTCGTGTAACTGCATAACACACAGAAAATGAAAGGCAATTCAGGCTGGGAGACGCAATTCTCACACTCACAGGTGCCTTTGGAGACGTTCATGGGGCTGCTGCTTGTGGGAACTTGTAGGCACATCCGAGAGGTCAGCACGTATCTGCCCTGGGATGGGATGCAGGTGAGGAGAGAGCAGCAGCATCCACACACCTCAGGCTCACGTCTGGCCTCTTCTGACGTCAAATAAACTAATTTTTTCAAAGTCTAAAGGGATGTGCAGATTTTAAGATTAGGAGAGGCGCTACTGTCTGAATTTCTACTAAATTGTGCCATCAATTTCATTGGTGAATCCTAAATGTAGAGAGGTAAGTTGTGTTTTAAAATTACAGAGATGTCAAGAGAAATCAATTATCGACTTATAACAATGAAGAATTCACCAGTTCCCTCAGCAAACTGCTCCAACTCTTAAAACCGCATTTCCTGTTTATATTTCACTGATCTGGACCACCAGATGATATTATGTCCTCTAACATCAGGAATTTTCACCTTCTGCATATAATGACAAGCTGGGAATAAATTGCACATCACCTGTTTATTAACATTATGCCTTCTAGATTTTCACTACACAGCAACATTTTTGTCACCAAGAATTGATTCTGGAAGCTCATCTCCAAGCTCTCTTCAACAGATCAACAAACTCTGTAAAGTTTCTCGCACGATTTCAGGATTATTCTCACTTCATAAGATTAGCCACACCCTCTATTCTTAGTTATGTGTTGTTGCAGACCAAATCAATAATCAATACATATACAGAAACAGCCTTGTGAATACACTAATAAAAACTAAACAGATTGACAAAGATCTTCAGCAATAAAAAACTCATCTCTGAATGTTTTTATTTCTAAGGTCAGATGAGAATAATTGTAATAAATCGCTATTGTAGCAATATATTCCCAGTGTTCCCTGTGTCTCATTACTCTGCTTTTCAGTGCTGCTGTTGTCATAGTAGTCTGTGAAGAACCTTATGTAAGCAATAAGATGATGGTTGTGCAGTATGTTAAAAAAGAGCATTTAAGAGATAAGTGCTAATGTTCTAGATTAGGGATTCTCACTCCCTTACTCTGCACTGGCTCATGTAATTGCATGAATCACTTTGATTGCGAAGTACACGCTCTCCCGTCAGCTCAGAGGGATTGAAGTGGAATATTACAGAGTCTGCTCAGGAAACAGCACAAGAACAAGAAAAAGCTGCAAACATACCACAAAAACTAACAATTTCTAGTTACTCATGAAATTTACTCCTTTGACTTGCACACAGATTTTATTTAGATTTCTACGCAGACATGTGACTGCGTTGGCAAAGTCCAGGGCAGCACAATTCCGAATGATTCAGTGGGAACTGCGGATTTATGTCATGGGCAGGGACTCAATGCCTTTCTGTAATTTTCAGATATGTCTTTTAAAAAATGTAGAACTTTTGCCAAGAAGATACAGAATTGGTTTGGGGAGTTAGCTGGACCTTGGGGAAACATTCTTTCAACTTTTTTTTCTTCCTGCCTGATTGCTTTTGGTGGGAAACAGCTTTCCTTTGCACACCACGGTGGGTTGGTAGCTGCGAGCTGTGGGCAGGGGACTGTCTGGTGGAGCCAACACTCTCTCCCTGAACACCTGAACCTGCAGAGTGAGATCATTTTTCATTGAGATGGGACTTACTGGGCCATGAGAGAAGGAGATGGGAAGGCTTCCTTAGCCATAGAAATCTACCAAACACAAGTACCAGAGGCAGGTTATTCAGGAGGGCATCGTTGTAGCTCTGCTCCCACCACAGCCAGACAATTTATCGTATCCCTTGACAGGGACTGGCTAGACCAAAGCCAAGCAGGTTTTGTAGGCTCATATTTAATAAATAAACCAGTCTATCCTTCCCCCTTGTCAAGGCCCTCATAGGACCCTCTGGCCCCTTTGAGTTCTGCTTCTCCCACCTCCCCAGGCACCACTCAAGTCTCCTCTGTGCCCCTCATCATGGAAATCAGCAGGAAAACAATGAATTCTGCTAATCCCTGGTTTTCCAGTGTCTCCAAGGGGACCAAGAAGAGGTCACTTGTTCAGCTTTTATTCACTGTACTGGTGCCACATGTCTTCCTTGAATTGCCTGCAGCGAGCCGGGTTTCTTCCTCCTTAACACAGAGTTTAGTTTCTGGTTTGGTTTTATTGCTTTACTTTTCCAGTCCTTGGCCAGAACGTGGTGGTGGCCAGCAGGAGGATACAGGACAGGTTGTGTTCCTGCCCCTATTAGCATATTAGGTCTGGAAAGAATTATATAAAGAAGCTATGCCCAGAAACAACAGTCATCTGTTTGAATTTAACATCCTGGGTGTTGTAAATTCCAAGTGTTAACTGAGAAATTCACCCCTGAAATGCCTTGCTCTGCACCTGTGTTCTGACCCACTGTCTTCCCAAGGTGTGTGGCAGCTGTAGCTGTTCTGTTTAACTTGGGGTATGTCTAGGAGGTGTCTGATGCATGACAGGGTGTGGGGTGTCATCGGCAGGGAGAGAAGGAGAGGCAGCTGGTACCACATCTCTGTCCATCCTGCTGGATGGGGCACTGACCACTGCTGATGGGGCATTGATTGGCAACTTCATGGCTCTCCAGCCTTCCCTGATGCTCTGAACACTGGCCATCCAAGGCAGAAACAGGGAGGACACATACACACATACACAGAGGATCTCGTCCACGTTCTGATCTTTCTTTCAGGGCCCCCACGAGGTGTGGGTTTTTATCTTAATTTCGCTCCTGTTTTTCTCATTTCTGACTTACTTCTCTCAGCCCTGTACTTTGCACTGCTTCAGTCACTGCCGTGGGAAGGTGGGTATTCCCAGCAGAGACCAGCTAAGGTGCCTCCAGGGCCTGGACTACCACTGAGTTTCTTTTTCTCCTTTTCATCTGTATGCAAGATTGCTCAGAAGGATGAAAATTCCAGTGAAATGGCATGTTAGCAAAAAGCATGCATTAACAACCCTGTGGGGAAGGCTGCAAAATGCTTCCCCTCACCAGAGCTACCTCCAACATGGAAACTTCACTTACTACCCCACCAAGGATGAGCTTAGAAAACTGTAATGTCTCTCCAGGGACTGGTATTTCTGAGAATCCCAGAACACTCAGTAAATGGCATCCTCCTGAATTTCTTCAGTTGTAGCTGTGGCACAACCAGAGCTGAGGTGACTACTGGCAGGTGTTTAACTTCATGTGCCCACATTAAAGAACAGCTTTGGCCAGACAAGAAAAAGATCTCCACCCGTGGCATGGTGGTGGTGGTGTTTGGGGTTTTCTCTTAGGATGAAGATAATAAAGTGCTAATGTGTAGCTTGGACCTATTTGGGCTATTCTCAGGAAAAGTCATGGAGCTTTCAGCATCACCAGGAAATCAGCAGGGTTTATCTCTGAGCTGGACACAGCTGACAGGCAGCTCACGAGGGTAAGTCCTGCACACCGTGTCCTGGGGCTGCAGCCCTGCAATCACTTTAACTGTGGCTTGGCTGGGTTAATCTGACTGAGAGGTGCAGGCAAAGCCCAGGGCAGGGCAGGGGGAGGTGACTGTGGGCAGGAGGCAGGAGGGGAACCCTGGCTGCACCCACAACTCAGTGCACCCACCAGACCCGGCTTTCGAGGGAGGACTGTGACCTACTGCATCATCTCCTGAAGATGAGCTGCTACAAAGGACAAATTATACACCTCATCCTCCTACTTCCCGCTCTGTTCTTCTGCCAGCTCGCTTTTCAGGAGCCACTAGTGCAAAGGGCAGCAAATTATTCCAGGAATTCAAATTGGTTTCTTTTATGGTAAAGATCAAACAAAAGCAGCTCCCCAGCAATGTGGGTTGGCGTTGGCTGCCTGCCTCAGCCACCAGTCCAGTGCTGGGAAGATGCATCTCATCCTCCCCACAGCTCATTATCTGGGCAGAAGTCACTAGACCACAGATGAGGAGGAATGGAGGGAGAGGAGGACGAGGATGGCAGGCAGCTGAGGGAAAGGAAGCAGCATAAAGGAGTGTGGTTGGGGTGGGACAGGTGAAAGGTGTGACAGAGGTTGTCCGTGCTCAGTCACACAGCACAGCAGCAGTTCTTCTGGTATTGTCTTGATTCCCATTCCTGGGTGGCCTTGGGTCATGACAGGGATTTTGGGGCCATGCACACCCAGGTGGGTTCATCTCTCCCCACCTCAGACCTGCCCCGTTAGCCAACATCCCCATGTTGAGGATGTGGACCTGCACCACCTATTTTGCTGCCCTACTTCACACAGTGCATTTTCCTCTTCTACTGACTATGCCACACTGGCAAGGCCAGCCCAGGGACACATGACAATCACATTTTCTATTTCCCCCAAAGCAAACATCTCCTGTTGCTGAAAGAGCCTCCCTCCTGCAACCAGGGTCCCACTGAAACAGCTTTGCCTGAGGGTAACACAGTTGTGGGGAATGGCTGAATAAGACCATAACATTTTTCCTTGTTGCCTTGACAATACATTGAAACTCAGGAGATCTGTTTTAACCATGTGCTGGGCTAGTACCAGCTTGCGGAACTCTGATGGAAACAAGGCAAGTGACTAGACTTGTAAAACCAAGTTTTCACATGTGTGGTAGGATCATCAGGATAAGTGGGCTTTTGCCTCTGGAGAGGGGCTGGCCCTTTGCCTGAGAAGTGTCTCCAGCCTCTCCCTCTAAAGGCTGGATTTTCAAGTGCTACATAGAAAATCCTTTCCCAAGACACCACTATTTTTTTGGAAATAGGGCTTCAAAATGCAAAAATAATCCCAAATGTCCAAAACACTGATGTTCTTTAACTAGAACCTCATGCAAAAACTGCTGAGTCCAAAGACAACCTGCAACCAACATCCATGAGCTCTGGGATGTGTAACCAACAGGCTGTTGCTTACAGAGAGCTGTAATTCCTGTTTTGCAGAACACTGTTTCTTTTACAGTGCTATTAATTCCAATCATGGCACATCTAGTTTAGGAAATCCTCAGTGGCCAGTACACTTCAGTGCCATGACAGGAATGTGCAGCAGTGAGAAACTAGTTAAGCATGGTTTCCTAAGCTCAGTCCATTACTTGCTCTCCAGGGAACAACACCACTTCCTAAAGTGAATACTCTCTTGATCACTCCGTGTAGCAGCTCCATGAATAAATCAGAAATGGCCTTCCTTATGAGGGTCATTGCCCAGCCAGGATTATCCTGCAGTGCTGAAGATTCAAGATTTCTTTTTCTGAGAAGCATTGAGACATCTGCTTGAGGTCCCTCAACCTGTGGTTGCACGAGCAACTGACTGTCTTCAGACCTGTTGGAAGAATTGAGAGCGGAACAGGCAGGTACTGCTCCATCTCTTTCTAAATCTAGCTCTTTCTAAACCCAGTTACTCAACTTCCTGCAGCAAGGCAGAGCAATTACACTACAGATGAAGAAATGTTTCCTTCAGTTTACCCAAAATGCAATGAGTGATGTAATGGGCCATCCCTTACTTTTGCATACCTAATAGTAAAGAACAGGAGAAAATCAGTTCTCAGGTATTTAAATCCTGCAGTAAAACATCTTCTGTTCTATCTGTTCAGTTCTCTTTCACATCTGCCATTGCAGTGTCCTTACACACTTCATCCTGCCAAGGTTAATAGTCTGAGCTGGGACAGTTCCAGCTCATTTCATCATCATGTCTGAAATGACATTTTAAGCAGCAAGTGCTTTGTGTTTAACTGGCATAATGTCAAGTGCCTTACCTCTTGTAGCCAATGCTGAGAGCGTGTTCAGTCAGAAACCTGCTAAATGGCTGATTCCCATAATTACACTAATTGACTAGGAGAAAAGAGAGAGCAGTGTATCTTCCATTGAAAAATTGCATAACTGTTAGTCTACACTGACCTTTTCCTGCTGTTTCCTCCTCCTGTGTGAATGAACATTATTAGCTGAAACCTCCCCATGTCTGCTCCTTGTTCTGCCCTTCCTGGTTACCTCTTGGAGTGACCTGATCATCAATTTTCATGTGTTTTCAAAAAAGCAGGTACAATTTTCATGGACATGGATTTTACTTTTTCTTAACTGCATAAACAGGATATTCTGTTGAAAATAAGGCTGAATGGAGCAACCTATTTGATCATGTACATGATTTTCTCCAGCAGAATACTCCCGTTTGCTTACCATTAAACACAAACTTAGGGGAAAAACAAAGGAAAGTGTGCGGTTTCAATAAATCAGGAACTTAAAGCAATCCCTCTCTACATTATCATCTTTATCAGCATCTTAAACAACTTCCTCTACCAGAAAAGCTGTCCAGAACCAGGACGGAAGAGCAAGCTTTGCCACAGACAAACCCTAATGTGATTCAACCAGCAGCAGCCAGGAATTAACTCCTCCTTTCCTGGGAGTTGGGGCTTTCCTCTGGCCTGGGAATGGTTATGGTTGCTTGTGCTTCTTCCTCCAATCCAACATAAGCTGGAGAAGCTCTTGAGGTTTCTATGTACAAGGACAAATTCATCCCAGCTCTCTCAGTAGCTGGACAGAGAAATCTCCCTGCATAAGAAACACCAGCTCCCTTCACTTTGGTGTCCCCGCTGCAGCTCCCAGAACACTGGGAGTTATCTGCAATGCCTGTTATCTGCAGTCCTGCTCTCTGCTACACCCTGACAGCTCTCACTTAAACAACTGGAACCCCACAGATTTCCCTCAGATCCACAGGCCATCAGGAGACCCCGAAATAGGCTGCAGCAGGGGAAAACCCGGGGTGCAGTGTGGGGAAGCCTTTGAAGCTCACATTACTGGGGTTGGAAGTGTTTTGAACTGTGGAGAGGAAGCGATATGAAAAGAAAAGGCTTTTATTCTGACAGTCAAGCTTAAGCCTGCTATGACTGTATGTAAAGTGCAAACTCGGAACTTAAAGAGGGAAAGAAAATAAAAGGGTTGGACTCGGCGGACAGTCAGGTTTGACTCCAGCTCAGCTGTCAGAGGAATAAAGCCTTTGAAAAAGAACAAACCAAATCCTCAGTTCTTTTCCCCGGCATCAGCCCCGACTGTTGCAGCTTCAAAGGCTGGGCTATGCCATGGAGGTCCTGGAGGGAGAGCGAGCCCGCCCCCGCTGCTCCAGCCCTTGGCACACCAATCCACACCACAGCTCTTTGCTCAAGACTGTGGGACCTCCAAGCTGGTCCTGCTCCCTTGGTCAGACTCTGCCTACCCACACCCCCAAGGAAATGGCGAGCTCATTCCCTGGCCCTACCTGATGGTGTGTTTTGTTCCAACAGTGTTTCTTCACTTTGGCGTTACTCTCATGGCAGCACTGAGTTTGGGTCAGTGCCTCCTCTCATATGCTCATTTGGGAAATGAGTAATTACCATCTCTGCTTTGTACCTGCAGCATCTGCTCCTACACCTCCCGACACATGCTGGTGCTCCAGGCGTGGGGGTGACCTTACTGTCAGAGCCTGCTGGTGATCTGCTGTGGCTCCAAAGGCAAAGATGTGCTCAGGAAATCCGTGTGTAGGAACAGCATACCCAACAGGCAGAGCTGGACGTCAGGGCCGAAACTAAAGCAGCTCATAATTACTGGGGTTGTATTTGCCTTTCCAAAGGGCACAGCATTTTATGCGATTCATTAAGATTAGAGCTCTGAGTGTATTCATCAGGGCTGTGTTAGTATGGAAATTAATCACTTTAAGGCGCATGGCTGAGCTTTGATGATGGCTCCCGTGAGGCTGCACAGGCTGGCCCTTGGGTGATGTGAAGGCTGGCCAGCTCCAGCCTGCAGCAGGGCTCTCTCCAAGGCCAATGCCACAGCCAAGGGCATTGGAATCCTGACTGCCAGCTCGCCTCGCAGGAGGAGGGAGAGCAGCAGTCCCGGCCCTTGGTGCACTGGGGCAGGCACAGCGCCAGGAGTGAGCAAGCCCCGAGGTATTTTTGTGGTCCCTCCTCAACCCCTGTGGTATTTTAATAGTGGCCAAAGCAACTCGGTGAAAGGGAGAGCCTTGAACCACTGCTACTGCTGCTGTAATCTTGCACACGGGTGTTTTGGTCCCCACCCCTATGGCTAGTGCCTCTCCATTGGTAATGGCAATGATGCAGCAAGTGGGATGCTCTGGCTGGATGAGGGGCAGACAACAGGTGTTAAGGTGCTGGTCCTTTGACAGGGTGGGCTGTAGCAGGAATAGCTGCTTCTTTGGGTCTGGGTCACATGCAGGCAGGAGCAGGTCTGGGCTGCAGAATGCTGCACGCTGAATGAGGTACGTGCACATCTCTGCACCTCTAACCACATACTGACCCTTCCTCATGTGGTATTTAGTCCTAACTGGGAGAAATTAATCCACCTTTTAAGTCCTCTGAGTCTTAAAACAATTATTAAAAAAATATGAAATGGACATTTTAAAGATTGCTGTATGATAAACTCCAAGATTTATTACTCTTATAGCCCTACATAGCTGCGAAGTCCGTGAGTTATTACAGCTTTACAGCATCCTGACCCTTCAAGTATTTGTATTTCCCATTGCACCCTTAGCAGGGATAAGAGATAACTGCACTTGTCTGCAAAATGCCTTGGGTAAGACAAGATCATCAGGAAAATGGCAAAAAGCAAGATACATGCTCCATGTTGCGCTGACTTCCCTGTCACTTCTGCTCAGTTTATTAGCAGGAAACATACTTTTACTGCACTCCTGCCTTCAGATTCAATCTACTGCAGGAGGTGCACAGCCACAGAGGGTGTTTTCCCCCTTTCACTTTACGATATGATACAGATCACTCTGAAAAAAGCCTTTCCTCTCTGCCAGCCCTTTGGCAGCAGCAATTCCACCCAGTGACGCAGGGATGCAGAGTAGTTGCGTGTTCCCAGCATCTCCAGCCTGACCTAATCCATGAGCTCACCGAGGCTGCTGAGAGCATCCATGGGACGTTTCTCTTGGCATAAAGCGAATCTCTGGCAAGTTTGCTCAGTGAGATCTCACAGACTTTCCACAAACATATTCCTGACGTAGCAGAAGTCAGGAGACAGTGCAAAGATCTTTACAAAGGTGGCATTAGCTTTGTTCTTCCAGTCAAAAATGGAACTTTTCTACAAACTTCATTACTTTTTCTTTTACTGGAAAAACCCCACCTTGGTTTTCTGGCACAACTATTTCTCCTCAACACTAAATCTCTTTATGAGTTGAAAAGACTGATGGAAACCATAAGGCTGTAAGAGGAGGAAGTGCTAAGATTGTTGCTTTTGTTTCCAAAGCATGAAATAAGGTATTGAATAATGAGTCTTTCCTTTCATTGCTTGAGCCCTGTGGGGAGATTGCTACAGCTAATTCCTAGATGTGTGTTTAACAAACTTACAAGGAAGATCATTTGGTCACGTATCAGGTACGGGAACCCCATGTGTCCTTTGGACAAAGAGAATTAGAAGCAAAAAAGCACAAGATCTCTGGGTTCATTGGAAACCCAGACAGAAAGAGCCTGTGGAATAAATGCTGTAATCCCTCATCTCCTGGGGATGGAGTGCCCATCTGACCAAGGGCACTGCTGGTCTAACAGCATTTCCTTGGAGACATTCGGGGCTCTGTTGCCCAGAGATTGCACATGGTCTGCTAAAGAAACTGTTTCTCTCAAAGCTCAAATGGTCATCCACAAGCTCCTCATAGGAGGAAATAATAACCACAAACTTTCTCGGTTTGACACCACAGGGCTGGCCACATTACAAAGGAACTTTTCCCATTCATACTCAGGTTTCATCACACCAAGAAGAAAGAGAAGAAACACTGCAACAAGAGAGAGGCTGAAAAGAAAGAGCAGATCAAAGTAGCAGTCATTGTAAACAATGATTCAGAAGATCCTTCCCAAAAATAACACAAGCAGCTAACTTAATGTCCTACGTCAGAAATGGTGATCCCATGTCTGGTGTTCTGGAATGAGGACCATTAACTCTTAATAACATTTGCAAATATTAAACAAAGCAGTGAAAAGATGTTTCATGGGTAAATGATCTAATGGGCTGACATTACATTCCTAGAATCAAAGGAAGGCTTGTGTTGGAAGGCACCTTAAAGATCATCTCCTTCCAATCCCATCTTAAGCAACTCTGATTATTATGAAGCATTTTGAAAGCACTTTATCAAATTCCACAAACCCTCCTTTAGGAAGCTGTGATAGTACCAAAGACAAAGCTGGCAAAATCAGGAACACTGATTGTGTTAATACTCTTTGTGCCCTGGAAGAGTCTCACAAGAGGTCTACCACCAGCTGCAGCCCAGTGCCTGCTGCTGGCTCCTGTCCCTGCACCTGGGATAACATGTGATGAACCGCTGCAAATTAATGTTGCCATCCTACAATTCCCTAATTTCAGCCCTGAGCAGGATTAGTTCTGTCAGGGATGTGCTGGGATGTTCATCAGGGTGGATGTAAGCCGCCCTCACTTTGCACCTACTCACCTGCCAGCAGCAGGATGGGGAGCAGAGCTTGGAGAGAGGCAAGAGCTCTGAATATTTATATTTTTCTGTTTAAACGCTTTTTACTTCCTTTAACTTTACAGCCTTTCGTCCATTACTCACTCCATGTCTGAAACTGAAATTATGGGAGGGAAAAAAAAGCATCAGTGCATTTACTTGGATTCATTATCTGCCAAGTGGTATAGAAGGATTAAATCAGGAAGGAAATTTTAAAACCATTCTTCTGACATGAGTCACAGGAGTAAGCTATCAGAAGATGTGTCAAAGGCTCTGCAGTTGGCAAGAAACATATAGCATCTTTATGATTCTTCCGTTTATGAAATCCAAACCATAAACAACAGGAACAAGGGAAGGGAGAGAATATAATTTCATTAGAGCAAACGTGACATAAATTTAATAATAAATAATAACCGTTATCTAGGAAAATATGAAAGGCCATTTTCAAAATCATTAGCTCTAATCACAAATGAGTTTTGCAGCTTCTTTTCCATTTTGCTCTTCTGTAATGAACTCTGATAAATTCAAGGGACTACATGTTAAATAAAGAGATAGAAAGGTCTAATTTGCTGCTTCATTAAACCAGCTTATTTCTGGAACGTCTTGCGTATTGCTCTGAATTTCCCGTCTCTGAAAGGTGAAGACAATGAACTATCTGTCTCTAATGTAGTGTGGCACATAATTAGGGATTCAAAAGGATGTGAATCTCTTTCCATCAGAGATACATGCAGCGATTATTATTTTATTACCAAATACTGTCAGCATTACAGATTTCCAACAGCTACCATGACACCTGACATGCATGTTAAATTTGCACAAAGCATTGCAAGAAAAAAAATCAGATGAAGCTTATTTATGCCACATTATTCCTTCTTACGTAGGTATTCAGTAAGTGTGGTGTGGTTAAATATTCTCAGAGTGAAGATTTGCAGTCGGGCAGGATATATAGAGGATGACCTGCCATTTGGATGTATTTTCAACATGGTGATACAGCACAAGCTCAAGTTCACAAACTCTGCTGGCAAATCTACAGAGCCCTTCAGAGCATACCTGAGTGGATCTCTAGTCAGCAAACTTGCACGTGTGGATCTGAGACACTGGCCTTCTCAGGGATGAATTTTAATGACATTAAAATTCTTTCAGCTTCAACTTCAACAAAAGAAGTTCTGTAACATCTACTTGGCTCTGGCCAAGTGGATTTGCATGAGGAAGGTGGTTGAAACAGCCCTGGAAACTTAAACAGATTCAAAAAGATAAACTTCGACCTGACAGAGTAATACAGATGTTTCCTTAGATGCAGTTATCGGCTTGTGTTGCACCTCCACAACCAAAATATATGTTATCCACAGGAGAGACTCTACTGATAATCTGAACAGCAGCAGAAGGAAGCCATCAAGGCCTTTAGGTGCATTTGCCTCACCTATGGCACAGTCAGGATTACCACTTACATACCGGGGGGCTGCCAAAACAGGCCTACAAAATCCTACTTACATTCCAGTCACTGAGCAGCCTCATCCCTGGATTTCATCCTCCTCTTATTACTCCTCTCAGGACAAGATTCCCATAGTTGGAAAGGAGACAGCAGATTTTGTATCCAGGGCTGGCAATTTTTCCTGACAGTTTGACAAATCTATTTTAAAAGATTGCCAAGCAGACAGTATTTCAATACTATTTTTTAAATTCCTATCTTCTCTGAAAATTATCTTAATGGTAGATCAGTATCCCTAGTAAGAGAACAGGGTACCTATGTGCAGAACTTTTGGAGAGTCTTCACTACATACCCCTTAGGATACCAAGTCCAATTGAAATGCAAAGCATAGTAGACTTTCTCTTTTAATGACACTTAGTGAAAATCTTCTAAATGTCTGAAAGCCTCATCTGGGACAACAAAGCACGAATTTAAAAGAGTTATGCAAATTTATTGCCATGAACATGACAGATCAGTGGGATGTAACTAAACCCAGTTCTGAGGGCACATGTGCTAAAATTTAAAGCAAACACATAGTGTGATCTCCCTTCTTGCCTCTTTCTTCACTGACATGTAGACATCCTGCTGAAGGAGAACTGTAACCTCCACACACGTGGCCACACATGGGTTGGCTCAACACACAGACAGAGCCTTGAAAATCTATGAAATATCGTTGTGATCACCTTCCTGCCCAGAGAAGCTGTGGCAGCCCCAGCCCTGGAAGTGTTCAAGCCCAGGCTGGGTGGAGCCTTAGACCACCTGGTCTAATGGAAGATGTCCCAGCCCATGGCAGGGGGTTAGAATGAGATGATCTTCCAACCCAAACTGTTCTATGATTCTCATGAAGAGGAGTCTTCAGTCTCTTGCAGGATCCAAATTGCCATTCCAGCATAAAGCAAAGTAAGAGCTGTAGTACATTTTTTAACTATAGGGTGCAAAAAGGAAAAAAAGAAAGTCCCCAGAATATTGGGCTTGAAAATTTAAACTCAGAAGTCAGGACATTCAAAATCACGGTTCCCACAGCACCCATAACTTACCTCCTCGCACATATGTTGCACGTGCTGCTGGGTATGAGGTTATATTTATGTCTTGCTCTTTCTCTGCCAGGAGCAGAGTTATGGCTGCTGGGGGAACAGTAAGTTTGATTTTCTTGACTTCTGTGCATTGTAACTTCAAGAAAGGAAAAAAAAAAAACCCAAACCAAACCAAAACAACCTGCTTATTTGGATGGTAGCAAACATGTCTCTCTCTGACTTTATTTCCACTTCCTTTTCTGGTCCCCTGCTTCTTCACAGTCAGTTAAAAGTGTGGACTTGAAACTCTCAAACTCAGAGGAACAGTTGTTAAGAAGAAGCAACCTGTGCCGCCTGTAGGAAAAAATTCTTCACCAAAAAGTACTGGAACAGGCTGCCCAGAGCAGTGGTAGAGTCACCATCCCAACACACTTAGGGATATGGTTTACTGATGAACACAGCAGTGCTGGGATAACAGTTTGACTCTATTATCTTAGTGGTCTTTTCCTACCTAAACAATTCTATGATCCTTTGGAAGAGATAACATCTTCCCATACAGTCTGAGACCTTAGGGAACCTCGTTGGAGTTGCTGCATTAAAAACATTAAGACCTTCTAAATAAGTTTTCATTACTAGACTATTGCTTGCACCCAACTTTTAAAATTAACTCTACCACTTTCTTGAGGGTGACTTGCAGCAATGTCTAAGACACAGCCATCCCTGTCTGGAACATGCTTACAACATTGGTTTAAAGTTTATCAAAATGAAGCTGTTATTTATAGCCAAGATATGGAGCAACCCAGAGCCCCTATTTCAGACCTGTTTACCAGCACTCATTGCACTGTGGCATTGAGAGGTGAGCAAGACTTCATTTTCCTCTTCTGTCTGCAGTGGTGGAAGCTGTTAAGGGGTATTTTTTCTGGAAATAGTATTTGGGTGATTGGTACATACTTTCAAAGAAAATTTCATCTGTTTCTCTGCTGAAGCCTATTAAGTAATGCCTGTTGCACTGTCTCAGATGTGGTTACAGTGAAAGGGTCTTTGCAAAGGCTTTGGGAGCCCATGAGATGGTTCCCAAAGACTTGGATAACCCTTGGATTGAGTCCTAAGTCCCTTTGCCTCTGTGGCTTTCCCATTGCCTCCCCAGCATTGCCAGGTACCGTTCTGGCACTCACCATGGGCAACAGCAGCAGACAGAGCAGTGTGGGTATCCAGGCACTCGGTGACAGCTAACTGTGACACAGAGAGAAATAACCAGCACTAACAAAGCTAATACTCAGCATTTTGATGTTCACTAGAGCGCTCCTGTGACGGTTTGCTCTGTGAAGTGACTGATGCTCTTTATTTCCTTTTGGTCATTCACAGGAGGAGAAAAAGAAAAGAGAATTAACCTGGATACTGCTGCTGTGTCTCTACACTGTGATCCTTTCCTGTGGAAGTCCTACCAATTAAAAAGTGCTTTTGATTTCATTTCCTGGAACATTCTGCCATTTTCAACTCCAATATGGGGTTATTTCAGACATATTTCTGAGGCTTTCAATGAACAAAGATGCAAAGAAATGTATTGCATTTGGGGAAATCATACAAATCGTAAATGTCTGTTCAGATAAGTTATAATGATATTTCAAGGGCAGTTTAGACCTCTTCAAATTGCATATTCTCATTACCATTCTTAGCAACAGATATAAGTCCTTCAATCTCTACGTAGTTTTGTTACTCTCTCTCTACAATTTTCAATTTCCTTACAACTATTCATTTGATTTATTATTTCCCTCCTGTATTTTAAATGCATTGTAACCCCATACATTTGTTTCACTCTCTCAGTTTCAATACTCAAGGTTATTAAAACCCCCAAAATATCCTTTGCTTATACCACAACTTTAAATGTGCTCTTTCTTGTCCAGTGGCTTGTTACATAATTACCAGTGATGATATCATCTTGTTTTTATATTTTTTATGATTAAGGAGAGATAAAAATGAACGCAATTGAATAAAATGTAGGAAGCTACTTGCAATATCTGTGGCAATTCTGCTGCTGGCCCCATTGCAGAGCCAACAGAGAGATGCAGAATTAATCTTTCTCAGTGTGTTGCTGGAAAGTTAACTAAGAAGAAATAAATTATGTAGTATTAACATTTGACCCTAAGTGCTGCTTAAACATGCATCAAATTTTAAATCGATTGCATTGTACAGAGAGGTAAAGTACAAGCCAATCAAGACAGTCCACATTTGCCTTAAAAGTGAAGATGTCCTGCCAGCCACATCTCCAGCTTGCATGTCAACATCTCTGAGGGTTAAAACTTGGTTGGACACCACCCCTTTGCCCTGTGCCTGGCCTGGAGCTGGTTCACCCTCCACACACCAAGGCAGCCCACAGGAACCCCACAAGATTCTAACACGCAAGGACACAGGTCTGACAAATATTGATGTAAAATGCAAATCTGGAATTCAGCCAAACCTCCAAACCTGACAGTGGAAGCAAGAAGCTAATGTAGCTCCTACAATTTGTAGGAATTCAGTTTCTGAACTGTGCTGATGGAGAAGGTCAAAGAAGGTCTATCTGAGTAGAGTTGAGCGCGTTGGGGAAGCAGGACATTGTTGCAGGCACACATTGGGAGATCGGGCAGGTCCTGCCGACGTGCTTGGGGGCCAAAGGGTTGCGAGGACAAAGGGCAGGGTGACAGCTGCTGCCCACTGTCCTGTGGGACTGCCAGCAATGTTCACAGCACAGCAACACAGAGCCACAGGGCTGGGAGGGACCTGGGCAGCCAAGGCAGTTGGTGCCCTAAGGCAGGGTCAGGCCCTGGCAGATCCTCCGTGACAGCTGATTGTCTAACTGAGATTTCTCCTACCTCCTCTTCAGATCACCTCTTCAACACTCCCCAGCTCTGGCAGCCACAGGATTTTGGCAGCCCATCCACATCCTCTCTGCCACCTGCTCCTCACAGCCCTTTGCCAGCTCCATGCCAAACTCAAGAAGCACCAGATACTCTCCAGTGGCAATACTGATGTAGGCACATGAGGAAACAGTGATGTAGAACACTGCAGTTGTGGGTTTTATCTTTATAACTTACTTTGTGTGCTGCAAACAAGAACACAGCTAATGTCTGAGCCCCGAAACTGCTGAAGAGAGCAGTGCAAAGACTATGAACAAAGGGCATTAGATGGAGCCAGCCCAGGTTCATGGCCAGATTGCCCCAAGGGTTCTTGGTGCTCCTCACTTCATACACATCCTCTCTGCTCCCAGGCCCTTTGCTCTCTCTGTGTGTAAATCCAATGAGGAAAAACAGGGGACAGTGCCCTTAGAGGGCTGTCCTTGATGGGGCTGAGATCACTCCCACGTGCTCCACTGCTGGCTGCAAGAAGTGTCAGCATGGGAAGTGCCAACCTCCCGTGGTGTGTTTACTGGATGGATGAACCCAGGAGCTCAGACAAGACAGGAAAGGATCTGCTTTCATTCCCGCTAACCCAGACCCTCCCCTTGAATCACAGGCTTGGCTTAAAAACAAAGAGTTTATGTAAACATATAACTTGTTTTCCCTTTGAATCTCCAATTCTTTCTTCTCTACTAAAAAAGTTGTGAGGGTTTTTTTTTCCATGCCACTGCCAGACCTGGAGCCTGCCTGGTGCAGGCACGGTGCTTGGAGCTGGGACGAGGAGAACCAGGTAAAACCCATTGCTGGGAGACTCGTATAGAATTCCCCCGTGGTGTCAGTGCTCATGTGGGTCTCGGATCCTGTGGTTTTGGTGTTCCTCTGGGCAGGCACAGTCCTGCCAGCCCGCGGGAGATGCCCGATGCTGCCCACAGCAACAGCCCCGGGAGCCGTGGCTGGCAGGGAGCCGGGGGATGAGGAGAGGCTTCTTCAAAGCAAACTTCAGGCTAAAACATTCAGCTTCTGAAAACAAACGGAAGGGAAGGGAAAGCCTCTCCCGTTCCTCACTGCGGGGGCAGCGGGGCTGTGTCGCCGCGGGTGTGCCTGTTCACAGCACCGCAGCATCCCGAGACGGGCTCTGACTCACACCCGCAGGTGAGAGCGGCCGTGTCACCCACAGACACCTTCCTCTCTGTCACCGCCAGGCACCTTAACCACGCTGGATCCCAGCCCATCCTAGCCCTGAACACAGAGCAAGCCTTTGACGAGCCCCATGATCTCCTCTATGCAGTCATGGCAAGTTTTCCCAGCCAGTTTTCAGCTTCTCCCTCCCCGCCTCCCAGCTGAGCCTTTGCTGTAGCCTCGGCAGGGCGCACGGGCTACTGCTCTACCTCCACCGGCACAGGCAATGCCACTTCCCACTGCTCCTCGCTGTTCCAGAGTCTTCTCACACGTTTTAGCCCTATAAAACAGCCTTTTACACTTTTGCTGGGAGTTGCAGTAAAATACCCAGCCCTCATTTGCTTGTTCAACTGGGGCCGATGAAAAAAGTCCCTGCGTATGCCCCTGGACGAAATACCTCAAATCCTTCACTCTTTCACATCTGACCCTGGATCAAGTACCTCAAATCCTTCACTCTTTCACAGTTGGTTTTCCTGGAAGAGGCTGCAGCAACCTTCTCAGCAGCTTCACTGCTGAGAGAGCAATGACAGCAGCAGAGCCCCAGCTGCCCAGCCTGACTCCCCTGACACTCCCTGCATGGGCTGGTTTTAAAAGCCAGGTTTGACTGAACTAGATAGCAAGAAAACAAAAGGAAACAACCCCAAACCCAGTGCACATACACACAACTTCCCTCACATCATCCCTCTACAAAAGCAAGAAAATTTTGCACCAAGCTACTCATTCCCATCAGAGAAAAAGAAGCTACTAGGAGTATTCCAGCCCAGATTCTGGATGGCAAAATGCATCTGCTCTCCAGGCACGACCCCTTCGAGTTGGCACTGCTGTCCTCAGGGACCTGCTAATTTCACATTCCCTAATGAGGGCTACAGACCTTCACTGCTGACTTGCTCTATGTTATCAGGACCATTAAAACACTCATTAGAGAAGTGCTCCGCTTGCTCTTTGGCCTTTGGAGCTCATTTGAGTCTCTGAGTAGCTGGTCAGGCTCTTGGAGGAGCATTCTTAAGAAAATAACATGTGATGATAAATTTACAGCTCCAGCAACTGCATATTAAGTGCATTTTACTCCAGCTAGTTCTGTGTCATGAATTGTCAGCACAGATTGGTGGGAAGAGAGTATGAAATATTCATGAAGTTATCAATGGCACCAAGATAACCAGCTAATGATGCTGCTGAGCAGTTCCTCTCAGGCTCCTGGTGCCCAGTGCTGACTGGCTCGTTAATGTAACTGTGGTTTGATGGTGCCTTTGTGGCCATGTTTGCTCCATACCCCTGACACACCACTGCACTCTTGGACCAGCTCCATCCTAATTTGCTTTGCTGCTGCTGGAATTAGGTGACATGTTGTAGGAGTCACTTAAATTAACTTCTGACTCTTCTTCAGACATATGGGACCTCAGTACTCATGCCTGCACATTACATTCATTTAGTCAGTCTTTAAGGGACTGTCACAACACGCTGTGCTCTCTGGGTGCATCAGGGACGTGACCTTGGCTTCAGCCCTGGGTTTTGAAAATGAATGCATTTGTTAGAAGGCAGCTGAACTTTGCCAGGCAAGTTGGGTTAGTCATTTGGATCACAGCGTAGAGGTTTCCAGGTAGCAAGGTCCTGCTGGCTTGTGCTACTCGCAATCCAAAACAGGAGCTGCTTTGAAATTGGCATCCCACCTGCAGTGCCTACCCTGGTCCCCAGCTCGAGCTGGTGATGGACGTGGGGTCCATGGTGGTGGTCTGTGCTGTTTCCTCTAGCACAGGCTGGACACTCTCTCTTGTCTATACACAGAGCCTACTGATGGGCTTTGCATGAATGAGCATGACAAGCACAGGCTGAAACCCCTCATGCTTCTCTGGTCGTGCTAAGCTTGCTCAGGAGATCATCAGCCTATTGCTTATCTTTGACAGTCAAAAGACAGAGTGTCAGTGCCCTCTGTGGCCCATTCCAGTCGGGAGCTCTTACAGAGGGAGATGCTGTAAAGCCACAGCATATTCACACTGTGATTGCACACTGCCAGGGGCTACAGCATCACCCTCCCAAAGCTGGCTGCACTGTGCTAGAGACTGCAAGAGAGCTGGATGAAGTCCAGATGGCACAAGATAGGACATTCTGGAGTATTCCAGCCCAGATTCTGGATGGCAAAATTTTAAGATGTTTCTACACATTTTAGCAATGCTGGAAGAGGGGCTGGGATGACACTGTTTGGTACCTGGATGTCACTGTGTTGCAGACCTGGCTCCCTCTCACTGACCAGGGCTTTGATCTCCTGCAGACATGTTCCTCTACCCACTATAGGAACAGCACCCATTGAGGATCCTCTCATTCAGCCCTTGCTTGAATCCAGAGCAACAAAGGAATGGTGGACATCTCCAGTCATACCCCTGTATTTGGGTGCAGGAGCAGACCAGAACACCTGAACTGATGCTTAGGCTTTTCTGAGACTTGCCCATCTGCTTGACTTTATCTGAAGCTGTGAGCAGTCAGTGATTTTAGTTTCTAGGGTTTTGAAAAAAAAAAAAAAAAGGAAAGAAAAAAATCAAACCAGAGGTTCACATTGTTTCCTCCCTGGAGGTTTGCTTTCAAGTTTCAGCTTCAAACAAGCCCAGATTTCAAAGTTGCAGCATACACGTTGTTCTGCATGCAGACCATGCAGGGTGAAGGAATCCCCTGCAGCTTCCCACAGTGTGCAGCCCCTGCTGCTCCCTGCCTGATGTACTGCACAGCACAATAGTGACATAAATAAACCCGTATCTCTTTCAGGACTGGAGCTGACATATATGATGTACATTGGTTTGGGGACACTTTCCTCATTTCTCTCAAGATATTCTGTAAGATGCCAGCAGCACCACTGTTCTTTTCTGAAGTGATAACTTCTCAGTGGTAGAACCATATCACAGCATTTGTGAAACTCATGATGAGGAGCAGCAAAAAGCAGTGCTTCCACCATGCTTTGTCCTGCTACAGGCTTACTTTAGTGCCTACACTGGTGCTGCTTTAATTCCATAACTCTAACTTTTAAAGGCAGGCCTAATCTACCATACCGTGGCCTCTCTGTTGCAAGTCATTTTTCCTTTTTCCAAGCAATTTAGTCCCTGATGCAGCAAGGCACTTAAGTCCACGCTTAAGTGTCATCTAATTCAACGTCTGGGCTTTAGCTCTTGAAGAGTCAGAGTTACAACACTGTAAAATCATCTCCAGCCATGAGGGTGGGACTCTGTGTGATGTGCTCCCATCTGTGTGGTACATGATGTCTCTGGGTCATGGTCTTGCTGACCTGGAGCTTCCCCAGCTGAGCACAATGGTTTAGTGGGGAGTCAGGGGAAATGTGTCAAGGTCTCCTATCTGCAACCACTCTGGAATGAGCTTATCAAACCAAAGTGGCCTTAAAGGCCACGCTCCAAGACCTTGCTCTGTAGTGTTTTGCAATGGATATTATTGACAAAGAAATAACCACGGTCTGGTATTCATTCCCTAACCCATGCTAAGATCTCCTGTTACTTCTGTGGTGATCCCTGAGTGTTGTCTGCCCCATGAGGCAAGATCAGAGTCACTGTCCACAGCCCCACAGACCCCAACACTCACTTTCCATGACTCCAGGAACACTGTCCCTGTGCAAAGTGTCTGCTCTCTAAAGGAAATGAGCAGCTATCCTCTGCACAACAGTGCACAAATAAGGACATGATTAAACCTTACTGGATGCTGAGAGGCAAACTACTGCACTATGATGTTCAAAAAGCCAGAATAATGTGATGGTTATAAAGACAGACAGCTCAGGCAAAGCTTGCCTAGAGCACAGAATGATTGTCAGGATGGGCAAAAATGTAGAAAATCATGTGAGTGTGTAAGCTGCCAAAGCCAATTAATCCAAAGAACATTTTGCAACCATTAGGTTTCTATTACTGTGCCTTGTAATTACTATGGGTCTGCACGGATATGATGGCACATCTTTAATGATACCAAGGTTCTATTTGAAATTTAATTATTTTCATTTAATTTGTTTGTGTTGAATTGTTGCAGCACCTAAAGTTGAAAAAAGTGACTTAATTTTTAAGTTGTCATTTCTAGTAGTGCTGCAGCCAGATCATCCTAGCAACCAAATAAAGGAGTCTGCAAGGGCTGCTTAGAAGGGAAGAAAGATGCTGTGGTGCTTCCCTGTCTCATGCTACTTCAGAGGCAACCCATGCTTTTAACATCAGAACCTGTAAAATAGAAGGAACATGGTGGTCAAGGAAACTTCTGCTGATAAAAAAGGTACAGAGAACACTTTGCTGGGTAGTTTTGACTGGATCATTGTCCTCTACGGCAGAGTTGAAGCAGCCAGAGTTTAGAATTAAAGGTGAACCCAAACTTTACAGTCAGGACTGGATCCACGTTTTGTTGGTGGTATAAACCAGTGTTGCAGCATCCTGGACTAAAATTTCAGAAACATCATGTTGGATAAAACTGAGATTATAACTTGGTTGTTTGGAGTTATCCCCTGCCCAAATACAAACAACATGAGTTTACATCACATTTAGCTCTTGATTGGCAACATATACTTTCTATTAAAGAGCACAATGGCCATTTTATCAGAATAAAAACCTGAGAATATGGTATTTCTCAGCTTGCTTACTGCTGACCTGAGGAAGGTGCAATGACTGCTTGTCACTTTTAGGGATATTGAGTTGTGAGTTATTAAATTAATTAATTCAATCCAATCCAGTAAATATTCTTTTCTATCTTCTGTATATGTGGTTAAGACTACTGCAGAATGCTGATAGTAGGGAAAAAATATGACAGGATAAAGTAGATAAAAGCTGTTCTAAAAAAAAAAAAAAGGAAAGAAAATTAAATATTAAGACACAAACCCCAATGACTTGTCACCAGTTGAATCATCTTAAACTTTTGAAATGGAGTCTCAAATCTGTAAGTCACCCACCAGATCTCAACATACATGGAGGTGACATCTCTGTACATTGTTTTGCACATGGAGCTTCTTCGCAGCTGTGGTATTCATTTTCCTGGACAAGAAATGCTTACCTGCACTCTTTGCAGTAATTGTTACCTTCCTAAAACTCTTCCAGCCCTTTCCAGAAGATTTTCAGCCTAAAACTCTTTCCTGCTTCCTCCTGGCTTCTGACCTGCCCACCAGCTGGAGCAGAAAGAGCCATTTCCAGACTCTGTTCAGACTCTCTGTTCTCTCCCTTTACCATTTGCCCTCCAGGGCCATTTTCTTACAGTCTCCTGCTTCCCCAGGTATCCAGGTGCACCCAGTTCTCCCTGACCACATCCTCCCCACTCCACCCTGCACAGACATCCTGCAGATGAGAGGCAAACCCAGAGACTGGGGACAGCACTGGCCCATTGGGTAGTTGGGGTGTCTAACCCCCACCACGTTCTCTCCACCTGGCAGCACAGCACAGATTAAAGAGAGATCAGAGCATTCCCTTTAGACATTATTTACTATATCTAGTATGTGAATTTTCAGCAGAAATTGCTGCTGAGTCCAAGCTCTTTGCTCCCACCACCAACCTCCATCTCTCCTAATTGTTTGCAACCATTTCTCTAAACAGAAGGTCTTTGCAACCCTTTGGCTTTTAGCAGAAGGTAAAGTCAAACACATAGATGGGACCAGAAAACTAGTTTTCTGTCTCCATATTGTTTATTTTCTTGCAGTTGTTCCCTTGCCCCCAGGGAAACTGCAGACAGACAGAGAACAGACTCTGGGCAATGGCCTTCAGCATCGTGCAAAAGAACTGCCTTTTTCCTCATCAAAATCTCCCTTGAATTTTTTTCTCCAAACCTAGCTGTGATAGCCAGCCTGCAAAAGATCATGCCAGTCCTTTGGGAAAAGTTTCACTGGACCAAAGGGACATGGAATCACAGAATCGTGGAATGGTTTCTGTTGAAAGGGATCTTAAAGACCATCTCGTTCCAAACCAGTCCTGCCCTGCCATGAGTACCTATGTTTTCCACTAGACATACAAAACAAAATATCTTAATTTCATGATTTAAAACAAACAAACAAACACAAAACTAAAAAATTCAAGATACAGCAGAGTTGCTAGTAGAAGCAGTCATCTCAGGGCATTTGCCTTTTTGAAGTCTCAAAGACATTAAAGAGTTGGATTTCTTTAGACAAGCCATTAACTGCTAATCTTTTTCCATTTTGGGGGGGAATGGGTTGTGAAAATGTTTTGTTTCTTCACCTAGATGTTATTTTAGGTGTCTGAGTTCTATAGTTGCAGAGTGCTCTGGACAAGTGGCACAGAGGAACCACATATGAATGAGTCTGCCTGGCCTCTCTGCTGGCATTGACTCAGCCCTGACTGTTTTACAAGAGGAGCAAAAAGAAGAGAGGCAGGAAAACCAGTGAGGAAGACACACAGCCCAAGCAGTGAGTACTGCAAATAGGGGAACACCTCTTCCAGGAAGGAGATAAAGAGCAAAAGAAATCCCCTTTTTGCAGGTTGGAGCACATTGCTGTGTTTGCTTTATTTCAGTCCAAAGAGAGGGACTCTGACTATCTGCCTCATCTGCACAGAGGCAGCTGAAGGTTTTCAACCTGGTGCTCAAGTATAAGCAGCTCCTGAGCCAGCATGAATCGGGGCAGAAACTGGGATTTTTTTTTTTTTTAATATGTCTGCATGACTGAGGAACAGCAGAGAGATACAAAACTTACAGCACAGTCTCCCACCTCCCTCGCAGACCAGCCCTGACCCGAAGTCCTTTAAGGCAAAGTGAAGCCTGAGCTTCTCCCTCCCTCCATCCCTCACAGTGTGGGCTTCTCTTCCCTTTCCTTTTCCCAGTTCTGTATGAAACATGCAGAAGTGTTTCAGGCAGTCCTGTGACCAGCAAAATCCCTGCCCAGCACAGCCCATGACCACTGTGTTATGGATATTTACAGCTCAACCCATTCTCCAGCCATACAACTCACTCTGAAGATCAATCCCTGACTGCAATACATCCTCATGACTAATAGAAACAATTTAGACAAAGGCTCACAGGTACTTACACAAGTCAAAAAGTGTTTCAGAAGCCTAATTAAAACAAGTGGGCCAAAATCCAAATACAGTTTTCCTCCTGGCCAGCCTTAGCAGTGGTCGTAAAACATGAGTGGTTGTAATGTTATTAATTACTATTACAACTCTTGTAGCAGCATTATGGAGACAGAGCAAAAAAGTCTCATTACAAATTGAATGGACACCTCTGAAGTGATCAGAAAGCCCATGAGTGTTCATGGGAGCACCCTTTCAAGCTATTAGTTATTTAAGCGGTTTATAAGAAGCTGGACTTGAGTTGTGCTGGGAAGGAGAGAGTGTCTCCCAGCCCCTTGCCATGGAGAAAGCTTTCCTGGTTTGTCTACATCAAAGACTCACAGCTGCACCTCCTCCTTATTTGATCTTAATTCAGCTCAAAAAAGCTCTGCTTCATGCGTTTCTAGGTATGACTTAGACATGAAACATGGTCCTTTGATGAATAAGGGAACATGGACTGGGAATTGTCTGTGCCAGGAAGATTTGATCTGATTTTTGGAAAGAGGTGAACACGCAGCAGTACACGCACATATATGCAGCTATAAATAAAGCAGGAGCTGTTTGCAGGGGAACAGGAGCTGAAAGCCACTCCCTTGATTCAATTCATTGTCCCAGCTCATCTCTGTAATTTTATCAACCTAAAAATACCCACGCAGCCAGCGTTCTCTATGCAAATTATCATAACTAAACACAGGGCATCAGTAGGAGCCATGGCAAGAGCACGAGCACGAGGCTGGACTCACCTCTTGCTCTTGAGCAGTGGTTGACAGTGGCACCATAGGGAGGAGAGCTGGCATTCCCAGGGCAGGAGCCCAGGCTGCCAAAACCTCCAAGTCTGGCACCCACCTGCTTCCCCCAGTCCCTCAGCAGCCACAGCTTCCCAAGGAGAGACTGCAGGAACTTTCCAATAGGTCCTGTGAGACACATTAAGTAGTTTAACTGTCTTCAGAGACTTCTTAGTCACTAACATGTGCTGGAATGAAATAAATGCTGTTTTCAGTGCTCTCTGAAAGGAATATGGGCTGGCAGCAGGCAGGCAGGGCACTGAGAAGAACCCTGAGTTTGGGGTCCAGTGCTATCCTGGAACTCTTTCAGACCCTGGGACGTGTGGCTGCCCTGCTCTCACCCTGCTTGCAGGGAAGCATCCTGATTTGTCATCACAATTTTCTTCTGAGAAGGGTAAATAATATTTCAGTACAAATAGTTAATTACTTGAGGACTTTTTTCAGCTCCTTCACTGACTATGTGTTCCTCATGGGGCTGTGATGTGCATCTCTCAGAACAGTGATAATAAATAATTATGAAGTTTTGATGACTTCCATTCCAAGGGGAAAACCACCAAAGGAGGAACACCACTAGTGGTTTCTGTCTGAAAACCAGCAACATTTTCTCCCGTGTGTCTTTTGAAGCAGGATGGCCAAGGCAGGGAGTGCCCAAACTGCAGAACAGAGAAATCAAGGTGAAGGAGGAGGTCTGAAAGGCACCAAACCCCAAAGGATGGAGACACAAGAGATTTCCATGGACTCAGGCATCTGAACAGGTTAAAAAGCTGTGCTTTTATAGTGAACACCTGATGTTTAACAGCTCAGTCAACTTGAGAGGCCCATGTACACAAGGGGAGGAAAGATTATTATTCAGAGGAGAAAATTCACCAGGGGCTGGAGATCCTCCTAGAACATGGACTTTGAGGCAAAAATGCTCCAGAATGGTGATGAAAGCACTTCACACAAGTTTGCACAAGCATGCCTTTGTTTCTACCAGCATATTTCATCGCCTCACCACAGGCAAGAGCAATTGGTTTATGAAAACTTTAAGACTGCTTGTCCCCAACTATCCTATGCAGGAGGGTGATCCAAAGGTTTGGAGAAGAGTATCCCACAATTACAATTGCAAAATTGGGGCTGAGTCACAAAGATAATTTCTGCCCAGGAATCCAGACCACTGTCTCAGACTGCAGATGTGGCTGAGGATTGCTGCCACTGCAGGAAGGCAGAGAAGGTCAGGAGCAGGTAGGACATGCAGTGGATGCTCCAGCAAGTCCTGAGGAATATCCTCTTCCATCAGCAAGGGAATCTGCCTCAAACCAGAGAGGTTCAAGTGCCAACACACCCTTCACTTCCAGCCAAGAGCAACTTGTGTCATGAGGGGCTTCAAAGCCTCCAACCTGAAGAAGCCCCCCAGGCTCTGGTTGGCAGCGTTTGGTTGGAGTTTGTTCAAAAGATGACCCAGAAAGGTTTGCAAAGCTTCATAAACCAACAGGGAGCAAAGTTCATCTTGGACTTAAAAATGCCCTTCTCAAAAGAGTAGTCAGTGGTCATTGAAGTGTAGTTTAAACTACAGGAGTTTAACCAAACCAAGACAGATATTTTTAAGCTCGGTCGCCCTCCATTGAAGCGATGCTTGCGTTGTGGATGTGCTGTTCTCAGTGCACTGCTCCCCATCTGTTGTACCCTAACTCAGGGTGGGTAACTCCCCAAACATGACTGCTGACAGAATGGCAAGAGCCATTTATATATCCCAGAAACCTGGGTTTGGTTTTTTGTTTGTTTGATTGTTTTTGTTTTGGGTTTTTTTTGTTGTTCTGTTTGTTTGATTTCTGTTTTGTTTTGTTTTTTTTTTTTCAATGAACAGTTCCTGAATGATGTCAATGGGCTAAAAAGGCACTATTATCACATTGAATGCATGGGTCAAACCCTGCTGACATCCACAGGAGTCTTTTAGTGACTTCAACAGCCAGTGGATCAAGCCTGAAGAGAATACCACACACTGTGCCATCGAAAATGAAGACATAGTCAATCAACTTTGTGAAATAACAAGATTTACTTCACTGCAGCCACCATAACCCCTGCTAATGCCAGGGTTCAGGCTTTGAGGACCAAATGTTAAAGGCTTCTCCAACATGAAAACCAGAAAGTACTAATTTTGGTAAGCCTTCACCTGGACACAGGGATTAGCTCAGGGGGAACAGCTGGGCATCTATTGCTCCTGGAAGTCTAGTCTTTTGTTCCCTTATTTCATCCTTTAATAAGCTTCACTTGAGGTAGCTTTTAAAATAAAGCCCAAAGCTTGAGCAAAAGCTCTTCATCCCTCTCTGACCTGGGCAGCACTTATTCCCTGTCCTGCCATCAGTGCATGTCCACAGATGGAAATGTAGTACAAAGGCACACTGACACTCATCACCTTTAATAGGTGTCCCAGGGCTAAATTCTCACTCACCATGATGAAAATGTAGGGGCAAGCCTGCAACTTGTATGCTTCAATAATAGAAGAAGCCATTTATACAGAGATGTGAAATATTTAGACTTAAAGAGTTTCATTTCACTTAGTTTAATATCACTTAACACTTGTGGAACTTCTATAAATGCAATCACTAGAGATTCAGATCCCTACTGTGTCCAAAGGAATCTGGAAAAGAAATGTGTCCATTTTCTGTGCAACAAATGCTCAATTGCAGATTTTCAGCACAATAAAATCCCCAGACTAGTGATTTAATTATTCAATTGACTGGTGAAAGAATATGAAGTTAGAGAAATCTAAAGGCATGTGCTGGAAACTCTGAAGTAAGTCATAACAAATGTTTGCTTTAAAATGCCACCAGCTAATCTATTCAGAAACTTGCACTTATGAGATAATGATCCTTTAATAATTATGCAAGAAAGTGTGTTCTTTGTTCTCATAATCTCTCCTCATATGGTAAAAAAAAAATTCCTTCTTAGAGTTACATCAAATAGGAGTATTCTTCATGCCAGCGGTTTTGACCAAGATCTTAATCCTGTAATGGGTCAGACTTGGTCATTTCCATAAGTCTCCTGCCATGAACTCACTGTGCTGAAAAACACCCATGTCACACTTTGAGGTGTACCCTCAAATTAAAAGGCTCCTTTCCTCTTTGCTCCCAAGCACTTTTAAGAAGGTCATCACACATTTGCCACTGTTCGTTTTATAGTGGCCAACACCAGCCACTTCATGCCATCTCAGCAATGTACCACATGGAAGTGGCAACAGTCAGAGGTTTTAAAGCTTAAAAACCCCAACACAGATCCAGAGTCTTTACCTGGCTGCAGAGAGCTTGTGATCCAAAGGGGGAGGAGGGGAAAGCTGGATGGCTGTGTTCCACGTAGTTGGGATTTCAGGGAGTAAAGGAGAGCATTGTAAGATACTGGGAGCCCACACTGCTGCAGTGCTGCAGGACTTAGACCACCAGCCATTCATCCAGCATCCTGCAGGGAAGGATCCACCAGGGTTTGGTCTTTTTACCCTGCTGTGGGAGCAGCAAGCACAGGATCCAGGGCCAGAGCTGGGATCCAATTTTGTTCCCGTGGCACAGACTGTTAGTAGCCACAGCATACTTCTGGCATTAGAGAATTTATAATTGTGTTACTAATTACATCACCAATTTAGTACAATCTGCCATTTCTGGAATTCTGTCCTTATTCAAATGCTGTCCTTGAGGCATTAAAAACATGCTGACATTCAGCAGCAGAAGCTGCAAATCATAGCATCCTCGTTATCCCAGGATCCTTGTTGAGCTGCTGCCCATCAGATAAGCCTGCAGGAGCCCCAGCATCCTCCAGCCAGCTCAGACTGTGCCCCCACTCGTGCTGCAGCAGCCAAGGCAGCCCAAATCATGGAAGTGGCACTTGGGAGACAAGCATCTCTCACAGCAGGGCAAGTCTCTGCATCCTGGTGCAGGAGGTGATACAAGGTCCTGGTTGCCCACACAGATCCAAAAGAGACTGAAAGCTCTCCTCTCCTCCCTGCTCTGAGTTTGGACTTCAGGCCACACTTTCTGCAGACTCATCTCTGTTACAGAATAATTTCCTCCTACAGCCTTGAGACATCCTGATGAGCACGCAGTGGCAATCAGGTACCAGTTTGAGACTGACAGCATCAGATATGGGGATGTCATGCACATGGGCATACTTCTGCCCAAGGACCTTGTCACAGCTGCCCAGGAGCCCTTGGAGGAGGAATGGCAGTGATCAGGTGTCAGGCCAGCCCTCTCTGCTAAGGAGGCAGCTCCCAGCTAGCCAATGTGCTGGAATGTTTGCCATACCCCCAGTCCTCTTTAACAGCAGGGAATGTGCACAATGTGGTTTTGGGAACAGCTTCATTGTTTCTCCTCCACCACAGGTTAATCCCCTAACTGAAGAACGTTCCTCAGTACCACCTATGTGGGTCTGGAGATTTTCCCCATCCCTCAAACACTCTCCTGAGAAAATGTAGAGGAGACTCAGCTGGTTTTGCAGGCTGTTTCACCCTTGGGGGACATGGCTTAATAAACTGCACCTCCTCTTCTCCTGCCCCACCATTCCACTAGTTATCACACACTTCACGTCCAAACTGCTCATGAAGAAGCTCCCACTTGTTGCTCTGCACTTTGTGCCACCAAGCTTGATCCCTCCTGGCTTGTCATGGCAAAGACAACTCTTAGCTCCTTTATTTTAAATGCTTCTCCATCCATCACAGCTGTTATTAGAAGTGAGGGAAACAGGAAAATTGTGCTGCAAGAATAAAGAGCAAATGTCCAAGCCTGTGCATGATGTTGCAAGATTAATGCTTGTAGTTATGGCTTCATGTTGGCAGAAGGGTCAGGAAATGAACTGCAGAAGAATAGAAAAATGCTGGCCTGGGAACTGTGCTCCAGAGGGGTACAAAGGGTGACAAACTCAGGCTGCGGCCCAGGACATTGCTGGAGCCCCTCTCTCTGCCCCCACCATGGGGTGAAGTTTCCCTGCAGAGACACCCTGGTCCCAAAACTGCCAGAAAAAAGGTGTCACTGCATCACCTGTGACACCAAAAGCTTCTGCAACACATTTGACATCCACTGAGAAAAATGCAACACAGAGTGAAATGCTTAACTGGGATAAACATGTTAACCCAACCTGTCCAAACCTAGGTCACTTCAATATGACTTTTCTCCTGGACAAGCAAAGGACAAGTGAAAAGTGATCAGGTTTGTACAGTGCATCCCCTTCCTGTGCATTATTTTTCCAGACCTGGAAAATCCCAATCTCAATTGCCTGCCCAGGAGCCTCAGTAACCTCTGGAGTTGCAATATTTTCTGGTTTTGCTTCAATGCAAATTGTTGGAGGCAGCACCGGGGCAAATCAGCAAATGCCCTGGGGAGAAGAAACCTCCACTAAAACCTGGGAAACAGCAGATTTCCAAACCAAAAACGCATCACAGGATCACAACTGAGGTTTGCTCAGGCCACAATGGCCTGCTGCCCAAGGGAGATGCTGTCTCCTCCCACCCCAGCACCTTTCCCCCATCACTCTGGGTGATGGCACAAGCCATCTTGGGGCAAATTTTTCCCTCTTAGATGCAAAAGCTGAGTCCCGGCTTTGGATGCTTTAGGGACTGATTTAATCTTTCTCGACAACTTGTCTTCTATTGTGTGGATTCGTTTAAAAGGGAGAGAGCAGTTGTTAATGTCTACAGGAAGGGAAAGAAAACAGTCCTCACTCCACTGGTCCAACAACCCTGCTGCCACCGCTGCCTTGTCAGGGGAAATTAGGCTGGAGGGGTGCGAGTCCCACAAAGAAGTTGTGTTTTCCTGCAAATTGCTCTTTAAGAGACCTCAGCCGGCCTCTTCCTGCCAGCGATACTTAACTCCAAAAGTTTCCACTGGCTCAAGTTTCACTGAGACTGAGCTCTTCAAACCAGCAGGGAGCGAGATACTTCTGTGGGAGTGAGTTCCTCAGGAGCCCTGAGCATCCTGGAAGCTGAACTCTACATGAAAGGCATGTTGAGGACAGGCAGTGAAGGAAATACAAATCATTTGCCTAATGAGCAGACAAGCTTTTTCCTAGCTGAATTTCCAGTGGAATAATCTTGATTTCTCCTGCCAGGTTTTTGCTATTGGTCTTTCTACCATTGTCGTCATTCCTGCTAGCCCTTGTCCACTCAGGAAATTCATGGTATGTATATTTTTGTGCATGGTGCTCTTGAGATGTCTGAGAAATGTTCCTGTGAACCAGGCACTGATTTATCACTCTCTGGAGAAGATAAATTTCTGTCTGCTTCCTGTATCCTCCTGTTAAGATACAGTGTGAATACAAATTTGTTTGGAAAGGTTGCATTAAAACAATAGCATGCCTTTCTCTTCTTATATTTTATATAATGCAACTATTCCCATTTCACATTGAAAAGGCAACATATCAGTATTTGAACAGATATTTGGCTGAATAAGCTGAAGATGCCTCACCATTGGCTAGCACTAACTTTGTCTTTAGGATTTTCTGTCTGATTTTCATAATTTAAACGGGAGAAAATACTTAGTATTTGGTGGTTACAGGTACTCTGATCAGTCAATTGCTCTGCAGAGCTCCCGCCCCCAGCCTACTCCCCAGATTTCATTGCTGCTCTGAACCCACCCTGCAGTGGAGGCTCTGGGCTGGATCATCCTCTCCAGAAGGATTTTCACTTGGGTAAAGCACATGTGAGCCCTGCTGGGAGCAGGCTGCAACCCAGTGGTCTCTCAGACCACATCTCCCGGAGGGCAGGGAACAGGTCTCTAAGCACCTCAAGTTTTTCCCAGTCCTGCACAAGGACAGAACAGAGCTGATTTCTGTCCCCTTCAGGGGGGCTGTTTGCAGTGAACACAGGCTGGTGCAGAGACCACACCCCGAACTGCCAAGGCACCAGGGGATGGTCTCTGACAGCCCAGATGGCTGAGCAAGGCAGCAGCAGTGAGAGATGATGGCTACGGTTGGGATCTCCATCTCCCTCCCTGCAGCCCCACTTCGAGCTCCAAGCTACACCTCACGCCCATTCCAGCTAATGGAAAAGGCCACTCAATGGGGCTCTGGGGCCAGCCAAAAATGATGAATGAAAATTGTTTAGTGGTTGCAGAGCCAGAGGCCTGACCCTGACCGAGTTCATAGTGGCATAAATCCAGACAAGATGATCCCTCTGGGCCAACCAGGCACTGTGGTTGCAGGCACGTCCCTTTGTGGGCTGGCACTGTGATGCCAGGGCAGAGGGACTGGGCATTGCCCCCGTTCTGTGTGGGCAGCAGACAGGTCACTGCCTCCCCAGCGAGGAGAAAAGCCAAACCAAGCCCCTTCCAAAAGCACTGCCAGAGGGGTCTCAGGTCCAGTGACATATATGGACACCAGTGCAGTTCATTTGGGAATTAGCCACATTAGGCTAATTAGCTAATTAGGTCCACTGAAGTAAGCAGAGATGCAGCACCTGACAAACTGGGACTGACAGACGATGCTTACCTCTGATGCAGATGTGGTTAAAGAATGAAAAAAGTCCAGCAGTCACAACCACTCTGCAACAAACATCTCTCCATCACATCCTGCTGACCCCACTGTCCTCCACTGACATTACCCCAGCACAGACATTACCACAGAAGGATTTTCTCCAAGCACCCCCTCTTTTTTTTTTTTTATCCTCTTTTAAGATCTCAGATGTCAGTTTAGCAATGCTTCCCAAGAGAAACAGGAGGAAACAGAAAAATACACCTAGACTTTTCCTTGAACCGGGAACTAGCAGCACTTCGTGGGCTGAACTCAAATACTCTCAGCAGCAGTTCATCTCGCTCAGGCAATTTTCAATAAATATGTATATTTTTAACATCCTACACATACATCAGACTCCTTTTGCAGATAATGACAAGAAACACAAGGAGTTCCCTTAGTGATGATGCGCCCACGTAATAGAGACAGTTCTCAGGAGCAGAGGAAGCAGGGAAAGAGCAAAAGAGAAGAATATTTTTTGCATGGCAAAACCCCTGCGATTTGGCTCATGATAAGTCCTTGGACAAATCTCTTATTTTGGCCACATTTAGGAAAAATTACCCTGTAACAGCAGCGGATGAGACTTTTGGTTGATCAACAGTGAGTGAAGAGGGAAGCATTTGGACTTAGCAAACGCTTGCTTCTGCCTCCACTTTCTCACTCGGCAGCATTTCGTTACAGAGGATAGTGCACGGCACAGTGTGAACCCCCTCCTTTCTCTCACCTTCTAGGTTGAAATACTGGGACTGAATTTACAATTAAAAAGAGACAACAGCAGCCAAGTGAGCAGCAAAATATTTGCATTGTTGTAAACTGCCAGGTTGCATGAACTGTGAAGTCCCCAGGCTATTTTGGGATAATTCAGCACCTTTCAACTGTCACATAAAATTTCATGGGGGATGATGGTTGGCATTGTTTATATGACATTAGCTTCACCTTTTCATCCTACTGGGGACCATCAAATGCAAAACTGGATTAAATTTGGCAGATCACATTATATATGGGGAAGTGAGAAATATTGCTGTATCACAATTGATTTTCCCAAACGCACCAGCCAACCTCTGATATTTTGATACTGAGGCGATAAATAATTTTCCACTGGTAATTTCCATATTCAGTAAGCTGAGAAGAGTTTTTCTCAGTATGCAAATGAGATTTATTTAAAGCACCATTTTCTGTTGCTTACAATTAGATTGATTTGGATGGCTGCAGCAGGATTTTTGTCTTGGGTGTTGTAGAATGGGCAGGAGCAGAGGGAAGTCCTTCATGCAACATAGACTTGCCTTTGAACTAAACCAGATTCACTTGATGGGCTTGTCATGGCTGGAGAAGAAATGTGCCAGTCAGGACCATGTGGGTAATTAAGAGTTTTATGCCTTTATTTTACTTGATTGTAAATACTTGAGTAGACAGAGAAATGAGCAGGTCACACTAAAGGTTTGAGTAAGCCTCAAAGTCAACTCTGATTAGATGGAGGAAACTTTCCAAGTACCAACCCTGAGGAAACTGCACTTGGGTTGGCTCTGCAATATCCAAATTTCTTATATATTTTGACAACAGAATTGAAGGGCACCGACACAGTCAAGTCCACTGATCTTGTAGTTGAACATAACAAGAGGATAAAAGCAATGCCCAGAAAGTGAATAATGAATTTGATCACAGACATAAAAAGGGAGATTTTGACCCAGATAGACTAAAAATAGAAGCCCAGCACCATCTTTAGCAGGACTTACATTTCCATCAAGATACCAGTGATAATTGAATAGACAAAGTACAAGGTGGTTGTTCCCCAGTACACTCTCACTGAATTTCTGCGTTGGCTTCTCATAAGCCTCAGGAGAAGGGTTTGGCCAGCTCAGCACATCCCATCCCCCTGCATCATTCAGTGAAAACACTCTGAAATTCTGATGGGCTGGATGGGAGATAGAGCAAGAAGTGGAGGAGACACCAGAGCTGGGAGGACTGTGAACTGCACAACCAAAACAAGCTGAAGCACGTGCTGTGGTGCCATGCCTTGTTCTCCCAGCAACACTTCCCACCCACAGACTCAGAAGAGACCTGAGACAGGGGCTCTTGGATGTGCTGCACAAGCCTTGGAGGATGAATTAGCGTAAAGAATAAAACAGCTCCTTATCTCGCTCACAGGATAAATCAGTCTCTGGTAGCACAGCAGTGGGAATGTCCATGAGACCCGCTTTCCCTGGCTCTAGCCTGGCTGTGGGGCACAGAGCTCCCTCACTGCTCTCCAAGAGATCTTCCCTCCACTCCCCCTTCCCCTGGCTGGCAGTTCCCTCCTGCTCACCCGGGATGACAAGGCTTGTTGCTCTGAGTCATCCTCACCGAGCTGCTCCTCTGCAGACCCCGCACCGAGCATCACTAACACGCCTGTTTCCAGTTTGCACACCACGTGAAAGCAGTTTAAAGGAAATTTAGTCCCATGGAGAGAGCCAGCACTAGGTTGATGTGTCTCACAAACCCTAATTCAATGAGTTATGCACAGCCTTTACACACAGAGCTGAATTTGGCTCTCTGAATACATTTGCATTCGTCACTACTGCACGCCCTGTGATGTCTCGATGGCAAAGCCTGCCCTTCCCCAGCCAGCCTCACTTGGCACTTCCAATGGACGTGCCTGCAGGCGTTGGAGAGCAGCCCACAGATCAATCACACTTGCACCTGCTGGACCTCTCCAATGGTCCTGCACACTGATGTTGTTGCACCAGTTTTAAATTTGCTTCCTGAGGCTCCACTTTGGAGCTGGATGTTTCCTTCTTTAACTTGTATTACTTACTTCCTTCTCCCTCTCTCCAGCAGGCAGGTGTGCATCTCAGTACCTGATTAAGAATCTCTGCTGACATAAATGGATGTGTAGCTATATTTTCAGCGCTGCTCATCTTACTTAGATGTGGAGAAAGTTTGATCTCTGAAAGTTAAGAAAACTCAGTCAAGGAAGTCTTAGATCTCCCCATGGGGAGATTTGTTCTGCCTTTTTATTATGGCACATGAACAACTGTCTGTTAACAAGGTGTTCCCAGCAGCAGTCTTTAAAACCTGTGAGTCTTCCTGCACCAGTGTAAAAACCCACACTGGTTTGTACATCAGACACTGTGTGTGACCAGCAAGCACTGCAGGGACCAGAAATGGGCACAGAACCAATGTTCTGGGCTGCTGTGGCACAGCACAGTAACAAAGAACAAGCTTAGACCAATATCCCTCCAAAACATGTTAAATAATAGCTAAGGTGTCCTTCAGCAAAGGGTGCCTGAAAGTTTAGTGCCCAACTTGAGCACTTTTCTAGGAAATTACATTTTTGAAGCAACTGCCTTTCAAACAGCAGACCCTTTCTCCAATTTGCCCAGCAGAGCACTCCAATTTAAAGGTTGCCAACTTCTTGTTCTCAGAAGAAAACTCTTTAGCAATAGAGCAGTCCAGGAAATGAAACCTCTCCTCCTCCCAGGGTGCTCAGCCTCCCTCAGAACTCCAGCCACGACTCAGCACAAAGGAAAAGAAAGCAAAGTCTGAGGCACAAGTTTCTCTTCCTTGAGGCAGCTATAAATGTGATAAACCATTTTTTTGTTGTTTTAAAGTGCTGCCTAGGGTTTAATAAATGCTCAAATGTATTATTAATCTGAAATATTTTACCTAAATCTAATAATAAATTGACTCAAGCTTTTCAAGGGATCTCAAAATACTTGCAACTTACTAATTAAGCGACATTGGAACTATTGTTCAGTAAATTTTACAGTCAAGTTTCATTCTCTCTTTAGAAAGGGCACCCTACAAATTTATGCAACATAAAATGGAAGCTAATGAACTTGTATCATATTCAGTATGGAGCATACATCTAAGAAGTGGGAATAAAAACATTAACAGTGCTTTAATAGACCATTTAAATTCATATTTGTAAAAGCTGTAGACTAATACACTGTGAATGTACAATTTAGATGTTGTCTCCTTGAGGGCACAATTCAGAATACGCAGGGATACAGATTTTCCAGTGGAAGAAATCTCCCACTATGATCCCAAATTGTGACAGCCAGTGAAGAGAGGCCCTAAGAGATCATGCTATGCTGGGGATTCAATTGTGGACACATCAGATGGATCTGCAGGCAGACCTTGTGCTAGAGGAGAAGCCCACAATTTGATCTCCTTAATGCTGAGGGATGCCCTTGGTCTGGTTAAAAAGCAAATAACTGATGCTCCTGCCCAGGTAGAAAACTCCACTATAGTACGTGCCAGTGCCCCATCTGTGCTTAATGGTTGGCATGATACATATTAGAGAGTAAATAAGGGAACTTACTCACAACACATCAGGCACTTTAGGGCTTTATGAAATGATTTTTTGCATGTCAGAGTACCCAGAGCTCTCATCAGCAGTTAGAGTAATCCTGGGCTGCATGAGGGGCCTCCAGACCCACTCATTTCCAGAACTATGAGTTTTGTAAGGATAAACTCTACATCTAGTAGGGCTCAGGTTCTGGTATACAGCCAATTCATAAAGCCTTATAAAGCCTCTTCTTTTTCTCCATATGTGACTGAACCAGTGCTGGCATGTGATGAAAACAGTGAATTCCCTCCCTAAGCCAGCCAACACAAATCATTTAATTCCTGCTCTGCCAATGGCTGCATTTTAACATTGTCTCACCAGACCTGGAGCTGAACAAAATTTGGACATCTGATATTATAGCTGTGCAACACCACATCCTGGCTTTTGATCTCCAGCACTGGCGCAAATCAGGTCCTCGGGGACCAGAAGTCCCTTGGGGTGATGTGTCTGTGACCCACATCAAACACTGCTGGGAAGCACAGATCCAGCCTTTAGTATTTATATCATGTTTCCAGTTGTCTGCAGTGTTACAATGCCAATGATTTATTCATTTATGTATTTCACCCTTTGCACACAGTTTGTAATGCAGAGAGCAAGCAAGATGCAGTCGTGTTCTAGCTACATGTGCCATGGGGTTTTTTGTGAGCACCACCATGTGCTTAGCACAGCAAGGAACGGTCCCCCCAGTCCTCCAAGAGCACTCAGGCAAACACTAACACCATCAGGTCCACAGGAGACACAGCAAAAGTTGGCATAAGGTGAGGTAGGGAAGGGAGTCCCTCCAGGAGCAGCACCTCAGGGCTAGGCAGAAGCTGGAAGGAAGATTTAGAAAAGGGAAAGGGGAAAGTACCACAATTATCTCTGATGAAATTCAGGACTTTCCTGGGACTTTCTCAATGGACTGGTGAGAATTGTTAAGACATGAAGAAAGTCTTGCAACTTCTCTTGCCCCTTGGACTGCAGTGACTACTCTTTGTCAATCTAATGGTGCAAGAAGGAATTAGCCCGATACAGGCACCATTTCACCCTTTTTACACCAAAAGGACCCCAAGGTTTTTTCTCTTGACCATAGCAGAGACAGACCCTAACAGACACCATTCTTGCTCAGAAAATTTCCCTGGAGAGCGCTGGTCCAGAATGCTGGGAGTGTGTTGTTGTGCACATCTATCTCCTCTCCAACCTCTGCTTCCCTCTGGGATCAGAGCCTCCAGTCCAACCTGAGGACCACAAGATGCTCCACATCCCCACCATGGCTCTGAGTGACGTGTTGCACTGTGAGGAGCTGCTGGAGCTGAGAGCACGTCTAGAGGCTGTCACATATACAGGTTTTACCGAGGGCTGGGGCTCCGTTTGGGTCCTGCACTCAATTCATGACAGCTGCCCCAACCTCTCACAGCAGAGGAGGGTGTGAAACATCTGCCAGAGGCTCACGGGTGTGTCAGAGCTTTGAGTGGTACACGGTGAGAGATGTGGCCAGCACTCAGGTACAGGTGTGCAGCACAGGCAGCTCAGCAGTACCTGGCCCACGGGGAGAACCACACACCCCTCTGGGCACTCACTCCACGACATACACATCGGCACCAGAACTCACTCACACAGATGCTCTCGTGACGCTGTTCATATAACCCCTAATTTTTTGCAGATGATGGAAAGCTCCTCCCTATATCCAGAAGGATCAAGTGGTGTCAGGCAGCTTAGTGAAGCTCCCCAGCACAACAAAGGAGACTTATGCAGCTCTAACCTCATGGTCCCCCCTCTGGAAGAATTCCAGGCAGAGTCTTGTGCTCGCAGTAATCCTCATACTGGCTGCTTGCACAAACACAGAGCAAAACAACCCAGTACTTCCCAAAGTTACAGTTTTAAATTAAATTCCTTGGGCAAGACCTGAGTCATCTCAGTCTTCTTTTGTCTTGTATTAATTTTAACTCTGTTCTGTGATTTTCATAACTAAGAGTTACAGCTCTCATGATTTTTCTCCTCAGCTTCCAGCAGGCGCTCTGCTTTGCTCTGGCATCTCTGATTATGTTTAGCAATGAGTAAACTTTCTCTGTGCTCTTCCTAGATTTCCCCACCCTGACTGCTGGAGGCAATGGACCTTCCCGGGTCACAAAAACAGGAATGAGCAAAGACTGTGGGTTGGGTCCGGATCAGGCACAGTATCCAGCCTTGGACTGAGGAAAAGGTTATTGCTATGGCAGTAGCACGTGAGAATAAAAAATGGGCTCCACTTAATTATAACAATTTTTGTGATAATACTGAGGATGAAACTCTAAACCTTGACCAAGTCAAGAGGTCTTTACCTGAGGCAGGAATTCTTTTAAAACTAGAGAGCTCTCATTTATGAATTCACCAAAGCAACTTCCAGAAACATCCCCAAGACATTGCTGTTCTGATGATCAATTAGCATTGTTATTGTCGCGGTGCAATAATCTTCTCCATTAGTTTTCTTTTTAAAATTCAGATGGGGAGATGAGGTGATGTGATAACGCTCACTCAGACAAGGAAACAAATGTGTTGCTTGTAGCAAGTGTGTGTATCAAACAGAACAAGTGTCTGAGCAGATGTGCCAATGGACACAGACCCTGCACTGTAACCAATTACTTTCTCAATAATAAGCAAAAAAGTTACACATCCTAATCACGTAAAAGGGAGGGCAAGAATTTTCTTTAAGGTAAGGTCGACCTGGAGCAGCAGCACTTTTACCCACTTTTTAGCCTATTTTTCTGGGTGCCCACCACAACACAGCACTCCCTTGCAATACCGAACCTCACACATTCTCACCCAGCCCTCCCTGGCAACATTACCCTCTGATTGAAGCTTTCAAAGACTTCTTTCATCTGGTGACTGCAGGGCTGGAAAAGTCCAGTGCTTTTCCTCCCCCTTTCTGAAGGTCTGAAAAATGGAAGTAATAAGCTCAGAAAAGGGTGTCTCCATCTCCAGGCAATTTAGCACACTGCTCATGCTGGGCGGCCAGCACTGATGTAAAGGCCAAAACAGTTTCTAATGATTCCTCCCAAATTTAGAAGATGCGGAGCAGCATCTTCCTATAACCTGCCCTGTACTGCTCCTGACCCCACTGCCAGCACAGGAGGGAGCCAAACACAATGCAGAGACCACCTCTGCTCTGAATTAAGGACAGTTTATAGTGAGAAAAAACAGGCTGCCACAAACAAAACAACTTCAAATTTTGACTGAACACCACAAGTGCCAGGTCTGGAGCATTTCACTGCTGAAATCCGTGGGCAAAACCCTGACACTGACAACAAACTGATGAATGAAGATCTTGAAGCTTGTCCTAACTCCCAAGAAAGCAATAAATCAATGATGCAGGAAAACCCCAAGCCCCTGAGTGCTTTAAAAGTGAATAGTAAAATTTAAAATCAATGAGAAGCGTGGCAGGAAGGCAGCATGGGGAGGGCAGCAGAAGGGATGTGCAGCTGTTGTTCAGCTGGGGTAAGCTGCCAGCAGGCTGGATTCTATAAGCCAATTTTACTTAATAATCCCACTAATATGGAATGACACTGGTTGTAATCCTTCAGTGATTACAGTGTGGACCAGTGCCTCAGCATCTCTGGGAGGATTTAAGGGACAGTACAGCATGCTAAAAGCTATAGCCAGACTTTTCCTATCAACTGGAAGAGAATATCAAGGCACAGAAAAGCAGAAGCTGCTGCATGTTCATCCATATTTCTGAAGAGAAAAAAAAGACGGCAAAGCTGGAGCTTCCTTGCTGTGATATCTGCCAAGTGCCTCTGCAAAGCATAGCCCAAACTCAGAGAAAAAAAAGGGGGGTAAACACAGGACAGCACAACAGAAAACATGGCACAGCATGGGGAGAAGTGATTGAATGAAACCAGCCCAGGAAGTCAGGGACCACCCTCGGGGGTTGATAAGTAGCGAAGAGAAAGGAGACAACACTTACAGTTGGGGGGATTTTGAACAGAGCACTTGAAATCTCCCTGCTTGCACGAAGTGGCCATGGGAGAAAAGACACAGGGAGCAAAAGGAAGCCAGTGAAAGGGAGCCAGCAACCCTTGATCTATTCAGTCTCCCCGGGGATATGTGGTCACAGAGTGATTTGAGTGGAAGAGACCTTCTCATTTCAAGCCTCTGCCATGGGCAGGGACACTTTCCACCAGCCCAGGTTGCTCTGAGCCCCGTCCAACCTGGTCTTGGAGACTTCCAGGGAAGGGGCAGCCACAGCTTCTCTGGGCAACCTGTGCCAGGGCCTCACCATCCTAACCAAAAGTTTTCTTCTTTATGTCTGGGCTGACTCTACTCTCCTTAGTTTAAAGCCATCAGCCCTTGTCACAACAGACCCTACTAAAAAGTCTGTTCCCATCTTTCTTATAAGCTCCTCTCAGATGTTGAAAGGCCACAAAAAGGTCTCACCAAAGCCTTCTTTCCACCAGGATGAACAACCCCAAGGATATCTTAAGCATCATTTCAGGGTCTCTTGTCCACACTGTGGAGTTCCCTCACCACCACAAATCTGAGCTTTAGCAGAAGATAGACTTCAGACACTATTGCATCTGACTCAGAGAGATCCACATCCTGATCTGCAGGGAGATTGCACAGAAAACCCACCTTATCTGTGAATTAATACCAAGAGTTTAAATTGCTGCTGATTTCTTGGAAGTGTCACTTGTTCATTACTTTCAATGACTATCACCAGACTGGGAAGTGAGGAACTGGAGCACAGTGAGGAGGTTTCACAGACCACTGAATCATCATGGGGAGGGCTGCAAAATTAGGAACCATATATTGAGAACTGCTGGAACAACTCCAAGGTCTGAGGGCAGATGCAAAATTGTTGGAAAGATTGATACATCATCACCATCAGCCTTGTATAAGCCATGTGGGCCAGGAGGCCTGAAGAACAGCTGGCCAGAGTGAACTTGCTGAATTATTGTAACAAAATTAGATAAAAAACACAGAGGATATTATTGCAATCCTTTACATGGAGGCAAGAGGCTGTCCATGGTAGAACAGCTGGAGGGCTTGGAGAGACCATACTCTCCCAATAGTAATCACTAAATTAGTCAAATTCAGCCAGTGAAGATGTTTTATTATGAACAGATGGGAGTTTGAGGTTTAATTCCCTGCTTTGCATGAGTGTATTCAAAGCAGCCAGTCATCCCTGTGGCTCAGTGGAGAAGAGGTCTGGATGGAAGAATCATGGATTGGTGGAAGCTGGCTGCAGAAAGGAGATGTCCAGAGCTCAGGGCAACCCCAGGACCAGTGAGGGCCAAAATCGAGGCACATGTTTGAAATCCCCACCAATACAAGTACCCGCATCACTTCTTCCAGATGAAATGCACCCAACTCTTCCCTAACAGCATTTCTTCCTCTCACTCCAACCAGTCATTCCTGCAGGTGACACAAGTCCCAGCTGGCTGACACCACTTGCCTAAGCTGTTGGCATGACAAGGTGGTCCTCTGAAGCATCAAGAAAGTCTTCTGAACCTTTATACTTCATGACATTCAAGGGAGAGGGCAAAATGCCTTCATTCAGACTCTAAGTTCAAACAAGAGGCAAAGGGTAGCACAGAGTCACCTTTGCTGGTCATGAGACCAAAGCGTGGTGTGCCTGGAAATGCCAAAATGCTCAAGCTGATGGTGCTCCACAGCTGTTATCTCAGCCATAAAACAGCATTCCTGTGCAAGGCAGCAGCTTTCTAGATTAAAGCTACGGAAAAAAGTGAAAATCAAAGAAAGATCTTCTTGTGCCTCAAAAATGAGAGGATATTTCACAGCTTGAATCACAAGGGTTTACATTTACATTACACTCTGGTTTTAAGTAGTCTTGTAACTGTTGTTTTTTGAAAATTACCATGCACTTTGCATAAGGTGCCTCTTGGGTAGAACCATTTTTTTCCAGATACTGGGGATTGCAAAGGAAGCAGTGTGCTCTCGAGTGGTACCTGATGGGCTGGTAGGATGTCGCTCCAAGCCTAAAACAAAGTCAGAGATGCTTGTCTGCTGGCAAATGAGTATTTACTCTTATGAAAATAACTTGAAATTTCTATTCTTTCAGTAAATGAGCATGTGCCTGGCAGTGATGAAGCATTTAATCTCTTATGACCTCATTCTGGATGTTCTTCTGTTGTGAGCTGTCCATTGTCATTCAGCATTTGTCCCAATATAGACTCCCTACCCCCATCACCAGTGTGCTGGGATGAATCATAAGTCATATTTGTGATATGAACCCACATGCCATCCTACATCTGGGGAGATGACTCTTTTCAATAGCCTTAAATCTGCAGCTCCCATTGTCAGGGTGAAGTTTCACAGGTTGTTTTCCCTATCTCTGAACAAAGAAGCCTTGAAAAACCTGCAGTGTTCAGAAATGCCTTCTTGTTCCATTCCTCCAGTGTAGGCAGTTTCCATGAACTTTGCTTATCCTTGTGTTATATTAACTGAGAGCAACCAAGCAATAACAGCTTTATGAGTCTCTTGCAACAGAATTGGAATTAACTCAGAAAATCATCTGAAAATAAAGCTTCTGTAAGGAAGAAAAAGTGAACTAAAATACAGTGACCACAGGTTGAATTTTTTCTGCCCATCTGACTAGAACCACACACGATGAGAACTTCTGGAAATGTGCTTTCTCTGTAGTAGACTTGAGACTTCACAGTTCAAAGGTTTAGCTGAAGGGGAACCCTGGTTTCAGCCTAAATGAAGCATTTTGCTAGTTTGGACCACACCAGGAAAAGGGCAGGTCAGAGACCTCCCCACCCCTCTAAGTATTCAGCAAAACCCCAAATGAACTTGAACAACACCCAGAGGAGGCAGCAAACCTCACAGGTATGAGGCACCAAAACACAATGACCACATTTTCGGTAATGTCTGCGGTTTAGTTAACCAAGCTGTAATCATCCAGAGCTAAAAGTCATTGTGGGGACAGGGTCTATGAGCTATAAAGGCTGTGGTATTCCCAGCAGACTGCACAGAGAGGGAAAGTCACAGTAACTAACAGACCACTAATTTGAAACTTCACTAAAACCACTGGTTAATGTCTGCAGAGGGGAGCGATGATGGCAGTGACTCACAGAGAGCTGGGCCCTCTCTTGCTCAAGTGATTATAAAAATGATGCTGCCTCTCACTGATTATTTATTTCCCTTTTCCCTGACTGACTGAGAAAAGGAAATGATTTGCACTGAGAAATGTCTTCTGCTCTTCCACAGGCTAACCTTAGACCTAATCCAGCACCCTCTGCTAAATCAGTTTCTATGAATGTATACATAGAAACACGACCCAATGCAACACTGCTACAAAGGCAAACAGAAGAGCAGCAATGCAGAACCTGCCCTGAAAAAGCAGAAAGCTCTGGCAAACCCTTTACTGCGTGATCCTGCATGGACAACAGGTTCCCATTAGCCTTGAGGAGTTGCCACTTTTCAGACCTGTAGCTAAATAATCTTTTTTGTTTGTTTGTTAGTTTACTGAAACAACTTGAAAGCTTTCCCTGGATGTGGAGAAATAACCGTGGGAAGCTGTTTCCTGCAAAGCAGAGATGCTCCTGGACCATCAGAGCAACCCAAGAGTCGCTCCTGTCCCAGCCCTCCAGGGTGTCACCCACCTACACAGACACCTGTATGGCCCAGTCAAGGATTTCTGGGGACAAACGTGTTTGTGAGATCTGCACCTGAAACCTGGGGAGGAGCTCTGAGGTGACCAGTGAGCCCTTGAGGGGTCAGGACTCTGGGCAGCACGTGGGAAAACAAGAGCATCATTTACACAGCACTTCAGAGCCACAGCCCATCCCTGCCCTCCTGCCCCTGCATCCAGAGGGCCTTGAAGTGCAAACCTAACTTTAGCATGGTATTACACCCCAAAAAAGCACCTAAAGGAGTCAAAGCTTGACCCCTTGACCATTTCCACTGGGCACATACATCAGCTGCTTCAGATGAGAGGGCTACAGATGGGCAGACATGCAAATTTCTTGACAGGTCTTTATAATTCATCCCAAAAGATATTTTGTGGGCATGTAGACTATTTTTTTTTTCTTTCTGAGCATTCCCCTAGAACGCTTCTAAACAATGAATTTTGCACCTTTCCTCCCCAAAGATGATGTGCTTTTATAGCTGAAAACATTTAAGTGGGATTTTTGACTTGGTGCCTTTGTTCACATTGTTAAGCTGATCAAGCTATAGTACTTTGGAGAAAAAGAGAAGAGAAACAATGTTGTTTTGTCTGCTAACATGATTGATAGACAACTTTCAATTATTGTATCTTTAACTGACTGGGAAGCACTTAAAAAGAGACAAGCTGTTGAAAGATGGGTTATTTCTCAGCTCAGGGCTGTTTTTTCCACAGAAAAAGTATACAAGGATGCTCTCTGGTGGCAGCTGTAGGGCAGGGCTCTGCTCTGGCCACCACAGTTTATTTTATGGACTTAGTGATAGTCTAAACTCTTCTTATTAAAATAATATTTATATTTTTAAATCACTAATTGTCTTGATTAATTCTCTCGAAGTATTCCCAACGCATTGACCGACTGGAGGGTTTGTTTTTGTGACTTCTAAAGAAACCATGTGCTTTCCCTAGGGCTGTGCTGGGATCCTGGTGGAGCACTCAATTTCCATTTGCCTCTGACCCCATCAGCCCCCCAGTCCCTTCTCCCTGGTCACTCACCTCCCTGTGCCAGTACAACCAGCCACACTGGGTTTTGCAGCTGTGTGGGTGCCTTGGTTTCCAGCTCCCAAATTTAGCTGTTTCTCCAGCCATTTTCCTTCCCCCTCAGCATTTCCCCCATGAAATACTTACAGAGCACCTTACTGCAAAGCCCTCCTCAACCAGGGCTCCTGCCCTGGGACACTTTTGGATCTTGCTCTTGCCAAATAGTGAAACATCTAACTAAGTGTCAAACCTGAGCTGATCAGTCTCAGCCCTTTGAAACACTTACAGTCTTTCTATTAAACCACACTTCAGTAAATTGTTCCAGTGCAGAGACTTCTTTGGCTGACTTACTATGGCTATGGATTTTTGGGGGGTGGCCAGTTCAGGGGTCAGTAGATGAGTTCCATAACCGTAAACATGAATGTCATTTTTGTTTTGCAAGAGCTGCACTTCAGTTTATGGTGCATGAACGTTAAGAAAATTAATCCCTCATGAATCCGTTGCAATTCCCAAAATGACACTTAGACTCATCAAGGGCACTGCACCTTTTTGTTGGCCAAGTGTGAGGGTGGCTTTTGTCCTTTGATGTACCTGGTTAGGGCTCTGAAATGAACGACATTCATGCCTGGAAATGGAGATCAGTGGTGGAAATTACAGCACTGTTTGGAAGGGCTGTCAGATTCCCACAGCTGAGCCTTGCTCTGACAGGAGAGCACATAATCACAAGCCTGAACCCCAGTTTATTGACCGAGTAGTTTTTGCCTGGGTACAAACTGTTTCAATGCTGCCCTCAGCAGTACCTTTTCTGTTGATTTTCCTGAACACCCTCCACATCAGCCCATTTCCTTCACTGCCCTCCATGAGTCACCTCTTCTGCACCTGGGAGATATTCCCCCAGAACCACTTCAGAGCAGATCAGCAGATCCTGCCCTGGAGACTGGGCTCAGGTAAGATCCATTAGGCGAAGTCTGGTGTTTGCCAGACCTTTTTGTCCTTCCCTCACTTTCCAGAAAAGCTGACTTCTTTATACCAAAACCTACAAAAGCAGAATTGCAGGACCTCCAGGCCAACACACCTGCCCTTCACACGCAGGCAAGCCTCCCACAGGCATGCATTAGAGACAGAAAGCATCTTAATCATCCACCCTGCTGCAAACACACTCGCAGAGCTTTAATTGATTAACAGGCAGTCCTTGCCAGCAAATGAGCGGTTGGCTCCAGGGAGCTCTTGCTTGCTTGTTTTTAAACACTGCAAAGTGGGAAAATGGCAGGAATAAGCAGTGAAAGCTCTAGGGACCCCCCAAGGGGGAGGGCTGATGGGAGGAAGGCAGCACTGCTCCATGTGCAGACCTTATTACTGCAGGGACGGGGAGGTCAAGTGGTGGCAGAGCAAAACACTACAGGGAACAGGGAGGAATTAAACTGCTTCAAGCCCCAAACTGTCAGCTCAGCTTCAAGCCATAGGGCCCAATAGCAAGAGTTTGTGGATCTTTGGTAGCTAAGGTATTGCTAAACGTGCCTGAAACCCACTGATGTGTGCATGTCTGGTGACACAGTAGAAACTGGTACTGCCTCGTGTCAGCCAGGCACAGCTCTGCAGCATTGCTTCTACCTTGATGCACGAGCAGGTGAGAAGGGAAAGGTCCTCCAGAGGCCTTCCACAGCCACCCACCAGTTTCTTATTTCTCCTTCTAGTCATCCTTGATCCAGGAGAGTTGAACTGACTTTAGACTCCCTTGCAAACCTGAGAAATGTGAGAATAGCCGTGGCAGAGTGACCAGGGCACGGGTGGCAGCACCATCATCAGTGGATAGAGTTGGTCAATTGGTGGACCTCAGCTCTCTTGCACGCTCCAAACCACCAGAGTAGAAGCTGCTCAGGGCAAAGCAGGACTGGTGGTTCCCTGCTGAAGCTGTTCTGCGGTGTAGAAAATTACACAAGATCCCAGAAAGAAGAGGATCATTTTCTAGCCAGTCCAGCTCGAGGTTACTCAGCACCTCCAAGCCAATTGACAGCACGACTCAGCCCCTGCCACCTGCTCTCCCTGCACGGGGGACTGTACACTCCCCAGCTGCAGGGGATATGCTCACAGCCCCTGCTACATCCAGAAAATCCCTATAATTAAATTCATGTAATTAAAAGTTGGCATAAAATCTGAGGGTGTTACTGGCAGCGTGGGCGGGCTCCTTGGAGCAGGCAGCTGGTGCTGGCCCTCGCTGTGCTCTGCCTGGGGTGGGTTTTGCTGCGTGGCGGTTGTCACCACATGCACCCCAGGGTCCCCCCAAGGCTGAGCTGTTCCCGAGTGGCTCCAGGAGAGGACAGCCTCTCTCTACAACCAGCCTCAGCGCCGCCTCCGAGCTCTCACCCAGCTGACATGAGCCATTGAGCTTGTGCAAACCATCAGTGCTGGTTTTAGCAGGGGAAGGAAGGCAGTTTAACAAGGTGGCTGCAGCAAGACAGCATCCAGCTGCTGGCACACAGCACATGCATTTTAAGCTGGTATGCACTGCATTCCTTCCTCCCCTCCAGCACGCACAGCCTCATCTTTCTCCAAGTGCTCCAGTTAGATCCTCACCTTCCTAAACCAATGCTTTTTTTGGGTCTCATGCTCAGTCCCGAGGGAGCCAGCATACCCTGTCACACCCACATCTCCCAGAGGAGGAGTTGCACCTCAATAACACTCTGGACAAAAAAATCCAAAACAAACAAAAAAACCCAAACAACAAAAACCCAACCAACCAACCAAACAAAAAACCATTACTGAAACTCCTCCAGTACAAAACCAGTGTTGGCAAAGGTTACTCCTAGAAAGCAGTTCTAGTCTGAGATGGGCAGAAGACTTTTGGGACAGGAAAAAGACTGCTGAATGCAACCACTGACTTCTTTTATAACTCAGATTGTGGAGGAATATCCTGCTTGCCATACTTCCTTGCAAACTTGAAATCCATTTTATAACAGAAGAGGAGAGAAGTTGCCCATCTGGGTACAAAATCCGTACCATCAGGCTCAGAAGCTCATTTACTCCACGCAGCCTGAAAGGGAGATGCAATATGCTGCAGCACTGGAAATCTGGGGCAGTATCCAATAGTAGGAAGACTCCCATCAGATTCCAAAACACTGTGAACCTCAGCCAAATCAAATTACTCCCATTGCTGAATATATAATTTTTCCACCTTAAGTGGAACAGCCTGCCTGCCCTTAACACGCTGCAACCTCGCAGCAGCAGCGCTAATGGAGATGTCTTTCCCTGGGCTGTCACGGCCGCCCACCTGCTGTTTGATGACTTTACACACGTGTGACAGGTAGTAATGTCACTGACAGCCTCTCCCTGGCACCCAGTTTTTATTCACACCAACACCTTGTCTGTCTTCACCGTTCCAGGGGAAGCGCCGTGCCTGCCGCCGAGACGGAGCTCGCTTCCCTGCTCGGGTTGTTGCTTATCTTTGCTGGGAAATTGGACTTCATTTTGCTGCTCCTTCACCACAAAAGTCTATACATCAGCTGTGAAGGCTAAACCCCAGATTGTGACAGGGCAGGTTCGTAACAAGCTGGCAGCAAAAGAAATACATACAGTGTCAAATCCCTTACAAAAGCACTGACAGCCTCCTGACAGGGGTTGGATCAGATATTAAACTAATACTACACTCTGTTTGAGCCAAAAGGCCAAAGAAGAGCAATCCCAAAGGGGAAAACAACATCCCCAACCTTTACCTACCCACTTCCTCACTGAGCTGGTTTCAACTCAGATTCCCTTGAAGTATTAACGCTGTGAGGGCTGGCTCTGTCCCTGTGGTGCTGTCATTTTAGCTCTCTGCAAAGCCACCATCTCCACTGCGTTGGGAGGGGACGCCCACCCACACAGCCCCCTCCCTCCTCTCAGTTAGCTCAGTGCCAAGGAGGTGGCGACAAATGCATTTCTGAGAAGGAAAACTAACTCCTGCAAAGGCTGGAAGCAGGAGGGAGCAGACTATTCCCTACCAACAGACAGGTTTTCCCTTTCTTGCTTTTTCTCATATTCAATATTCAAACTACTGGGGTTGCTGTCAAAATGGGTGTCTTCTCCATGGTGTTTCAAAAGACTAATAGCAGAGGGAATTAGACTGTAGAGAAGCTCAAATATCACTGGGGAGAGTTTGGGAGAAAAAGTGGAGAAACTGTATTAAAAAAAAGGCAGGCAGCAGTCCAGCAACATGAAAACCTACAGGACATAATGAAGAATAATTAGCTGTAAAAATATAAGATGCAAAATGAGTGCTCAGGCAGCAGCCCTGCAGAAGAGGATCTGGGGGTTATAACACGAGGCAGAAATGTCTTGTTTTGGGGGGTGGAAAATGAGTCAGTGTTCCAGTAGGAGCTATTGCCAAGGGTAACACCAGTAGGGACCTTACAGTACCCAGGTGGGAAGGAGCTGAGATAGAGGAGAACAAGGAGATAAAGCACAGTTCTTGCCCCATGGGGATGTGCAGAAGGAATGAGCATAATTCAGTTTACAGAGAAGAAAAGCCTCAGGAAGACATGATAGAAGTCCCCAAATCCATAAAACACTGCTTCAGAAAGGGATGACGTTCATTTTCCCTACTGCTGGGAAGGAGACTTGAACTGCAGCAGATGAGGTTTATTTTGAGACATTTAGGGGAGGAAAAAACCCCTTGCTGACTTTCAAAGGTTGATTGAACTCTATCCTTCTACCCTGAGAAGGCAGGGAAATACCCAGGGAAGCTGGAACCAGCAAACCTTTCCATTTTGGGTTGGCTCTGCCTCCCCCCGGCTCCAGGCTAGCCAGTGAGACAGAGCAGAGTTCACAGCAGCAGCAAACCCAAGCCCTGGGCCCCTGTTCAGTCAGATAATTAAGTAAACGTTTAGACATCTAAGCAGTCCTGCTGGCTACTGCCCCAGCACTTTGGGAAATGAAGTCATGGGTTTCCTTCCCACGAGCTTCCCCCCTAACTGTGAGACCTGGGAGATAGGACCTGGAGGTGGGACCCTCCTGTAACAGACCCTGTGAGCCCACAAAGGTGGTTTTCAGGTGAAGTTTGGCTCTCTTGACTTGCAGAGCCTGGAGATAATGAAATCCTACCAAGTGCCATTTGTGCTTTAGAAGGCATGATGATGTTAATTAGTGTGCAAATTAAGCAGTAAGATAGAAGTGGGCATATAATGGACCACTAATAAATGCCTTGAGTATGTTGAGAGATGTGGGTCTGAGGGAAGAATGATCTTAATCACCAGGAGTATATTAATGATGGCCCATAGACTCCCTTACTGCTGTTCCAACAGGCTGAAATGCTGCATTTTCCCATTAAAACACCCATTAGCCTTGAGCCTACTAAAAATCTATCAGCAAAGCCACATTCTGCTCATTTCTGCTCTCTGCACGATGTAATTAACACCATTGCAGGGCCTCAAGCCCGGTTCCAAATACCAACTCGGACTCTAAAAAACCCAGGTAGAGCTGGGTGGTGGCTTTGGGGAGGGGGCTGGATCTTTTTGGATCCCCACCACATCACTGTGAACACGGGCATCGTGGCTCAGAGCCACCGGAGCCAGCACATCCCTGCACACACAGGGACCATGCACCGTGCCCGGCACCGAGCTGGGAGTGATGGATCACACGACGGCACCGGTTAAAATAATTGTATTTTTCATTTCCACACAGATGAATTACTTCTCCAAAAAGCCATTCGTGCTTAATGCCGTTTGTCTGCACTACAGGGCTAATCAACTGCAAAGAGGTTTTTGTGCCGAGATTGATTGACTCCATGTAAATAGGTGGAACCTTTAATTAAAACACAAGCGCAGACGCAGTGTCTCGGCCCGCTGACAACACACGGCACAGACCACTTAAGGGGCTGATTCTATTTTAATCTACCCTGGCATAAATCAGGTGAAAGACCCAGTTCAGCAAAGCACTTAGCACATGTTTAAGTCCATCATACTCAGCAAAGGATTCAAGCATGAGCAGAACTGCAGCAAAGGCTATCGCAGGAAGAGGATGGTCCTACCTGGCTTGTGTGACAAAGTGATTTGTTTACCAGGTTCATCCCCATCAGAACATACAACAGGTTTATGGCTATGGAGAAGGACTGGTAGAGTTCACAAAAGGCCTGTTGGGTGATGGTTAACCCATCAAAGAGAATTATAGTAAAAGCTTTGAGGAGGCAAGAAAAAGTGATGGCAATCCCCATGCTTTGACTGCAGCTCAAGAGCAAAAGGGACCTTAAAGTGTGGCCATAGCTTCTCTTTTGGCAGAGGAAACACATGAGGGCCAAGATCCATAGGGCCCAGGGCACTGCCAGCTCCTTCCTCTTTGAGGATTCTATCCTGGCTCAGTGGATACTCTGATAAAGGCAATCAAACTTTGCACCCCATTCACAGGGAGTTTGTGCTGGTGGAGTAAAATGAAACAAATGACTAAAACAAGCATAAAAATATTTTTTTCCTGTCAGGTTAGAAAAATAAGCAATTAAAAACATTAAATATGGGATAATAATTCCAGGCTCACAAGCGAGAAATTCCAGGACACACCAGTACACAAACAGCAAGAGGATTTTCTTATTAATTTCTGGTTTTGCCACTAAAACAGACCTCACTTGGCATTTGCCGAGTTAATGGGTAGCAGAAAACAGGTCAGAAAAAGTGACCTCCTTGCCTTGCTCCAAGTTTTGCATCAGGTTGTGCTCCCAGGAGCAGCCACCTCCTCCCATATCTTCAAAGAAGCGGACAGTCCCCTCAGCAGTGCAGCAGCTCACCCTGCCAGGTTGTACCCCAGATACCAGGGGTTACACAATCCATCAAGGAATCACAATGCCGAGTGTGATGAGGAGAGGATCTTATGTCAAGTACAAGAGGAGAAACATGGGACAACTTCTGCTGAGCTGGCCTGAGCTGCTGGTGACAACACAAGAAGTAAAACGGCTTATGACAACTGAAATCAGGAAAGCTACTGAATTTCTTCCCAAAACTATTAGTATTGTTACTTTGTGGTTATTTTGCTCGAGAATTATGAAGTTTGTTTCTGCGTTGTGGCCTGACACAGTCACAGCAGTATGAGGCATCAGGGCAGGTCACCAGATATGTCAGAACATTTTATCTCCATGTCAGTTTATGGCGATTTCCTTTTGATTATTGTATTTTTAAAATCCATTAGTGGAGGCTGCAATTCAATACCAATTAAATACACTGTCGTGTTTTCTAGAGTGAAATGCTGCTTCTTTGCTTCATCATGAAGCAATTTGACACTTTGAGTAAAGTAAGCCTTAATTATAACAACCAATGGAGCAAACCTGGAGAGTTGGTACTGGGCTGACCTGATGGAGCAGTCTCAGAGAACATAGCATCAGAGTGGGTTGTTACTGTGGCTGTTGTAGCACTTCTGACAGTGCTGTGGTGAGGAGATGGCTCTGATTTACTCCAAAATCACCTTTTCTGGACAGTTTAAGATACCATCTGTTATGTGGAAGTGGCCAAAGGGAAACTCTCCTGCAAAAGGAGGTGTGAATGCTTCACGCTGGCAGGAAGCAGAGGGAATGGGAAGGATCAGGTGGATTATGTTTGAAAACACCAGCTTTTGTGTTGGTAACTTTCACAAAACATTCAGATAGCTCTTTTCTAGGCTCTCACCAGCTCTATTAGTTACAAATAACTTAATTAACAGGGTACTTCAGTCATTCGTATCTTTAGCTACTTTTCTCAATGATCCCTCAGTTCCCCATTGCTGACATTAAACAAGGCAGCTCCTCTCTGGGTTCCTAGCAGGCAGTTTTAGGCACAGGGGAAAAAGAGACAGGTAAAAATGCAAAGTCCTTGCTGCTCCTTCTGAAAAGCCTTGATCTTCTGCAACTTCTGCTGGGCTATAAAATAGCTGCAGCCCTGACCTTGACTGAGAGTAATAGGAGTGTAGTGAAATAACACCATCCTACATCCAGGCTTACTGCCTGTGGGATCATTGTATTCACCTTTTATGAATGAGGAGCAATTTGTTGGGTATGACCTGGAAATTGAAGTACAAGTGACAACGCTCAGTGAGGGCTGCGGGCTTCCTTTGGGGAGACAGATGCACAGCTACAGCAAACACAGCTACCAGGAATGGTCTCTTTCCTAACAAGATTTGACAAGCACAGTTCACCCACTGGCAGGAAATTATAATAGACAGATTTTTGCCACAAAAGCAGAAAGCCTCACGTGCAGATCAAATGCAGTGTCAAAGTCCGTCCTGTGTCTTTTGGTGACTGTCCCTTGCCTGCGGTGGCTTAGCAGAGCTCCACAGGCAGGGACGATGTTCCCCACTGACTGATGCCTCGAAACATAAGAAAAGACTGGGACTTGCAGGGCAGAAGGGAAGATAACATTCCTATCTCAACTCTGCTGATGTAAATCTTACTAATTTAAAGTCGTTTATTTAAGGCTTGAAAGACTTGGAAATCCCAAGCAAAGCAATCCGGGAGGGGAAATTGCTCCTTTAGCAGGCAGGCAAAATATTCTCAGTTGCTGCAAAGGTGACATTGCACAGGTACATGCACAGAAGCACTTGATGAGCCTATCCCTCACATTCTTAATAAACACTACCTTTTTTACAAAAACAGACCACCTGAACATTAAAGTTTAGGGCTCTTCTCCTTCAAAAGACTGGGGCAGCAACAGATACCAAATCCAGCTTAAATTCAGACTGTAGCCCAGGTTGTCTTTTGTGATTTTTTTTTTTATAGAATTATAGACTGATTTGAGTCAGAAGGGACCTTAAAGATCAATCCTTTGCCATGGGCAAGGACATCTTTCACTAGACCAGATTTAAAGTCCCATCCCACCTGGCCTTGAACACTTTGGCCTGGGGTACTTTTATGTGGTCACTTGTTTCAAAAGATTGTGTGCAATTTTGCAAATCCCCAGTCTCTGTCACAGCCCTGTGACTCTCAACTTTCTTGTTATTAAGAGCAGAAAATTTCCATCTACATATTATTAAAGGCATCTTGCAGCCATTGGTGTGTGCACTACACCTGGGCTCAGGTCTGTTGCAGGTCCCCAGTGGTCCCTAAAAAACAGAGATGAAAGCCTTGAACTTGCACACTCCCTGATAATGGGATCACACTCTGATCCAGTGCCAAACCTCTCTGCTGTTAGCATCATTACTTTGGGCAGAGCCACAAACACGGCAAGAAGTGAAAAACCCACTGGCTCTGTTACAGAGGAAGCTAATGGATGAGCACAGTAGTCTGCCCACTTGAGAATAGAAAATCCTCCCTTGTGACAAGGTTTCTGATAACCAGATCTGAAACTTCTGAGAGCCGTTTTAAAAATTAAATTGCTTATTTCTAAATTAAATTGTGATTTATTATGAAGTTGAATTTAAAAAGCCCTTAATGGAAAGGTAAATTAAGATTGAAAGTAAGGAACAACCTTGTTTAAGGTCAAATGAAACATTTGATTTGATACAAGACTGATTTTTTTTTTGTTGTTTCCCTTTTAGTTGAAAAAAACCCTGGTTTTATTTTATCAAACTAATCCTATTTTTTCTTACATTTATCAAGGACCAAAATTAAAGGATCCTGTATTTGTTCAGCATTCCAATGTAGAGGTCATAAGCATCAGGGACCCAGGTAGGATGGGCACTACAACTTTTCCATGAGCCCAGCTCCCACATGGAAGAGGAATGGCAACACTTTGCCTAATTACAACCCAAATACTGCACTGATGTATTTTAAGACCTTTAAACTTGAGCTTTTCCATTCTAACTTTGTTTTGCAACTCAGTGTGGAATCAGCTGAGGCTGGAAAAGGTCAGGCATAGACGTGGAGGCTGCAGGTACCTCTCCAAAAACACACTGCACTGAGCAACCTTCGCTTGCTGTGATCCCCTGGCTTGTGGGCTGGTGGTGAGAGGAGGTCTGGATGCAGCGTAAACTCCTCCCGACCAGGAGGGAGGGAGGGGAATGGGATGGATAATCTATCAAGGAAGACATCATGGTGGTGGAAAAAGCAAATTCCCTTTTTGCCCCTCAAATCTGACTGTAGCCCGATGTGCAGTTCAGCAGCCAGAGGATCAGTGCTGCTCCTGGCAGAAAGATGCTCTCGCTCTGTGCCTCCATTCCCTCCCACATCCAGCTTCACTTGCACTCTCACTCACCAGCTTCATTATTTCTCACTCCCAGCTCGGAGACTTCCAGGTCCACCCAGGAGGTGGCCGCACTTCATTTGCCAGCAAATTGCGTATGAAGCTCATGTAAACTAAAACACCTTGGTGAGCCCTTCAGAGGGAAGGGCATATAACGCGATTACGAAGGCACCCAGCTAAGAGGCTTCAGCAGAGGACTGAGCCGCGACAGTCCCTCCCCAAAGGCGCAAGATGAGCCGTGGGAAGGGGCCGGGGCGCTGCCTGTGCCGGGAGCCGCCGCTGCAGGGCACGACCGCCCGCGCCGCATCCTCTCTGCTTGCACTGTTAGCAAAAGCCTTCCACGGCAGAGAATTCCCAGCTGCCAGCTCCGATGCCGAGCGGGCGGAGGCGCTTCCGAGGGAGGCCACCGGTGCCAGCCAGCACAACCTCCCGGCACGGCTTCATGTCCCTGCCAGTGCCACGCCAGGACCATGGGCGGGCAGGGGCAGGCGGGGACATCACCTCCAAACACCCCGAGGACATCGCAGAGCACTGACACCATTCCTGTCGAGGCGTTGTCTCCACCTACCCTGTCATCTCTCCTGGCACAGAAAGGTCGACAGATCTGCTGTCTGGAAAATGTTCTTCCCAAAACAGTAGAAGTAGTTACCATGGAAATAAAGAAGGATTTCTCAGCCCAACTCCACCAAACTATTGATTTGCCTCCCAGGGTTTCATAGGCTACTTATTAATAACAACAACAACAGCAGCAAAGCCAGAGAGATGCTGGGGCAGGACTAATAAGCTAGGTTTGGAAGAACTGCTGGGAATCATCCTGTCTCTGCTGGAGCAGTCACAGACGCTCAGGTATTTCAGTTCATGGCTTGCACACAAACATGCAGATGTGCTTCACTGTTCAAAGCCTTGAGCAGGTCTGCTCAGTGAAATCCCAGATCACACCCAGGGCAGACTGCAATTTGCCCCTGTTCTAAAGGGTTGGGTGCACACCAAGGTAAACCAAACAGCTGCTCAGAGCTACTGCCTGGGATGGAACTCTGCTTGTGAGACTAAATGCATGTCCACTTCTGTCCCAGCTCCCTTCCCTCTGGGGCAGGATGCAAAGGAATGCTCACAGCCAAGTCCTGGCCAGCGTAGAGCCACCTGAGAAGCACATCAACAGCTCAAACTACACCTCCTAAGCCAAGCAGGGGTACAAAGGCAGTTGTTTATAAACAAACCATTTCTGAAATTAGTGCTGGGCAAGCAAAACAAAGGAAAATACCCATAACTAGGAGGACGGTGGAAGCTGGTTGATCCTGAGAGGCACCTGTGAGAGCATCTTGGATGCAACAAAAGCCACTCCAAGCTCTCAGCAAAGCATCAGCTCCAGCCCTTCCCAAACTGAGCACCCCACCTCATCCTGCCCCATGCTCCCTGTCAGCTCAGAACAGGAATCATGTTAGACCAACACTGAAACATTTAGGCTTAGCAGAGGACAGACAGCATCAGGAGCATGCAACCAATGACAAACAGCTTCTGACAGATGCTCAGATCCAGAAAGTCTGCAAGACTTGCTTTTTTTAAGAGAACCCCTCATGTATATTGGTTACCTGGAATTAGTAAAATAGAGTCCTGAATAAAAGATGAGGAATTCAGGCTTCCTTTGAAAATATCATATTGGGGAAAAAAACATAATGAAGAGAGTGTTTTTTACCCAGATGGGAAGAGCAGCTTAGCACCCCTTACCAACAGCACTTGGGGTGACTTTTTTCTGTACCCAGGTTACCCATATGGCAGAAATTTGGGAGTCAGCCTATCATTAACATGCCTATCTAGGAGCGTTGTGTCTCATCAAAACTGTCTGGGACATATTTTAGCACATCAGAACTTTGAATTGAAGATGCTTACACAGAAATACACAGATGGGTATCGGTGCAAGATGGAAACACTGTAAAATATATGATTCTTGCAACAAACTTTGCCTCGCCGGTTCTTCTCTCTCAGGAAGTGCTTGTAAAAGTCCTTAGGGGAATATGGATTATTCTGTGCTCGTGGGAGGGGAAGGGGATGCAATTAAAGCAGAAAGCCATATCTTCTGTAAGGAGCAGGCTGCTTGGTTTTTGCAAAGCCTCGTTCCAAAGCAGAGCTCAGCCTGGTGCAGGTGGGGTTGCAGCAGGTGAGGTGAGCAGCTCCAGAGCTGCTCCACGTTATTTCTGGGCTCTCTGCAAAAGCCAGCCTCATCAGCTGCGTTTATAACACGATTATCCTTGGAATCACTGCGTGTAAATCACTCACTGAGGATCGGGTCTGCCCTGCTCATGTGGCAGCCAGAAGAAAAAGGGGCGTTCTGCTGAAATAAGAGGTGCAAGAAAATAGATGGGAGAAGGGTTTCCCCCTGCTCTCCCCTGTCCTCAGCAGCCTGTGCACTAAAAGCAATCCAGCCTCATCTACAAAAGCCTGAGGGAAATGAGCAGCTGAGCTGTAAGCAGAGGTAAATGAATCCTTCAGGGAATCCGTCCAACAACTGTGAGTTCCAAAGGGCTGGAAAGCAGCCCAAGAGGGTGGCAGATCCCACGCTCGCTCCAAGCACACACATGCTCTTATGGCCCTGGAGAAAGTTTAATTTGTTGCAACTGTTTCAACAAAGGCAAAGCCCCGGTAATGCTGTTACACACTGAAATCGCTCAGTGGGAAACAGCGCCGAGCAGAAAGTGCTGCAGGCGCAGAGGAGCTCCTCGGCTTTCATCAGGCACCCGGGCCAGCCTTGGCACCTGAGCTTTGTAAGGGAGAAGCAAGGAAAGCCTCCAAAACCCACTGAGCCACCCCAGAGCACTGACAAAATATGTTTTGCCAAAGCAGTTTCTTAATTTAGTCAAGGGGTCTGAAGGGGTAAGAGGAGATGGAGAAACACCACATAATGTCCTGGAGGGTGTTTAAAGGAAAGGGGTTAGAATCACAGAGTCACAGAATATCCTGAGTTCGAAGGGACCCACAGGGATCATCAAGTTCAACCCCTAGCCCTGCACAGACACCGTGTGCTCGAGAGCATTGTCCAAATGCTCCTGGAGCTCTGGCAGCCTCGGGGTTGTGTCCACTGCCCTGGGGAGCCTCTTCAGTGCCCACCACCCTCTAGGGAAAGAACCTTTCCCTGATATTTAACCTAGCACCCCTGCCCAACACAGTGTTAGTGAAGAGCTGACTCAGAGTAGATTTTTAGGGCAAAGAATGAGGTTTGCACAAGGATAAAGAGCTCCCTCTGACTTCAGAGTCCGAGTGCCCTTCCTCAAGTTTCTTTACACCCATTCCTCATCATTGTCACCCATGCTACAAGCAGAGGCATCCACAGGGAAACATGCTGGGGCTGGCAGGACCCCAAGAGCTGCTCCCTTCCCTTCTCCTCCTACAGCTACACAGCCATTCTACCCAGCCAAACTTCCCTATCCTGCTGATGTTTCCCATCTGGTTCCTGCACATCCTGTGAAGTTGCCCCATTTGTATCTGCTCAGATGACGACTCTCCACCCTTCAGTGCCAGCCACTGCCTGGACAGAGTTAATTCTCACCAGGTTGCTGTGCTGTGTGCTCTGGACATGGATGCAGTTGTCTGGACCAGTTTAAATCACACTTTCTGCCTTATTCCAACTAGGGGAATTTCTTACACAGACTTGCTGCCAAGATCAGTGCATCTCAGCTCCAGTTAAAAGGATTCATTGGACCAGAGCTTCTTGAAAGGGCCAGGGGAACTTCAGCAGATTTTCACTATCCCCACCATCCATCCCTCTCCCAGCATCACTTCCTCAGCCAGGCTGATTCAGCCATACACAGGCCACGTGGTGAATCACACCAGGAGCTGCTGCAAGCTAAAAATAACCCCATGGGGTTTTTTTTGTTCTCAGGTCGTTATTCTTAAGCTGCCCACTTCCTCTACCCGAATCACCAGAACTTCTCACACACACACCAGCAATGGGGAAAGGACCACCTCCCACAGTCATAAGTGGAGGGAGAGAGCTGCCCACCACCACTAAAAGTGAAATTCAGACTTCAGAGACCTGCCAGAGCTTCCACTTAGAGCACTGGCTGTAGGAATTTGGAGCAGGCCTTGGTGCACACCTTGCTCATGGGGTGGTCACATCCAGCACAGTGTCAACCAGCAGCACCAGTGCCAGCTGGGTAACCAGTCCTCTCACACCCCAGCAGCGTGCCAGGGGTGTGTGTCAACATCTATTCTGTTTGTTCCTGTACTTTGCTACTCTTTCAGCTGGCAAAGCTGCTACCTCAATGGGTAGCAGCTTCAGCCAAGAAAAATAAGCATTACCTTACATTCCTGGGCTTGTTTGTCATTATCACAATGCTCTGCTCTAACTGGGAGGCCGCATTATGCATCATGCTGCCTACTTTCAAGTAATAAGCTACATGAGTAAATAGGCTCCGCTATTTCGAGTTGAATAGCTAACAAATGAGCAAACAAAAACTCCACAGCCTGCCACGTTCTTTTTCAGCTGATGCAATGGCTGCCTTTATGCCTCCCAAAGGTGATACATCCATCACGCTCACAGCGTGAGCCACTTCTGCATCACTGTCAAATTCCAAAGGCACTGGTCCCGGATGCAGCCAGCACACACGTGGTGGAGGGTCAGGTTGGCACTGCCAGCTCTTGTGTGAGTCTCAGACCTAAAATTCATGTGATACTCACTCCTGCTACATCATCATTATTGCAGTTGCAGTGGAGGCTGGAAATGGATTCAGCTGTGCGAGGTACATCTCACACCAGGAGGGAAGAGTAGGGTGTCAGGGGGGTGTTTAACCCAAGAAGGAGCCCCATGGGACACCCCAGCTCTGAATTAGACCCTTACAGCATTCACATAATGAACACATACAAATTTCTGAGCACTGTCCTGCTGCACGTCTTTCCCTTTCTATTGAACCGTCTGCAAATGGTGTTTCCTTCATCACATCTCTACCTCCTTTTGTATTCCTTCATTTTCTTCCATAGTCTGTATTATTATCTATGGCAAGAAGAGTTATTTAAGAACCTTTGGACTATAATGGGCTTGGCATTACAGGAAAATAAAGCAGCTCTCCAGGAAACTCGTGCTGATTTCAGCCTTCCCATTTACGCTGTGATGCATCACACTGTGCTCTAATGTCTCACTAATCTGCAGCTCAATCTGCTGTTAAACAGGCTCATGATGCAGAAGCCGCTCACTAAGGTTGCTTGATATTCATCTGTTGATTGAATCATTTGCTTCTTGTGATTTGCAAATGCGCCAAAGAGCCAGAAGCCCTTTTTCATCTAGAAAAGTTAATTGGATCAGCAACCTGCGCTGGCAGGTGGCTCCCTGCTCCTAATCCAGATTTCCACTGACTCTAGTAAGGCAGAAGGGCCACCCGGCAGGACAGACCACAGGGAGCAAGAACACCATGAGGATGGATTCCCCAAGAGACCATTATCTGCAAGAATTAACCACGCTGGTTTCTTGCAGAGGCCCCGGGCAGCCCATGTAGAGATGTTCTTGCCCTGGAGTGATACCCTGTTCCTTCAACCTCATCACGATATAGGTACCCCACCGGCTGGGCTGCCACCCACAAACCTTGCTTTCATCACACATTCCCTATAATTTGCCCCTCCATAATTCCATCTTTCTAGTTTTTGAGAGCTGTGCATTACCAGTAACCCCTTTGAACACATCCCACGTGGTTATTCACAGGTACAACTACTCCCTCATAGCATGTAAATGAAGACCCTTCAGCACCACTCGATTCCAGCTATTTTTTCATATTCCAGCATTCCACACACCATTTCATGTCTTCCTCAATAATTAAGTGGTTAGTGCCACTGTCAAAGAAGCACTGAACAACATTTCTATGAGGTCTCCAAACAACCGAGGTCCCAGGCAAGGACACGCCAAGCACCAGGGCTGCAGGGCTGTGATTATCTGGCTGTAAATAACACCTCAGAATATATGGTTTATTGTGGTGATAACACACATTTTGTAGGTTACATAAATTGGAGCAATCCTGCTGACAGAGGAAAAATAGTGGTGTGTGATGGTTTCCTCTGGTTGCTAGGAAATAGAGTTAGTGCTCGGGTCCTTACATGCCTCGGTGCACACTCGTGACAGATGATAGATTCGGCACATGTGTGGAGCCCAGGCTGTTAGCAAGCCCTGACTGAGGGGATGGCAGCGACGCAGTGACAGCAAGATCCATTTAACCAAAATATATGCATTTTTCATTAAGAGAACTACATTTGTTTGCCCAAGGCATTTAGGAAAACGTAAGCAAAGAATAAAGTTAGATCTAAAGAGACAGGTGGTCCGTGCAGGCAAACCCAGACTGGCTACGCAGATGCACAAGATGGTCTGTGTTAAGGATTTTAACACCTGTCCAAAGCCCTAACGTGACTGAGCTGTGATTTTTCAAAAAGGATCTTTTATACCACTGCAAAGCCCACAGAGCCCAAAGGACCAAAGCTGACCTCTGCCCTGTGGTCTCCTCCCTGCTAGGGAGGCTCAGGACAGATGTAAAGCAGGTTCCACCTCTCCCCTCAGTACGTGGGGTTATATTCTCTTGCACCGAGAAGCTTGATCTGATTTCTGCCTCTGTAAATGTTTGCTAAAGCAAATTGCAGTTTGTTCTATTGGTCTTGTACTCCAATTTGCTTGAAATAGCACAGCACTTGGTCAAAGGGTATGGAAGGCGGCTAGAACCTTCTTCTTTGAAAATATATATGTATAAATGCATACAAACACACACACAGACACTGAGGTCAGCTGATCTTTCCTCCTCCCTCAAGGCAGGCACAGCTCTACCAACACATCCCCAGGTGCACCTCCATCCTGCTTTACACTACGTCAAAACTGAATTACATAGACTACCTTAAACTGCATACCTTAAAATAAGCAAAACAATTGGCATGATTACAGCTATACCCTGTCCACAGACAGGGAATTTCACCCACAAGGGAGCTGACCTGTCTTCTGGTGTCATTGCTATTGCCTATGTTACAGTGTTGTCCCATCAGGATTGCTCTGTGCCAACAGCTGCTCTACAGGCACAGTACCAGCCGAAATGAACCTAATTTGCTTTTCAGAGTGATTAAATTCCCCTAAGAGTTGCTCCTAGAGTGAGCTAGTGTCTCTGCGCTGCTCTCACCAAAGCAAACAGGACATCCTCTGCCAAATTCAGCAAAGCAAGGTCAGAGGAAATAAAATTAGGTTAGCAGGGTTGCAGACTCCTTCATTCCTATAATTAACTATTTGGCACAGATTGATGGCCTTTCCTTTAGGAGATTCCCAGGGATTTGCTGGAGTGCAAACACACAGGTGGTGTTTTCCGAGTTCCTGATGCTCTTTGGCACAGAAGTCTTTTGTTTTGGATATCCCCCGAACTGGGCACTGCCACATGTGTGGGATGCAGGAGATCAATGCTGCCCTTGGGCTGGGATGGAGTTAGAGGATGGTTAAATGCTCTCTACCCCATCCCTGAAGGGTTTCTCTAGCCCATCCCCAGCTAGCACAGGAGCAAGATCTCCTGAACGCGGTGTTGGACTGAGGATAACAGCCCAACCTGTCACATACTGGGAGGCAGAAGCAGAGCCCACATCTATAGCCTGATAAAAACGTAATTTAATCCCAGTGACACAAAACACTTCCTTAAGCCTTTGAAAGGCCTGATAATCCTTGATTTGTGCTGAAATCTTGAAATTCTTCTACAGAATGAAGGGTGCTTTGTCTACTGAGTGCCTCTACACTTAATGAGGTTATTAAGGCATATTAGGGAGCAGAGAACATTCTCTCCTGGCTTTGGCACAGCAGAAAGCTGGGCTTTTTTCTCCCTTAATTCAGGTTCTCCTGCCCTGCTGCTGATGGCCCCCAGTGCCCCAAGTTTGTCCCTGCTTGTTGGCCCATCACTTTGCTCAGACATCAGTGGAGAGCTCCCCGATCTGACTCTGACATGATGGTTTTGTTACTATGCCCTCAGATGTTTCCGAAAAGCATCCTATGCTTTTCCTACATGGCTGGAAGACTAAAGAGGTCTGTGGATCTACCTGTTCATCCTGAGGTTTATCACCTGATACAGAGACCTATTTCATTTGTATTTTAAGCAGAGAACAGACAGCGGGTTTGCACCAAGCCAGCAGCCCTAAACCCTTCAGCAAAGCAAGGTCACCTGCTTTAACACAGAAGGAAGCAAGGGTCTGACTCACACGCAGCATCAGGACAGGAGGATGACACAGATCCACGTTTCTGGCCTGCCTCCATTTCCCATCATGGCCATATGGGAAAGGGAACGTGCTTAAATAGCTGGGAGCTCGAAGTAAGGTTTTGCTTTCAGCTGAAGTGAGACGTATCATTTCCCCAGGATGCACTATTAAAGAAGAAAACGTTTGCCAATGTTATGCTTTATAATGCAATGATTTTCATAACAGCCCAACATGGTTCATCAGCATGTGATCTGGCATGGGATCAGCTTTCCCTTAAACCATTCGCATGAGCCATGAGAGGTGGGAGAAAAAACAGACATAGTATCTGGTTGGGTTTTCAAGCAATCCTTGCAGCAGACTCAGTGCATCTCAGCCCACACTGGCTCACACCTTGCTCAGAAACTCAGTGGCAATACTGTTGGGTTAATGGTTGGACTCAATCTTGCAGGTCTTTTCCAACCTTAATGATTCCATAATCCTATTAACTGCCTCGGACCAGAACTTGGCAGCCTCACCTCAGCACATCATCCACACTGCTGTGGGCTGGGGGGCACTTCCCTAGCAAGCTTGGGACCACCATATCTGTAGGATTTGCTTAATTTTCAGCAAGAAGCTTGACCCCAGCACTTATCCCCATTTACAACAACCATGGTTAAATAGTTACCTAACATCACCTGAAAATTCAGGCTAGCAGCCTTAAATAACCTCACCACTAAGAAGGAAAAGAAGGACTGGCAATGCAGACCCCTACAGAGCTGGGTCCCCCCCTTGGTGGACCCCTCTAAGCATGCTGCCAGAGCTGCTCAGAAGTAGCAAAAGTGTGTCATCACACCAATGTCTTCTCCTGGGCAAAGCCCATTTGGGATGTTACTGTGCACTCAAAAAAGAAGGAAATTTACCCCTCTTTTTAAAAACTTCAGCTCATTTCAGCGATGTGATTAACAGAGCAGCCTGCAGGCTGTGACATTAATGGATGGGGCGGTAAGGTGTGAAACACGGGTGAGAGAGCAGGGAGCAGGACGAGTCCCCGGAGCAAACCCTTCTGCAGCAATTCCTGGAGCCGCGCCCCTGGCTGTGTCCTCCACCACTCCTGCTTTTGCACTGGGATGATGTCTGGGGAGACTGGAGAGGGAAAACATCTGTGGGGTTTCCTAGAATCAAACCCCTGCACATTACCATGGCACAGGGCTGTTTTTAAGCCAGATGAGGTTGTGTATCAGCTGGATTTTGTATCAGCAAGGATGTGCTCCCAACAGGAACCAGCACCCAGAGCTGTGAGGTCCTGGAGGGACCATCCTCAGGGGCAAGGCTAAGAGGGGCTGGAGCAAATCCCCAACAATCTAACCCCCATCCTTGGCTTTACACGAGCTGGAGCGTGCTATGCAACACACTTTGGCACACAGCCCTACGAAGGCTTGAGCAACTGGGAGACAACATTCCCTGAGGGAACGAGGAGCTTTAACTTTTGTAGCACAGCAAGCATGCAAACCCAGGATCTCGAGGGAATGAGAAAGATATGTCATTTCATCGCTGTTCTTGGAATGAAGACAAAAAAGCAAAGGAAAACAAAACAGAGCACCCTCTGGGATCCATAAAGAGGAAACTAAAAATATGATAAATAGGCTGGATCATTATTTTCTGAAGATGACATATTGCAGCTCATGTTATACATCTAGATTCCTATTGTCACTAAGGATAAAAACTTTGGCACAAAGTAAGTCAAGGAGAAAAATCTAATTTCTGCCATACCACAAACCATCAAATACTGGTAACGAGCCATGTGCTGAAAACACAAGCCAGAAATTCCAGTCCTGCAGGACAGGAGAGGAGAAGGAGAGCACCAGCATTCATTGCCAACAGCAGGCAAAGGGTTAAGCAAAGGTGTAATTCATCATGTTAGCTAGAACGTTAGGAGCAGCTAAGAGAATTACAAGATCAGAAAATAACTGCAAAGTGTGTAAAGATAATCATAAATCCGAGGGAAATAATACAGGCTAATAAATGCTCAGGAGATTACTCTAAAACACCTTCTGGTTTTATAATCAGGCAGTAAGAGTAGCTGGGTACCCACTGCAGTGGGTTATCTCCTGCAGCAGGGGACACTGTGGCCTGCATTGGGATTTGCCCATGGAAAATACTCCCCGAGGAGTCTGGGGATAAAGCAGAAGAGTGGAAAACTGAGTAACATTAAAAATAAATAGAGAGAAGGCAGAAAGCTGGGATCCTTCATGCGGTGTTAAAAGCATAACAGCATAACAAGAGCAGCAGCCGACAGAGATGGAAAACCCCTTTTTGAGAGTTGTTTGGCACCAGGCGTGAAATCTTCCATTTCAGATGTTGAGGAGGAACCTATACATTAACACACTGTAACAAGATTCAACTACCCCACTGGCTTTCCCAGAAAATAGGGGTCACAGAGCCAGCCTGTGCTCAGAGCTGGGGAATTTTTCCTCATTTTCTTCCTGACTGATAAGTCATCTTGTAGTAAAGTCTCTCTTGGTATAACTGCTGTTCTTTTAACTCTTAAAACCCTGAAATGAGACTGAGAAGTTTATGAATTTGTGGGGCTTTTTGGTCCCTAAGATATAAAGCATGTTCCTGCTCTTTCACATCCCCCTCTCCTCGAAGTGGAAGTGGGTGGACCAGGGTAGAGCTGGTAGGATGCTCAGGAGCAGTCGTTTGGTCCCATCTTGTCCTGTCCCAGGTTTCACATGGGCTTTTGAGGGATCTGCTGAGCACAATGTCTTAAAATCTGAGGTTTCATCATTCAATGGTAAAATAGGCTCAGGAGGTTTGGTTACATCAGCAAAATGGCACATGGAGCAGAGGTTAAAGCAGAGGTTTGGTGCTGCATCTGGGGGTCTGTAGTGCATCATGGAAATGCCTGCTCAGGGTGGTTTGGTTTTTTACTAGTTCAAACAGCTCTGAGCCCATGATCCCCTACCAAAACCAGCACACTGACCAGATGTGACACAAGCTCCAAGGTGGCTGCATACCATGCAGGGCTGCACCTGCTCCAAACTTCCATAGATCACAGCATAAATACAGATGTGATGCACAGCCTGCCCACGAGCACAGCCAGGTAACCAAACCATCTAGGATGGAGCAACCATGAGGTGAGTGTTTCCTCCATCACAGTGCCACCAAACACCTCTCAGTGGTTCGTGCACGTGTGGGTACAGACATGCAGCCTGTTCCAGGGGAGCTCAGACATACCAGCTCAGCTGCTTTCCCCAATGGGAAGGAATAAACTCATAAACCCACCTCCTTCTTCTCATTCTCATGTTTCTGAAACCTTTCTTTGCCTGACCCATGCATTTCAGAAACACATATAGCTAATTAACCACAAAATCCATTTCTTTGATTTCCCCAGACACCATGGGTGCGCCAGTATCTCCTGTGGGAGATGAGGATGCACATAACACATTCCTCTCCCGGGTCTCCATAGGAAATCCTACCCTCAGATGTTTTTCTCCTCACCGAGAACACATGGTTTGAGTCCTGTGATGGGAACATGGGGGAACTTCCAGACCCACTAGCAGGCTCAGTCCATCCTGGACATGTGCTGCACAGAACTTTCCCTTCTGCATAGTAAGGAAAATATTCCCAAGTTACAAAATGCCTTACAGCTACACCTTTGTCTTGGGCAAAAAATAGAGCACCATCAAATGCAGGGCAACCCTTGAAATAAAGGTTTTCAGCACAGTTGGGTGGAAAAGAGCAATGGGGAAGAAGATAAATAACTTCTTAAAGTAGCTCCTGTTTTCAGCCTTCTCCTCCTGCACACTTGAACCAGCCCTTATTCGCCTCAGAATCTGAGGTTTTATGAAGATACATGAACTACACCAGGCCCCTTAGCAGGCTACAAAGAGTCAAATTTAATCTGTTAAGTTTTAAAAACAAACAAAAAAAATAACCCCAAACCAACCCAAGTATGCATTCAATCTAATACCTGGATAAATTCCTATAGAACACCAGGGGAATAAAAAGGCAAAGCAAGATGTATATCCCTCATTTCATAGCAAAAACACAGCCACTATTCACACTGCAGAGCTTTTTGGATGATAAATACTGATCCATCCTTCACTGGGAAAACATGGACCTGCAATTTTCACAGGGGTTCATTGCCAGCGCTAAGGCCCCATCCTGTCTTGGAATAATTTTTTTTCCTAATTATACCAATAAAGATTTTTCTCCCTACATAATTGAAAGGGGCACAACTGATAGGTATCTATTTCTGGTCGATGACCTCACTTTATTTACACAGGAAAATTTCCAGAGGGTTCCAAAGACACACACACACAAAAAAGGTACCCACCTCCCCCAAATTATTCCCAGACTTCTCCATTCTGAATGTATTTATTTGCAATAATGACTGTGGCTTTATGTGAGCAGATGGGCAGTCCCAGAGAGGATGATTTGTTTCCCCTCTTTTCTTACTTCATGATGTATTTTATGATTTCAGCAGGTCAGTGTTTCTGCCATGTGTTTCCTTCTAATCTGCGAGCGCTTTTCGTTTGCCTCATTCTTGGCAGCCGTCGTATTTACCAAAGAGATCAGACACGGACAGATGATGGCAGAGTTCCAGGCTCCTTGAGAGTTCAGCACTTGGATGTTGGCAGCAAATAAAGATATATGGATTGCTGTTGTTGGTTCAAACTTACAGGGGCTTTTTCCTTCATTATATTTCAGCTTATATGTGCACACATACATAGAGAGATGTGTGCATGCTCACACACATGTGTTTTTAAATTCTCTTTGTAATACCCTCAACCAGATAGAATACAGATGAGCTGTTACACAAAGAACAATAGATGTCAACTAGATTACTACCCACTCCTTTTTCTCTTTTCTTCCCTTCCTTTCCCTCCCCCCCCCTTTATTTTTTTTTATAGGCCTGGTTTGTTATAAATCCTCCATGCCCATTAACCTCTGAACCTCACTGATGATATCTCTTCCAAGCTAAATTGCCTGTATTTCCAGACATTTGTTTGTTCACTTAGAGGTCTATTGACAGAGGGAAGGGGAGGACAGCCCATTGCTGAATAGGTCTCATGGATTATAAATGAAAATTCTTTTGCTCCTTGTAAGATGATGCTTTGAGACCTGTAGCAAATGGACAGCTTGAGTTTATAAGCCCACAGGTGGAAGCCAACAGTGGAAAGTTAATCACACCAATAACAACAATATCCCACCAGCATGGTGGGAGCAATAGATCCATCCCCACAGCTGTGTCCTACCCAGTAAAACCTCTGCACCAATACAAGAGGTCACCTGCTGCTCTTGCTGCAGCAGTAGCATTAAGGCTGAGTGGGGCCAGGACATTGCCCTGCAGAGCCAGGGAAGGCAACAGAGCCCCTGGAACAGACCAGAACAGGGACACACTCTGGTCCAAGGGACACTGACAGAGAAAGGACAGAGGAAAAATTGCAGGTCTGATCAGTGCTCCCAGGAATTTTGCTACTATTATTGCCCAGAACCAAGAAGTCCTATCCTATGGATGGCTTCACAGTTTGTCCACTGAGACACTGAAGACGAACCCCCAAACAGCCTCCAGCAGGACCTACCATGTAGTTTCTTAATAAACATGGCCCTAGCACTTCCAGGAGGCCTTTCAGCTCATTGGAAACATGCTGAACAGTATTTCCAGTATCCTGACTTTAAAATAAAACCTTGGAAGCAGAAAGAGTGCTGGCATTTCCAACACAGACCTCCTGCCTTCATTACTGTTATACACATTTAAACTTATAGTTCCACAATAACATTTTACTTCCATACATCATTATTACACCCATTTAAGCGTGGCTTCCATCTCACCTGCCCTGGAGCCAATTCCTCAGGCTTTCCTGCTTGCCATGGGTGTGGGTTCCCAAACTCTGCAGATGGTGGGAACGGGAGTGGTTCCCCAGATGCTCTGGCATGCTGGACCTGCCTCACCAACCTTTCCATTGAGGTCATCCTCCACCAGCCAGTGCTGCCCTATGGAGAACATCCCCAGCTTTCTGATCCTACCACCTGATTCACTCTGTTTCCTGGGAACAGTTCTGGGAAAGCCTTCTAGATGGAATACTCATGAATAGTTTGGGATTTTTTTCTACCTAGGGTTTGTCACACTCTGCTCTGACTCACAGCAGAGGTTTCCCAGCTAATTTCCGTGTCCTGATTATAGTTTCTAACTCCTCTGGACCAGTCAGTGGTCCAGAGCCAAGAGCTGCCACGAAAAGTGTGGGTGCATATACAACTGCATACCTGCTGTTCTGTGCAGCTGCAGCAGTAACAGGAACAAGATTTAAGAAAAGAAAGAAACAATCTGGGGTGGGGTTTTATACAGCAGAGGAGAGGAAGCTCCAGCAATCCCTGGTTTTCTAGATCATTCATGTTTTTCCTGCTCTCTCAGTAACAACTTCCATTTCCATGGCAACCCTCACGTGGTTCAGTGTCTGGTACTTTTTGCTTATGTTGAGCACTGTTCCCACTTACTGGGACGACCAAGCTCCCCAAACAGCCAACAGAAAGCTCCCGACATAAACACTCCACCATCTCCATCCTACTGTCCTGGACGTGCATTTGCACATTTCCCAACGCTTGGGAGAGGACAGTATCCACCAGGATATACACTGCTGTCTGCTCCCCATCCAAGATCTCATTTTAAACTTGGCCATGCCTTCTATTTTAATCCCACACAGACATTTTTGGAAACACTTACTAAACCATTAACACATTTATATGAAAGGAAAGATGGTGATTAACATTCCCTGCCCCCCTATCATTTTTTTTTTGTGTCAATTTTTTGGATCACAGACTGCAGCAGAACGTGGTTACAGCCATGCACACAACTCTAGTGGGTGTGAATTCCTTCACAGCATAAACTTGATTTACCTCTGCCTCACTTTGCTATTCCTCCATTTCTATACGTGCTATTTCACCAACACTCCTGTGCTTGTAATAAGATGAGCATCATGAGCTTTAGCAAAAAGCTCAGAGGCCAATATGAAAACTTCATCTGGCTTCAGTGTGGGGTTTTTTTTAAACAGACCGTGTTAATGGTTCATTAAGACAGCTGATGTGCCTGGTCTGGCCCTTATGAGTCTGTTTTCTACACCTCTTGAGATGTTTTCCTAAGTAAGAATTATTTTTCAGTAGAAAGCAGAAGCAATTAGTACATTTATTTATTTTACTGTGATTCACACCATGGCACTGGCAGTCTCTAATGGCCAAAGAACAGAATAAATAAACAAAGTCCACTTGAGCTATCTTAAATCTATCCCATATGATGGGGCAGAGGAAAATCAAGGCTGCTGTGGGATCTCTGGCCACATGAGATCGTGTGTGCAAAGACAGAGCCAATGGGGCTGCAAATCAGCACAGAGGAGAGGGCTGGAGAGTGATGCTAATGAAGCACAGCAGCTCAGAGCTGGGGAGGTGAACCAGCCACAGAGACCTCCAGCAGAGCCTCATTCCTAGGGAGAAAGTCCTTCTGGTTTATTTTCCAGGTTTTTTTGGGTTCTTTGTTTGTTTGGTTTTTTGTTTGGGTTTTTTTCTTTTCTTTCTCCACTGCACTGAAGTCTAATTTGACACTTCCCAGCATTCAGGAAGGAGGTGCATTCATTGTGGAGATGGTACCTGTGGCTAAGGGGTCACAGGCACAAACCAGGTGCTGCACCAGAAGACTGAAGAGGAAGGCACGTCATGAGATTCTGCCCAAACTGAGAGCACCAGTGTTTCTTTGGGTAAAGATGACTCTGAACATACCTCCCACACAAAATGTCTTGGCCAAGACAGCCAAGGCATCTATGAATTTAGAACAATGAAGTTATACATCTTACAGGTGGGGTTTGAACTTCTCTTGATTTCTGTGGGCACTTAGAATTTTCCCAGTAGAGGTGCAAATCACTGGATACTGGAATCCCAACAACAGGCTTGTGTCACTTAGCTACCTTTCTTAGTCTACTTTAAAGTATCCCCACGTCCTGCTGGACATGGAGCTGGGACAGCCTCAGACTTCTGCTTCCACCAAAAAAGCTTGGCTTTTCTTAGACTTCTGACTCTACAGGAAGGTCTAAAAAACACCATCATCTCCCCATATCTCTTGATATTAGCACTTGCCTGAGATGTTGGGGCACTCTGGTATTTCCAAGCAAGACACAGCACACTCAATTGCATCACAGATGTTCATGCAGGACAAAACCATAACTCTGACATGGAAGCTTCCTCAGAACAGTCTCCTACAATCCCGAGACATCTTTGTTGCATCCAATTTCACACACATGCCCCCACCCCGAATATAAGTGGGAAGAGGTGTTTCCCTATAAATCTTACTTCCTCTACTTTGTTCAGGAAAGAATCTAATCATTGCTGAGAGAGCAGAGCCATCAGTATGGAGCAAGGAGCTCCACTCTCCTTATGGGCTTGCACAGGGAAGTGCAGCAAACCAATATATTGATTAAAAACTCAAGGCCTTTCCTTTGACTTACAGCAGCCACAAGAACAAATAAAAGCCAACTCATTTTGTGAAAAGCAGCTCTCAACATCTCTCATTTGCTCCTGGGCCTGGATTCCCATCTGCATCTTTTGTAGAGCTATTCCCATGTTGTTCCTTTGGGCACTGTGTGGCTTCCTGTCTTCCTTCAGGTCTGTTCCTTGACACTGGGTGAAATCCCACGTATACCTCAGTGATCCTCAGAGCTGCACAGGCTTGGAAGGGCCTGTTCAGAGGCTGAACTTTAAGGAAGGGGTATGAAGTTAAGGACCACACAAGAAATTATAGCTTCTTCAGGCTGGGAGAGGTAAGGGATGGGTCAGCCAACAGGCTGGAGATCAGCTCTGTTTAGAGGAGAGTCAGTAGGGGAGGCAGCAAGTGCTGCTGCAGACGTGGCCAACAAAACCTTGTCAGAACACATTTCTGACACAGAAAGAAGTTGCTCAGGTTTGCACTGATGTTCAAATAAAGAAACATGGGGAGACGGATCTGTATGGCCTCCACACACGTGTGGGCCTCCAGAATCATGGGGAGAAACCTCAAAAAGTGGAGAACAAAGACAGAAGTTGGATTTTGGAAGTGGGAGTCCTTGGTGTGTTACCACCAGCTACAGGTGGTCACCATATGAGCAAGCAAAAACGTGCCTGCGAGCAGAGCGATGACAGGTCCACTGCCGCGAGCAGTTTTCTCCAAGATGCACGTAGGCATCTGCTCTGCATTAACATTGTTGTATTTAAAATGAGCACTTGGGAGATATTTAAGCAGGTAAGTGGCTGCACCCAAGCATAAGGAAGAGGCATGGGTAAGCAGATGTGGAGACACTTGTCAGGTTGGATAAAGTCAGTCCCATCACCAAGATAATCACCAGAGCACATTGTGGAGCGTGTCAGGGGACACAGAGAGCAGCAATGGCTCAGGTCAGCAGCACAGGTTACAATCACTGCAAAGAAATGCTGAGCAGTGAGGAACTGCAAGAGTTTTGAAGAACTGGGATAAGGAGGTTGAAAACTGTTGGTTTGGTTAGAAACAGCGAAACCCAGGCTTTATCTCTTGGAAGGAAGAATGCTTTGTTTTTATGGCAGGGTAACAGTGCCTGTGACTTGCTCTCTGTAGTTAAGACTCTTGCCAGTTCAGCCTAGGAAGGGGTCACAAGCCACCATACTCAGCCCTTGCTTGCCTCAATGTCCTGCAATATCAAAGTTTACTGTTAAAGCCCTGTTAAAAAGGCTCAAATTAATAACTGCACTGCTCAGACTCAGATAACACCCAAAAATACCACCAATAACTGTGCAGATAAATGAAGTAGACTCAGGTAGGGGAGAGAACAGCTTCAAAGGCTGAACAGTAAGACAAATGCAAACGCCTAATAAATATGAAAGAAAACCCATTAGACCAAGAAGAGCTGACTTGACCTTGAGGCTGAGGAAGCAGGAGAAGCCACATGACTGAGGCAGAGGGGATGTAAAAGCAACAGGGAGTCCCCTGAGAGTCAGCACTGAACAAGAACTGAGGCACTCAGGGCAGCAGCACAGCTCATCCTCCAAGCCCAGAGAGGGTTTGTTCCTCTGGGTGTGTCCAGAGGAACAATTACTTCTGTACCAGTGGGCCAGACAGGTAAAGCCTAAACTTTCCATCCGGGGTAGAGCTTCAGTCTTATGAACCCGACACAAGGGGATGGGTCTGTGCCTCCAGAAATTATAGAACCACTGAATGGTTTGGGTTAGAAAGGACCTTAAAGACTATTTTATTTCAACTCCCACTTGCATACATCTCCATTGTCAGTCCTCTAATTTCTCCAGCCTGACCCATAGGACATGGATGGCAGTCCCAGTCTGCTCTTTTTCACAGGCCAGAGCACAGGGATTCCACATACATGTTTTAGTTCAAGTTTTCCTCTTTTTTTTTTTTTTTAATAGAAATTTAATGCCTTCAGTGCTTGGATCCCAGGATTTTAATGGCTTTAGCTTCGTTTCCTCCTTTCCTGCTCTGCATCTAATACTTCAGCCCATAAATCTCTGCAAGCACACAGCACAAAAACAGATAAGGAAAGCTGTATAGCCATAAAACACGCTGGAAAGAGCCAACATAAAACCCACCCAATACAAGGATTATAACCAAAGGAAGAAGAGAGAGCCAGATTAAGTGCTGCTGTCAAAGTTAAAGTAAGTCTCAAAGAAGATGTTACATGATAGCTTAATTAAGCCACAATAGATCTTAATCAATGATGTATCACTCTGCTGATGGAAAAGTTTCAGAAGAGTAGATGGAAACAGGACAAGCTAATTTTGTGAAGTTTTTTGCATATATAGTGCTATGCTAACGGCTGAGATTCCCCTCTCCCCATCTCCCACATGCCTGTAAACCTCTCCTCTACTAGGCATGTACATTTGGAAGGGATTTGATGGACACGTCTCCTTCAAGGAGTATGTAAATGCCCATCCTCACTCCATTGACCCTCCCCTGGTACAATATGCATGCAAAATCTCACAAGGCATCGCCTTTGGCATCTGTGCAATGATAACACAATTAACATGAATAACTATTCCACTCCATAGATTTAGTCCTTTTCCTCTGGGTAATTATGATCTTTCTTCCCCTCCCCAACACTCATTTCAAATCCTCGAGGGTAATATGCAGTCAGCTGATGTTACATTTATCTCGGTTCTATTTGTTTGACACATTTCAAGCCATCTCCACAAAGCCAAAACCTCCTGCTCATTAATAACATGCACATCACCTCCTTCTTAGCTTCTTTAACATGCTGCTTTTATTTGGTCTAATTGCAACTCTCAGCGTGATTAATCACAACATTTTTGTGGGGAGCTGGGGAATTTGATATCCCTGTCCTCATATGGATCTGATCACATCCATGCTGAGAGTCCAGGCACGCTTCCTGCAGTCTTAACGCAAGAGCTTAGTGTCAAACAATCCTCCTTGGCCACTACACGCTAATTACTAGTGCTGCTATATTCACCTAGGTACCAAACAAGGATTAAAGATCAAAGGTAGATAATATGATCCCACCCTGGGAAATCAAGTTTTCCCTCTTACAAAGGTCTTCTTGCACATGGGCTTGCTTTTCAGTGAAGACTCCAGACTAAATTTACCAGGTAGAATCATTTAGGTTGGAAAAGACCTTTAAGATCCTCTAATCCAATCATAGTAAGTTAGCAGGGATGCTGGAAGTTTAAAGAACTAAAATTACACCTGGAACACCCATAATCCAAGGGGCTGAGTATCCTTGGAGAAAGACTGCAGAGATGGTAAAAACCATTCTGGAAAGCAGGCTCAGGATTAATCTGTGCTTCTTACATGCAGAAAGATAAGCATTACCGAAGAAGCCTCCTCAAAAACAAGTTCAATGCTTTCAATAGTCACAGCTTTGGTTTGGGGGTTTTTCTTTTGTTTTGCAGTGCTACTGATAAAAAGTTTTTAAACTGGAAATCTTGGAGTATCATCTTTTTCTTATACAAGTAGTGGCAAAACTCCTATGGATCTTAAAGAAACATGAAGAGCATCAGTGTACACTTCTGAAGCATCATCTGGAGGTCATACTTTAATATTTGAAAAAGACACAACCTTGCTTCCCACTGTACTGGTAGAAGCAGCATGACTGCAGTCAGCTTCTCCATTACAGGCTAAATTTTTCCCAGTTAACCAGTGACAATCTTACCCACTTCCAACCTTCCAAAACTCCCTTTCCCTCACCCAAACCAACTGTTTCCCAGGAACAGACTTTCCTTCCCCTTTCCTCCCACCAAGACAGACTGTCAAACCAGACGAAAACCACCCGGACACTAACAGCATCTCCCACACGCTGCTCTCTCAGGCTGCATGTTCTCCACATCATTTGTTTTATAAGACCTTTTAATTAATCAGTAAGGGCCCACTGATTATCACCTCCTTAGAAAACACCATTTCAAAGCAGACTGCTACTTGGTGGCCCTGGAGTTTCATCTTTATCCTGATGATCCCCTACAAGTGCTATTCCCCTTTTGGTACTTGACCAGATGTTACCACTTGGACGCTGAAAGGCTGAGAAAGCAAAGAGCTAAGCACAGGATGCAGGATGGTGTGAGAGGAGGGAAAGGACCTTTTGACAAGTGGAAGAGGATAAATCAGGTCAGGTACCTCATACTGCACACATGGAAGGGTGGCTGGGTCACCCTGACCTTCCCATGTGAGCACACATGAAGCTGGTTGCTCACCCACTTGCCATAAATGATTCCTGCTCCAGGCAGCAATCACTGACCACTGCACCAATACAGGTGTCAAGGGTGCCATCATGGGATGTGGTGCTCCTAAAATCCTCCACCTAAATCTCCTGTTCTTTACTGAGCATTTCTCTCACACACACACATCTGCAACTCTCTGTAGCCCTGACAACAGGCTGCACAGAGAACAGTATCTCTGGGCATAAGGTATTCACCCAGTGACAGGCCTCCTAAAATAAAATGGAAATACAGGCTCTGAAGAGCCCCCCAGAGCACAGGAAGGCCCTGCCAAAACCAACACCTCACAATTTCTCACTTAGCTGGTCTCAGCACCGATGCCTTTTCCAGGTGCCCAGCTCCCAAACTCCTCCCCCACACCCAGTGCTTAAACAAGCTTTGACTGTGACAAACAGCCCTGGGAAAGCATTGCTGCTCTGAAATCACATCATTTTGTGTGCTTGAGTTTTTTTGAGGAAGAAAAAGACTTTCTTCTCCCAAATATTTTTTAAAAATCCACCTAGAGTCACAAATAATATTCTAAAATACTTTTAAACTGCATTTACACAGGTATGCACTGTCATGCTCTTGGGCTATTACTTGGAGAAAGGCAGAATTTGTAGAGCTTGCATCACTTCTACTGAAATAAATGCAAAATAGTTATAAATAAGATAATCGATTTTATCTGATTATGATGAATAGGAGGATCTGTAACTGTAATTTATTATCCAACCATACCCTTCATCCAAGTTCCCCGTTTAGATCAGCCAGGGATGGCACAAGCCACTGATCTACTGTTGATACAGGTGGTCTGGAGGGGTTAATGGAAGTTTTTGTGTTCACACAGAGTGGCTGCAGGTCGGTGTCTGCACAAGCTTGTCTCGACCACACCATCCCTGTCACTCACCGCAAAACACGTGCTCAGAGCGAAGCGGGAAAATCAGCCAACACTGGGACTTCTTTCCCTGCTGTACATCACACTCCACAGTCAGAAAATCTATCAAAGCACATGCCTGAGCAGCCTGTTTCAGCTTTTAATGTTGCTTAATATAGACTTCTAAGGAGTATCTTCAGTTCAGACACGGTAACTTGAGAGCACAGCGTGAGCGTTACACACAGACAGCTTTGAAACTCAGCAGTAGGCACAGGGAAGCAGCAGAGCCCAGACCAGCACAGTTCCAGCCAGCTGGAGAGCTCAGCCAGGCAAGTCCCTTGTCTGCCACCTCCCTCTGCCCCTAAAGGGCCCTGACCTCCCCTTCAAAAGGGGCAGAGGAACACACCTGTAACATACACAGCACGTCCTTGTTCCTGCCACACACTTCTGCTGATTTTTTTTCCCCCACCTCTAATCACTCAGCCAAGCACATTCTCAGGTGAGTTGTGCCCAGAAAGGAGCACAGAGGCAGCAGCAGGAAGCACAGCCCTTGTAGCACAAGGATGGCAAAGTTGGCAGTGGGTGAAGGCACTATATGTGTCCTGCACGCTGCTGTTTGTGCAGCCTGAACACAACCCGAAGAGACACCAGGAACCATCCTACCCTGGATAACCATGAGGGCCAAAACAGATGTAGAACACCAAGAGGATTTCCTCATGTAAAAGCACAGACCATACACCAAATTTAGCTTCCTTCAGCTCAGCATAAAAAGAATCCGAACAAAACAAAATACCCAACACATCCTTCCTCACCACCAGCAACCAGCCCACAGGGCTTCTGGTAGATTTGGGATAAAAAAAGCCCATGAGAAGCATCTGTGTTTCTCACTGATGGAGACACCCCATGTCCAGGGTGACACCAGCATCAGATGCAGTTGCTTGTGAGCAGAAAGCACGCTGAGCAATGGGGAGCTGAGAAGGGAGTAGAGTACATGTGACCATCTCAGCACAATTTGGGTGAAAACAAGCTATTATCGCCTGTCCCAGCACACCTCAAGGGTTCTTGGGTTTTTTTCTGAAATATAAGGATGCTGGTTGTGTTGGCTACAAGCGGAAAGATAAAAAGAAACTCCCACAACAAAAGGGATGTGTAAACCAGTTCCCAGTTTTTCTGCACACATCAGAACCTTACCAAGCAGCAAAAACACCAGCAGTTTTACACCGGTTTGGCCCAGCACTTTAGCTGGAGTCCCACAGGAGCTCGTATTGTTTGCTCCATCCTGGCACAAGTTCAGACCAATCATTCACTGCCCCGTGACTCACCTCCCCGCTTCTTCTCTTCCTGGGGAATTCAGAGGAAGTTGCATCTCCTCAGCGATTAGCACATCAGGCAGTCATTTGTGTCCAGCTTCTGCTCTTATCACCAGCCCATTTCCTAAAACAAGAAAGGAAATAGAGGAAAAAAAAAAAAAAAAAGAGGAAAAAACCCATCAGCAAATCACAATCTGGTTGTTCTCTATTCTCCTTAAAATATTAACTAGACATTGACATACTGGAGTACTTGCTGCAGGAAACCTGCTGCGATTGGGGATAACCGGGACATTACAGAGGGCTATGAATCAACTCAACTGCAGATGCTTCAAGTCCTTTTGCTAGGCAGAAGTGAAATATGTTCCCTTACAACCAAGTGACCATTTCAGTATTTTTTCCAGTTATCTTCAGAACATTTATTAGATTAGGAGGTTTTATTTATGGACTCTGAAACTTTGCTGTTTCCCAGTGAAGCGGTTATCTGTTTAATGTTCCTTTTGTTCTCCTGGACATTTGCATTTACTTATTTTGATTCATTGCTGCAGAGGTACCAGGCTCCAAGTACCTGCAGTTCTAAATACACTCACAACACACACATCTTCAACATTTAAAATACCTTTCCTCTGACAGAGCCAGAACATCTCCATTCCCAGGTGAAACCCAAGCATGCTGGGATCAGCACTGCTGACACATGACAGCTAATGCTCAACTTTAAAAAGTAGTTGTGCAACCCTATGTAAGATGCTTCATAGTTTGGCACTTTTATGGGAAAGTCAGAGCTTGTTGCAGCTGATTAGTTTAAACTTCATAGACAGGGCTTGTTTTTCCAGTGCTTTATATATATATGTATATAAATACATTATGTATATATTTTACAAAAATATATATTTTTATATATAATAGATATGAATAATTGGAACTTTATTTACTTCTCAGATAAGCCCAGCCCACCCAAGACTTGCTAGCAGGGAAATATCACCGACTCCTCTGCCCATGGGCAAGGCTAAAAAGTTGCCCGTGTGCCTTTGAGTGATTTGAATTTAGGACTGAATGAAGCATTGTTTTGCCTATACCTAAGCCCTCAAATCCAGATGCAAGTCTCACATTAAATGATCTGTTTAACAGTGGTGCAAACCAAAGCCCAGGCTGCAGGCTGGGGATCTGAACCATGCCACAGGACCAGGGTCTGAGCAAACAGAGAGCCCACTGTGCTCCTGACAGAAACCAAACAAGCATGAAGCAAGTTTCCAAAGGAAACCAGGCACAAAGAGTGTCTCCACCCCAAAATACCAGATTTCAGCTTTTGCTGGACTCAGATGAGTGTGTGATGTAACACTGAGAATTGGTCACCAACCCTACAGCGTTCGGCAGCAGTTTTCCTTGGAACAGATGTGATGGGTGCATGTGCACTCTTATGTTCAGACTTCCCTAGGTGCCAAATGTACCACACCTTTTGTAATGTATCCTTTACATTTCACAAGTCTTTTTAATGCCCCTCTCAATTAGAAAAAATATAGCCCCAAATAATACACAAGTAAAAGCAACAGATAGGACACAGGATTGGCAACTTTTGGTGGAATTTGGGTATAAATTCTAGGGACCGCTGAAATCAAAGTTGCTGTAATTAATGCAACCAATGGATTTGGAGCAGCCCTGTCAAACAGCTGGAAACTCAATATACAAGGCTTGCTTTGAAGTGGGTCTTCTTTTTTTCCCCCTCCTGGAATGACTACCTGTGGTTCAACAGACAGTCATTTGGAGAAACAAGCAGGAAAAGGAAGACACGAGAAGAGCATTTCCCCCTTCCCCCAGACTTCAACAGCAGGAGAAAGACAACACAGGGACAAGGATTTCCAGGAAACTGGGGTGTGCTGATCACCACCTACACACAGGAAGGACATCTGGGTAAGATATGTGGGTGCAGGAGGGCTCCCCATGGGGTAAGGCAGGAAAGGGGCACACCAGGAAAGCACATTGAGGGATGACAACACGAGGTAAGACTGCGACAGCAGCCTCTGCCTTGTGCTAACAGCTCAAAGGCATATTATATACCAAGAATTCCACCTGGAGAACCACTAATAAAGTAAGTCAGGCTATTCCCCAGCAGGGGAATTAGAGCTAATCAGTGAAAGGATGCCTTCCCTGCCCATTTCAGACCGTGAGCACAGGCAGAAGCTGCTCACTGAAAGTTTTACTGTGTCGGCCTCTGAAAAATCCTGCAGTTACTCTAATTCCTGTGTTATGGCACTGAGCATCACCACTGCATGTAGAGCTGCTGCCCTGAGATCCACAGCAATGCCACCAGGACTTGCAGCAGCAAAGAACTAACCTCTGACACTCAGGATACTAAAGGAACAGAACATTACAGCAGAGGCGCATTAAACCTTAGCACTTGCTAGCCATCATCTCACTTCACAGACAGGACACATCTCCTGCTTTTCAGGCTCTCTAAGAACTTCTCCTATCTCCTGCAGCACACCAGGCACACAGCAGGCCATCCACTATATACAAAATCATCCTTAGCTCTGAGGATACCATCTTTGTCTTTGTTGACTCTAAATTCTGTTTTTGAAGGCAGCAAGGAAAGAAAACATGAAGATACAATGCTGCTGCTGCTGCTACTATACAACCATCCCCTTTTTTTCCCTGGCTTATCTCGTTTCCCATGTGTGAAGAACTACAGGCAAGACATCTCTGAAAGTAAACAGACACCAGAACATCCCCTCAAGATCAGTGGTCAGCACCAGCAGTGTTCACTCAGTCAGCAGCAGGTCTCCAATCCGTGCCTAAAGCAGGGAGGCTGGGAACCACTTCTGGCACTAAGGATCAAGGGCATCTGCTGCGAAGATTTAGCTCTGCCACAGCTGGTCATGGGTTTGGCATTGGTGCACAGCCCAGTCCAGCCTGGGAAAACACTGCTGCTCCTTAAGCATCTCCTGAGCAGGAATCTCACCACCACCTTTCCAGCAAAACCACGGAACAGGTGTAAAATCCTTCACTTGAAAAAGAATTTAAAAAAAATTCTCCCAATGAAAACACAAAGGATCTGCTTTTGAAGCCATTAAAAAAAACCCAACAAAAAAAAAGCAGCTCTTGCAATGTAAATAACAGGGCTTTAGGAGAGACCTGTGCACAAAAGGATGGGATTGAGGTTGTCAGAAATGCAGGTGGTGAAGGAAAGCGCCTGGAAATGAGCTGTTCTCCATGTTCAGCATTTCTCCAATCATTTTCATATTAGCATATCTCTAAGTGCATATAATTTTCACATCAAAGAGTAATTTTTTAGGTATTTAAAAAGGAGGGGGGGGGGAACAACACCAAAAAACCCTAGGATTGAAGTAGAGAGTAATTTCTTTCCTGAAGTCTTTCAAGCAGCTCCTCTCTATGACATGACAGAAAAATTATAGAGGAGACAAGTGTTTAGAAAACTCTTCCCTGGAATTCAGATTATTCTTCAAGCATACAGTGAATAAAGGTTCAGCCAAACTGCAACAGGAAACAAAGTCCTGGCTGATTCAGAGCACCAACCTCACAGTGTCTTGACTCAGGAGCAACTTGCATCCTCTGCCCATTGCTTTGGGGCTGAAATAATCAGCATTTCTGAGCTTGTGGTGGGGAGGGAGAAGTGGAGACAAGTCTGAGCCCTTCTTGTCTCCCACCAGTCTTTCCTGGCTGGGGTGGTCCTCATGAAAAAGCCAAGAGTTTCTCTCTCCCTTTCCCTCCACACAGCTCACTTTTTGCTCTGCAGTCTGTGAGGCTCTTTTACATCTCTGGGTCTGGACAGGAACAGCATGGCCAAGCACCAGGCACTTCCCTCCAGCCCTCACCAGGTCCTTGCAGGGCCCCATTTAGTCTTCCCTTCCTCCTGCCACAGCTCAAGACTGGCCTTAGTGCTCTGCTCCAGCAAGCTCAGGAACCAGGCTCAGGCAGGAGCGCTCCTTTAATGAGATTTTATTAAAAGACTCTGTTACAAATAGCCACTTAAGCAAGTGAACCTTTGGAGCCTTTAGTCCGTGATGTCAGTGCTGTGGCTGGATGTTTCCTGGGAGTATTAAACCTGATGCTAATATAGGGCTGTTCTATATGACAGCTATAAAACTGGTTACGCGTACCAGGCAGGAGGCCAACAGGGCTTGGATAAAGGTCTCCTGCAACAAAGCAGGGCACTAGGAAGGGGTCCAGCTTTCCCTCAACTCCTTTGCAAGGATAACCCCACAAGGCTGGAAAAAAATCCACGTAGCAGAGCCTTTGCATCTGCATCCATATCTCCTTTGGTTGGTGGAATTATCCATCTCTGTGCACAGTGTGAGGCCCCCAAAGCAGCACTGCATCACCACTCATGGGGAACACACCACATCTCCCTCCTCACCTCACCCAAAGCTGTGGGGGGCTCTGTGGGGATACCCAGTATTTGTCCTAACCCCACTGGGTTTACTGGCACGTTCAGTAGCACCATTTACACCAACCTGGCTTTTCAGTCTGCCCTCCACTGCTCTCTGGAAGCAGGTCTGCCTACCTGCCCTTTCCAGAGATGCATCTCTGGGGCCACAAGTGTCCACCAGGAGCTCCCTGCCCACAGCAAACCCTCCTGTTTGCAAATCACACCCAAGATACACCAGGAATGCGAACAATGTTTGCCAACGGCAACTGATATTAAAACTAACAGTAGAACTGGTTCGACCCACCTGTCAGCTGGAGAAAGATAAGCAGAGGCCATAATGAAACACATTAATCACGTTTGAATCTGCAGTTTTCCACCAATAGGTGGCACCAGCAATTTTTGGATGTGCTACAACATGGTACATCTGCTCCCTCGCCGCAAGGCATGCAGCTCATGGTAATTGCAGGGAAGATGGATGGACCAGCTACTGCAATGGCAGCATCCATCCCCTCTGTTTTTCCTTTGAGTTAGGCAAAGGTTAAAACTCCCACAGGCCAAGTTTTCTCTCCACAAACAAACTTATTTGAGGATTAAATCTAACTTGAGTGAGTCTTTCAAGGAAAAGGAGTCTGAAAGCTGCGTGCAAGTACATCAGATAAAATTGTGCGAAGCAGAAACACAGACCATAGAAGACACCTCCACAGAAGACAAAGCAAAGGTACAATTTAACACAGCAAAGTCAAAACTTCTCGTAACTAAGGCTAGCCACTCATGCAAAAATGTCTAAGTCATAGCCTAACACAGTTTAAATGTATTTTATAACTACATTACCTTGGCATGAATATCCTGCTGAGGAAAACACCAAACCACTCGTGTGCCCAAGACAACACGTTCAACTCCTGTACACACAATAAAAGAGAAGCAACCCCAGCCAGGTCAAACCAAGCCTGTGACCAGCACAGCTCCCCAGAGAAAGCTTCCCAGGCCCCAGGCAAGGACGAAAAAAGACTGAGAAGCAAACTCCCATCAGCTGTGCCACACCACCACAGGTGCATGGCATCTAACTGCCTCAGCTTACAATTCCACACAGCTGAATTCAGCCTGTATAAATTATTAAAGAGCCTGAAGAACATTACACAGTTCATGTAGTTAATGATTATAGTTCAGTGTCTAGGTCAGATATAATTAGATGTTACATTAAAATAGCTTCACAGAGCCATTTATTCTGATTTAATTACTTAAAATGATAATATAATGAGCAGTGCTTTCAAAGAAAAAAAGAAATCTTTTAATGAGCTCATTTTAAGTTAATATGAGGCAAATTAATCTTTTAACAAAATGCGATAAAAAGACAAGTTCATATTTTAAAATATGTTGTGCCTATGTCAAGAGGGTTCCTTTATTGCCATGCTGGGAAAGACACACAAACAGGTGGCTCTTGAAACTCCACCACATCCAAAACACTGTACATCTGGAACATCTTTAAACCATGTTCTCTTCCTTCCCCAGATATACCTGATATGTCTGAACCCTTTGAAATACAACCTGCACAACAGATTTATGACCATCAAAGTGTGTCTTTATTCCAGTGTGAAACAGAGAGATAACTGTGCAGAGCAGTCACCCAAGGAGTTGAGCTCATGATGAAGGGTTAATAGCGAGTTGGTTCATTAATCATTCATTTGCTGGCTCAGAAAATTAGCTTTCACTTGTTTGTTTGCTCAAGAAGCGATAAGCCCATTCCCTTGCTAGTTCATCTATTTTCTTCCCTTTGCATTGTTTTAGAGATTTTAATCCTTTCCAATTTTTGTAATCAGTCATTTTGGTCTTTTAGCAGAAGCGTTTCCAAGCACGCAGTAATTACTGGAGTGAAAGCAAGCAACTCCCTGCAGGGAAGGAGCAGGCTCTGGTTCATAACCCTGCCAGGAATCGCATCCCTCCTCTCACCACTCTGCACGGCATCCCATGCAGCGGCTGAGCAGGGGTGTCTCCCCATTGCTGCTGCAAACAGGACTCCCTGCACTTCCACAGGCACTTAAATAAACATCTATAGCAGTTTAAAGGGCAAGTCAAGACATACTGAGTGGCTTACAGGTTGTCTCCCAGCCACCACCACTCACCTCCTCTGTCCTCGCCTGGAATCTCAGCCTCACTAAGCCAGAAATGAAAACCTGGAGATATTTGTGAGATGAAGGGAGTCCTACAAACCCTTCTCAATAAATTGTTTGCAAACACTTGCATAGCATCACCTGCAAACAGCACAATCTTTCAGCTCAGGCATCACTTGGATACCTCAGGAAGGGAGTAGAGGCTGACTGTCACATGGCAACTGCACTACTCCCACTAGGAACATAAATAATTTGGGGCCACACGTTTCTCTCTGAACACATTGCCTCTGCTCCCAATTAGGTAAAGACGATGCTTTCAGCTGCTGCACTTCCTCAGCAGCAGATACAGGAGCAGCAGTGTGGTGCTATGACAACACTGTGGGTGCCATCCATCTCACAGGTGGTACAGGCAGCCTTGGGTGCACCCACCCGTGACCTCCCCAACCCCTCCCTCCCAATTACTGGGGATTAAGCAGACTGCACCTGGGATATCACTATCCATTTTCCCCCCCTTTTTTCCTTTTTTCTTTTTTTTTTTTTCACTGTCCTACCCATCCAGCAGAGCCACCCTGGCCCTTTGCCCACATATGCTTGTGGCAGTGGACCAAAGCAGGATGTGTGCAGCCCAGCAAGGTCTCAAACACCACTCGCTGCTGCTTCCCCTTTTCTAGTCTGAAACCTGGATTTTGAAGAAAAACACAACATCTCTGAGCCACAAAGTCCCAGCGTGAGGCTCATGTCACACAGTCATTAATAAGGCTTTCCAGACAAATCTGACTGGAGAGATAATAGGCTTAAACAATTAGAAAAAAGAAAAAAAAAAATTTAAAAAAATTCTGTGATGAACTATTTTCTCCTCCTATTCACTGTAATTATTTTCTAAATGTAGATCATTTTATATGATGCAGGCAGCAGTGTTCCAGAGCTAATCAGGCCATATGTTTTCACATTTTGAAAAGAAAACTAATTAAAAAGAAATGAAAAATGGAAAAGGAAAAAAAGGAAGGTTTGTAAAGAGGACTGGTAGGTTTGGGTCTGAGAGGAGTGGTGAAGGAATCTTTCAGGAATGTATACATTCACTTCACTCGGCTCTGCGTTTTGTTTTCAGAATTGTTTCTGGCAGAAACCTAAAGAAAAATATGAACCAGATGTACAAGGAAATAGTTTCTTCATCAGAATGAGAAGAATAGCTCTCTGTCTGCCAAAAGACTTTGAGCCTTTATGTCTTACCAAGGTGATGTTAAAAATACTCTTCAGTGGTGGCTTCTCCTTTACTGGTGCCAAAGGCAACTGGGATGCAGGGAGAGCATCCCTGGGCAAGGGGGTGCCCGAGCTGGGTGACTGCTCATGGGGCAGGTCTGGGACTCCCAGGTGCTCTGGAGTGAGTGATGGCACAGCCTGTCTGCCAGCAGGAACCCTGCAGTCCCTTCACTGCCAGGCAGACAGCCAGGGCAGGGCTGCATTAGGGTTTTTCCAACTGCTCCCGATGATTTAGCACGGCAGGGGCTCAGTCCTGAGCCGTGGCCTCCCAGCACTGGGTGCTGTGCAGAGCCCACTTTACTTGAGGTTTAGGGATCAACCAGCAGGTCTGGTGGGTGCAGGGACCCCTCAGGGGATGCTGCCTGAGTGCTGCAATGGTGGGTCTGTTGGGGAGAGGGCAGGCAGCTTGGCCTGGGACTAGAGCAAGGTTTCCCCCGCTTTGGAGAGCTGGGAGGGAAGTGGGAAAAAGCACATTGGAAAGTCTCACCCAAGAGCAGCCCTTGGCAGAAGGGAGGTGGGAAGAGCCCAGAAGCCCCCTGTCTGCCCCTTGGCAAAAGGAATGTGGGTTCAACTGATAATCTCATCCATTGCCCTCTCTTTCATTTGCCTCATGAAGTAAATCCCCTCCAATGAGGACACTACTCCTTTATCCTCTGCTCCAGGACTGCCAACACAGGATCTGGGGTGACAGCTGCTCCCCAGCCCTGGCATGGCTCTGCAGGGTGAATCCTCCTTGACCACCTCCCTGGGCATCCACAGCATGCGGGGTGGAAACATGGACAGTGTCTCTGCTGTCAGAAACCTTCCCCCAGGCACGCTGGAAGGAATGGGAAAAGAAATGGCCTGATCCCAGAAATGGATCAGCAGCTCCATCACAGCATCTCAGTGGAGGAGCGAGGTGGAGAAGGACTGGAGACCAAGTGGTGGGGAGAAGAAATAATCACAAATTATTCCCTCTGCTCCAAAGTACTGACTCCTGACAAAGCTAGCCACGGGCAAGAGTACAAGTACTGAAGTGCTGAAGTGCTTCCATACCTCATCCTGGGGCTGTGGCTGTGTCTGTAGTCCTGCTCCCCTCCTGGGGTGCTCTGTGTCCCTGGGGCACCACAGAGACCTGCAGGGAGAAGAAGGCTCCACCACACAGGGTGACCCACCCGCAGACACCTGGGGGTCCCACACTGTCACCCATGGGTGCTGCAGGGGCACAGCCAGCTCTCCAGCCTGTCAGGCATCCCACAGGCATCCCCAATGACTCCAGCAGTTTGGGAGGGGAGTTCAAGTGTAAACTAAGTAGGACAGGAGAAGAGCAGGAGAGAATGAGCAGGGAACTTTAATCTCATTAAATACACCATTAAGGTAATTTTGCCAAGAGAAGTCTTTTACTCGCCTTTAACCTTGCCCCAGCCCTCCTGCACCAGGAACAGGCTTCACAAGGGCTTGTCCTTCTCTACTTCAGGCAGGTCAGAAACCTCTCTGATTCCTCCTGTGTGCTGAATTTAAAAGTGTGGGGGGGAAGTGCACTGACCTACTGAAAGCAGCTTATTTTGGGGGAACCACATCAGCTTTGATGAACAGGATTTCTGATGTCGTTCTCCAGCAGCAGTAGCAGGCGGTGGCGCTTCCGTAGGCGTTTGTTGTCCACAGTAGATGAATTTCTGTCTCTCAACAGTTTTTAATTCCAGAAAAAATTTTCCAAGGTTTCGTAATTAAAGGTAAGGGAACCCAAGGCCCCTCTACGGTAGTATTAGAGGATCTTTGTTTTCTGGCCAGCACTACTTTAAAACAAACAAATGCTGCAAGCTCTGGAGTTGGCTCAGCAAATTGACTTAGTCCTCATAGGCACTAGCTAATACAAAGAGCAAGAAGTTCAATTTTCTGCACTGAAAAGAGACAGATTCATCTCTTTGAAAGCCATCAGCATCAGCTTCCCAGGTCTATCACAACTCTCCATAAATTGAAAAAGCTCAGTTGTATTTCATAATGCATCTAAAGCAGTCGAGATTTCACATGGGACACCCAGGAGAGAAGTTTAACAGCACATGTTTCATGGTGATTGGCAAATTATCAGGTCATTGCTCCAACTTCCACAAACATCATCAGCCAAAAGCAATAAAAATACCCGTTTTGGTCTCAGGAGTCTTCAAACTATTTTCCAGAATTCGACTGCATGACAAGAGGCTCACTACAACACTGCAGAAGCACTGAGCTGCTAATTAGAATAACACAGATGCAGTTCAGTTTTTAAGTCAATCAGAACAATAAATATAGAACCAACAGATTTTCAAAAGATTTAATCAAACCTTTTACTTTCTTTGTGTCTTAAATGCAATTCTTCTGTCTTGTTAGTAGTAACCCTGAAGAATCAAATTTCTTCTTCAGCCAAGTGGCATTGCTGTAGGTGGTCACACCAGTTTACCAGGGATTTGTTTCATTCAGTGGTCTCAGCACTAGGAAGAAGCTCCCCTGCACACATTTCTTCCAGCTCTCCCATCTGACAGGAGAGCCAGCAGACATACGGGACGGATATCTCCAACCCTCAACATTTCCCTGACAACGATACCAAGAAAAAAACTCCAGGGGTTTTGTTAATAGAAAGGAACTTCAAACATCCTTTATTCATGGATTTAGGCAGGCTGTAATCCTATAGGGTTGATTTTTCTCTCACTGGTGACAACACACACCAACAAGTTGTTTCCTGAAACACTCATAACTGTTACTGGTGAGTTTTTGTTGTTGTGCTTCCAAAACTTCAAGGTCTTCAGAGAGCCAGGCACTCCCACTGCTTTCTTCCCTGGCTTTGGGAAGGTTGCTGCCCGCACTGGAGGCGATGGGGCACAAGCCTGCACAGTGCTTTGCCCCAGAACGTGCAGCTGAGTGCAGCCCATCTGCTAGAGGAGACTCCAGATGCAGGCAGAGCATCCTCCTCTGCCTGCTCTGCGGCTTGTACCATCCCTCTGGCTCGGCCCTGCCTGCTCCTGCCCGGCTGCCTTGCTCTCCCGGGGCTCGGCAGCACTGCCAGGGGGATAAGGGGCTGTGATTAGGCACCGCAATTCCCTGCTCGTGTGGGCTGGCAGAAAATTACCGCTCAGCCGGAGAGGAAAATAACATCTTATTTACTGTCTCTCCTGGGACTCGTCTGAGGGCTGAGCAAGTGCTGACTCACAGGCGGTGGAGAGGTGCCGAAATGCAAAACCCAGCTGTGAGGATCGTCACAAACTCCTTAGCGTTGGCAGAGCCCCTCACCAGTACCTGCACCTGTACTGGCACCAGTACCAGCCCCAGCAGTTCCTCCTGGCTGTCCCCAAGGGCAGGTTGGCAAAGGATGGGGACCTCAGGTGTCTGAGTGTCCCTGTGCAGGCAGCACGTGTGGGGCTGGCTCAGCAAACACCCTCAAGGAGTTTGGGGGCATGGCTGGAGGGGCAGCAGGGGCAGGCAAGGAGCCATCACACACTTCTGCCCCGCAGCGCTGCAAGGAGAGCCAGGAGTCTTCAAAAAGGACCCTGTCTCCCATTTCACTCTCCTGCTGAAAACATCTGGTCTGCTTGGCACCTATGCTGCGGCAAATATAGCAGAGCATCTTGCTCACAGGCACGGTGCCACCGCGACAGATGGGTAGGGGCGCAGGCAGCCAAGAGACCTTGTATCAGCATCAAGTGTGTTTGCTGAGGGCAGGATTCGCAGCCAGAAATGTCAAAATGGCTGAGTCTCCGTGCCTGTAGATACCGGGGAGGCGAGACCGTGCTAAAGCAGCTCTGGGCAGGATTAANCTTCAAAGCGTAAGTTTTTTGGTCGCGTGGAGCAGGATTATCTTCTGGCTTGGGGAGGTTCCTGCTGCCTCATCCTCTTTCCAGGCGAGAGAGCGCACGGATCGTCTTCTGGAGCTGGCGGGACACCAGCAAGGCGAGAAAGCCACAACCCCACAGCCGGGAGGGACACGGGCAACGAATTTATCTCTGCAAAATGGGTTGAGAGACCTCCTGTCAATTAACCTCAGGTCAGCTCGGCAGGCACGGGGAGGTGCCAGCACGCCTCCGCCGCGCACACCCGGACAGCCCCCGGCAAAGTTACGCCTGGCTGCAGCGGGACGGCCGCTGCCTTCGTTTTCCACCAGGGAAAGAGCAAAGGACTAATTGCGCTAATTAGCGTTGCCCTCATTTCGCAGCGATTTCGGGAGGCTGGCGGAGCGCTGAGCCTCGCGGCGGGTCGGGAAGGGAAAAGGGGACGGGGAGGAGCAGAGGAGCAGCAGAAAAGGTGTGGGATGGGCTCCCCAGCCCTGCCCACGGTCACCGCGGGTGGCAGAGGTCCGCGGGGACCCGCACGGCGGAGCATCCTCCATCCCCGCAGCCACCGCGACCCGCCGTCCATCGGCACCGGGACGGTGCGGGGGCAAAGGGAACGAGCTGTCCGAGCCACACACCCCGTCCTCCATCCCCACAGCCACCGCGACCCACCCTCCATCGGCACCGGGACGGTGCGGGGGCAAAGAGAACGAGCTGCCCGAGCCACACACCCCGCTGTGCACAGCCTGCCCTCCGGCTGCCGTCATGAGCCCGCTCTGACAAGTGATTGACTCGCCCATTATAGCCCTGCCTGCTCAGAGAAACAAACACGCTCCGAATAAAAATCTCGGCTTTCTAATCCCAAAGACTCTTCCAGTGGGAAAGCTTGGTTGGTTGCTTGGAGGGGCACGGAGAAGCATGGGATGAGCTATTCAGAGAGGCTGGGAGGGAAACGAGGAGAAGGGCAGCGAGGGGTTTTCTCCCACACTGTTACAGCCTCGCTCGTTCCTCAACTGGGGCTTTAAGAAAAAAAGCAAAGCAACACACACCCTGAATGGGAAAGGAAGGAGAGTTGGCAGGAACCAGCACGTCTGCACTTGTTTTACATTTTTATATTTATTAAAATACTCTGGAAGTCTCTTGCATTCCAGCAGCCTTTGGAACAACACTGAAATAAGTTACGTACTGGGGAATGCTTGATTTCCAGCAGCTCCAGACAAAAGTGTCTCCTGAAAGAATAAGTTACCTGTGCTTACCCACATTCTCCAGTCTGATCCTCTCGGGCAGAGGCAGCAGTGAGCAGCAACCTGGCCTTGAGTGTAACCATGAGGGTGCTGGGACTGGGGTGTTCAGAGAAGCATCCACCATCTCCAGTAGCTCTGACAACGTCCAGTAAACAGTGGATCTAGGAAAGACCATAAATAAAGTAATTAAATACTAAAAGACTACCAGAAAGAGATGGAGACTGCTGGCAGTGCCCTGGCCCTCTGAGCTGGTGCCAAGGAACAGTCCAGACCATGGCAACCCCCAGTGAAGAAGGCAAATGCTGCCCAGAGAGCTGAGTTTGGGGGAAAAGAAAGAAAGAAAAAAGGTGTCACAAGCTTCCAATTCTTCCTACGAGCCCCTGAGCAGAACACCAGGGAGGCACAGGAGAGATGTTCATAGATCAGGAGCAAATTCACTGCCTGGCACCGGTTTTTAGCTACCATGTCTTCAGTGCTTTAGGGGAAAGCTGAACAAAATCTTTCTAAACTAAAAGCTAAGGGAAGAAAAAATATATCTGCCCTTTCTTCAGGTGAACAGCAAAGAATTCAAACCCCAGAATACAAATGCAGTGCAAACCATCACCTTTCAAGTCCCTCCAAAGCTGTTCCAAAGCACCTGCTACCCCAGGACTCCTCATGTCACTGTGGGGATGGTGGCAATAGTCACATGTCCTCTACAATCCACTGTGGAGGAGGGGACGTGGGGGAGCCACATCCAGCTCTGCTGTCTCAGATGGGCATTGTTCCCTGGTCACAGCAGCCCAAGGGAATGAGTGTGGGGCTCTTCCTTGGCAGGGGAGGTAAAGGGACACCCCAGGGCTTCTCATTTCATCTCCTCTCCCCCAAAACTCTGTGCACTCACGTGCTGGTGCTGCCTTTGCACTGATCCCATTTCCAGGTTACGCAGGACTTTGGGGATGCATTTAAAGCTCAGCCAACAGCATCTCCAAACATCAGTGCAGAGGAAGAGGCAACAGGGGCAAAATCTGTGCTGGATGTATGAATGGTACATCTCTTGTATATCAATCATGTACACCAGAGGAAAGCCATAGAAGGGGCACAGTTTCCTCAGTCTTTTCCAGGAAACACATGGACTTGTGTTAACATCCCTCTTTGGAGGCTGAACTCTGTATTGGAAAGGGGTGGAGAGAGGAAATTGCTTATGTATTAAATAGAAGAGATCTGGAGCGAGGCTTCACATTAAGACGTACATTTAAAATAAGGAAAAGTTTCATTAAGTCCTAAATGGTTTTCTCCATCTCCTTCCCCATAAGAAAAGGACTTGGTTAAAAGTCACCATCCAGCCTGGGGATAAGGACAGCTCTGGTGGCTCCTTCCTCACAGTGATGCTCCAGGAGCTTGCTCTCTCTACCAGAGTACAGGCTTCTCCCTTCACCCCTGGAGCACTAGACCTCCAAAATACAGGGATGCTTTTGCCTCCAGCAGCTTGGAACCCACCCAGCATTGCAGCCAGCAGCATGAATCACTGCTGGCTGGAGCAGGCAGAGCCAAGGCTGGCACAGAGGAATTGGCTTTGGGCCCTGCCAGCAGCAGCACAAGCAGCAAGCAGGGCTGGCTGGGACCTGGAGACATTTCTTTTCAGTGATGCTGAATGGGAGCAGTGGGTGGCTGAGAACCTGTGAGGAAATCACCTCGGGATCAAAGCAATGCACTGCTGTGAAGCCCACTGTGATAGTAACCCCCCTCCAAAAAAAAGTTATTTCAGAAGGAATCCAAAGTGGACTCAAGGGAAGGAGGGAAAGTGCAAATAAGAAAAAGGATAGAAAAGAGCAGGAACTCTCTTAGGTGACTGAGAAGGAGAGAATGCAGGGAGAGGGAAGTGCAAATCTTGGATGAGGAAGGAATATTTTGCACAGAGAAGGGTAAGATTGTCCTCAACTGAGCAGTATTTTTGCTCAAAACCCTCTGACTTGCCTAAGTCACATTTTAAAAGCCACATTGGCCAAGTGGAATGCAAATCCAATACTGATTTTAAAAGTACCTGGCAGCTTTGGAGACCAAGAGCAGGGAAAAGACCCAGCTGCAGGGATACGAGGAGAAATGCACCTTATGCCTTTCATATTGGGAAAATATGCAGATCTGTGGGTCCAATACCTGAATTCCCTGAACACACACAGCTGGTTTCTACAAACCCTGCAGCTCCAGATGACTGACAAAACACACTCTGAGTATCTTCAAGTGTCATAAAATATAGGAAGTGTGTATCTGATAAGCATGTCCTACAATGAGGACACAGGCATCCTTTATCCCCCTGCAATGGCCTTCATGCAGCTCCATCTTATTCAGAAACTCTGTGGTCTCCAGACTGTGGAGATTCACCACTTTACATTTACTTTTTTCTTTCTTTTTTCTTTTTTTCCCAGTTGTGAATATTACAGCTTCTGAGATAAAAAGAGGCTGGGAAGAAAGAGAACTCTTTACCTGTGAGGAATGAACAAGAGAAATAGAAGGGTACAAAAAACCCCAGTGTTTCTCCACGTACCTTCTTTACATCCTTTATATTCCCTGAGCTGCAATGAACGTGGTAAATCACAAAACCCTGGTCCAGGACATGGCTCCACAAAGCGCCAAAATAATTCTTGGTGCTCATAGACCCAGCAAATTAAGAACACCCAGCAAAGACCTAGAATTGAAATGGTTACCAGAATAGACCCAAACATACCACTGTTAAAAAATTAAAGAGAGGCCTGGAAGTAGCTGTAATCCCTCCAGCTCATTGGAATAGGAATCTAACTCAGCTTGCTTCTGGTGCTAATAATTAGAAAGACTTTTGAGGCCTGAGGGGGAGATTAGGTTGTTTACAGTTTGGCCTTTACCAAATAAATTAAGGACTATCTGAAGCCAGCAGAGATTTCCCAGGAGGGGCTGGTTTCCTGAAGCACAGGTTCTCTGTGCTGTCTGTGGCTGCAGGAGTGTCCCTTGGACTGATACAGAAAAGAGCTTTAAAAGGACAAAAAATGGAAAACATGCTGAATTATCCCAACAAAAAGATAGATATCTATATAAGAGCACATAGAGTTGATACCAAATCTCTGTCTGGAAAACACGGGGAGACTAGAGCATCATTCCTGTGTCTGCAGTGGGACCTCACCATGGATGGAACAGTAACAGTGCCCCTGATCTGCTAACAGCTTTTCTGAGCTGGGAAGAGGGAGAGGTGGAAACTGCAATGCCTGTTTTAATTCTTTCCCCCCAGTTCTGAAGGCTTGTTCTGTTTTGTCCTAAATGACACAATTCAGGACTTTGATCAGACAGGCCCTAGGTGAGCGTTTCCCCAAAGAGGACAGTTAATGCCATGAGAAGGGCTGCCCAAAGAGGGCCCTTTGGAAAAGCTAACCTTCCTCCAGCTAACCTCTCCTCCGATTTAGTACTTTACATCTGAAATTTTGAAGCCAATTTTTCTTTTTACTGGAGCTTTAATGAAAGGAGCAAATTATTTATAATGGCAGCCGTTACCCTGGGAAGAGGGAAGTGAAGCTCTTAGGGCTTTTGTCCTGAAGCTCATGTCACTGTTTTACTCTGCAAAACTGCTCTCACATTCTTTCACTCCAGTGGCCCATTTATTTGACAGAAATTAGCACAAAGCCTTATTACAGCAAGGCTCTTCCCTGCCCACAGCGTGGGGACTGGGGGGTCACCTTGATGAGCAGGAGGGTCTCACACAGCTCTGGATGGTCTACAAACATCAGGTCTGTGGCTGAGCAAGGGCAGCCCTTGAGAGCAGGCACTGTGAGCCCAAATCCCATCAGGTTTTGCCTTCTTTTTATTACACAGCCCTACTATACCCCTGCCTCATTCCCTGAGACCAGGTATTTCTGGGTTCCAGGCACAGTCCAGCTCCATCCTACAGACATCCAGTGCTGGCAGTAGCAGAGTGAGTACTTCTGCAGCTATGGACCCCAGGCTGCAGAGGAACTAATTTATTCCACTAGCAGTTTCTAAAATGAAGGCATTTGGAGACATGAACAGCTGGGAGCAGAACACCCATTGTTCATAGTTGGGGAGGTGGTAAATGTTCCTGTGTTCACCCAGGGGAAGTACCCGAGCCTCCAGATGGGTATAGTGAGCCTACAAACATTTCAGCTGCTGTGGAAAGTTGGGTTATTATTTTAATTAACTCTGTCTAAGCACAATCTGGGTCCTGAGAGGGGTGACCTGGACCTGAGCATCCATTTTCTCTCCCAGTCATCACACACAGAAGCACAAGACCCCTCAGAAAAAAAACAGGCAGTAAAGGAACCCAAAATCACAACTTTTAAAACTTCTGACTTTGATAACAATCTTTTTTATTAGCTGAGAACTGACAGTAGGGTGAATATTATTTGAGTCAAATTGCATGTATGGGTGAAATAAAATTCCAGTGACTTAGGAAAAGGATCTGAGAAGGGAGAGGCAGGGAGGTGGGAAACGACTTATTGCTTCGCAATAAAGCTTTTAAAGAAAAGAGAAAAGGATGGGGAGAGAATGAAAGAAAAGAGCAGCAGGAGGCCATCTAACAAAGCAGATTCTGCCCAAATTGCCTGCGAGAGGCCCACAAGTCAGTGGGGGCTCACTACGGGGAAAAAAAATCTCCAGCAACCCTGAGGATGCTGTGAGAGCTGGAGAAAACTCTGCAAAGTGGGAACGGCCTTCAATGTCAGTGGGGTCCTTTCTTTGTTTTCTGAGCTCTGCAAATCAGTATCTATATGGTACTTTGCAGAGCCAGCCCTTTCCTGGCAGGTCGGGCTGCTGTTGTCCCTGGCAGGTCTGCATCCCCTTCTGCTCTGAAATAACTCCAGGGCAGCTGCACTCTCAGTTGCTCTGCAGTGTTTTCCCTTTGGCCAGCTGATACCAGACAAATTTCTGGGGCGGAGAAAACATCTTGTCTGTCTGAATACAGCATCCATTTTACAAATAAGACTTGAACTAAGCAAACAAACAAATGCTTCTTGAAAAATCCTACAAGTTGCTCCTCACTCAGTGCAAACCAGTGGGATGCTCCACAGTCCATTCCATGACCTGCTGCATCCTCTATCCCTGTGAGAGAGCACAGAGCTCTTGCCCTGACAGACCTATTACTTCACAGCTGCATAAAAAATGTCATGTGTCTTTTCCTTTGAGCACTGCCTCAATTCACCAGCCACTCAAAGGAGCAATAAAATCTGCCCCATAAGTTCCTCACTTCTTGCTGGTGGATGAAAATCCCTGACTTGATACTGAGCACTTCAGCACTATCAGAAGCTGCATCACCCACAAAAGAGCCCCTGGCCAGAACCAGCCTCTGTCAGAGAAGACTGTGAGGGGAGAGACTTTGAAGTCGTGTCCATTCTTCTCTTTCAAGGAGTGATTCATAGCAGTGCTTGCTTCCATGAGATTGATGGACAAAAGGGCTGGATCAGCTACTGCATAGTCAGGGGTGAAAGCCTGGATCCATCAAGGTCAGTGGCAAAACTCCCATTGACTTCACTGAAGGCAGGAATTCCACCCTGCTCTCTGCTTCACTGGATGCACTTTCACATGGAAACCTTGTGTCACAGCCAGACAGATGTTAAATTCGGCTTCTCCTTCAGCACTTACCGCAGGGACCCACTACACCAGGCACGTCAAAGGATCCATGCTTGGAGTCCACACACACACGTGCACACACAAACACACATGCTCGTTGCCAAAGGATTTTGTATCCTGTAGAGTTGCAGGAAAACAGTTTGTTAAAAGAAAGGAGGAAAAATTACCCCTGACTTGGGCAGCAGTGACCTGCCTTCCTGCTAACCAGAGTTAGTTTACTCTGGTGATTAATAAAACATTTGGTACTTAATGGGACTTATCAACCTCCGCATCCAGGAGAGCACAACACCCTCAGGAGAACAGCAGCAACGTCCTCAGTTAGACAGCTGATGCTCAGGACTTTGTGCAAGGCACTGAATGCACATTGCTGAAGGATAGTCACCCTCATTTGATGTCACTGATATGAGACATCAGGGCCACCAGATGCTGATGTGAAGCTGAGCCAGGTGAGGTTTGAAGGAGCTGCTGTGGGTTCCAGAACATCCTGGTTATAGGACAGACATAGGACAGACATATAGGGCAACCCAGGCTGGCAAGCTTGGACTGCCCCTGTCACCCATACCTGGGAGTCCCTCCCATTCCAAGGACCAAGCAGCAAAATTCCAAGTTAACAGAGACTTTTCTGGAGAACACCAACTTGCACTGCCCTCCACCTGCACCTCTTTACTGGCCATATGGTTGCCAGCTACGCTCCCCCATGCAAGCATCCATCAGCCCCACGCTCATCCGCATCCTGGCCTGTGCTGACTTGGCGTTTTTAAGATGTCAGTGGGAGAGACATCTCACATGTGCTTCGGCATCATTGTGTGTCAGAATCTCAAGGTTCACAAATGTGCTTCCTCTTTCCCCTGTGCTTTTTATGCATTTTGCCAAGTAAGCAGTTTTTGCACTTAAATTCTCCTTCACAAACACTTCTTCAAGAGGTGATGTTAATACTCAGGAGAGATGCATGTCAGACAGCATGGGAGAGTGGAATTTTCTACTTCCAGAGGAGATAGCGTGTTCCACACTAGCAGACTTGCTCATGAGGTGCCCTGGGATCCTTGCCAAGGAAAGCCTCACAGAGATAAAGCAGAAAGCACTTTTTTCTCTCTCTGTCCCACTAAGCTCATGCTGAGGGAGGAGATAACTCTCCCTCACCGTTCCTGCTCTCTGAGCCATCCTGCATGGACAGAAACCTCCTGTTCAGGTCTTACAGGATGCCCAGGGCAGCAGCCAGAGCAGCCTCTGTGCATGGAAGTGGCTTCAGTTCCCTGACAGTGGGAGGAGAAGGCAAGAAGCTGATGAAGACGAAACCCACTGGATTTGAAAGACACACGGGACTTCCAGGACCTCTCAAGCTGAACCCAGCAGTGGTCCATGGCCTTCCTGGCCGTACCAAATCAGCAGTCTGACCCCCCTCTCCTGCAGGGCACCCTTCCCACCCCAGGCATGGGCCACAAGCTGTGCCTGTTGGCAGCAAAGCCCGTCTCAGAGGCTGGAGAGACTTTGAAAATTAATTTACAGGCACTGAAGTTTCTGAGCACTTATTGTAGGGCTAAATCTAACAGGGGGGCTTGGGTAACACTCAGACTGTGGCTTTCCAGACAGGCCTTCATCAAAGGCACAGCCTGTAAAAGGGAAAGATCTGGGCAGACAGTCTTGCTAGCCCTGGGATAAAGCACCCTCCAGCCAGGTTTGAGTTCAAATTACATCTTCTAATGTACCACCAGAGATTTTGGCTCTGATGTTACTGTGCAAAAGGATTTGTAATGGAATGGAGATTTAATCTATTATTGATTATTGCATTATTAAAAAAATAAAAATAAATGAGTCTCTTTGAAGGACGAGGTAATATATTTTAAGAAACTCTTAAGTTTCTTAGTAACTCTTAAAAAATTCTTTATTGCTGTTCCCTTTCCCCGATACAAATCTTACTGCCAAAGTTTTATTCCTGTGCTGTTTTAGATCTCATTGTTTTATCCTCTATCTGTCCACTAGAGCCCCTGCAATCAGACTGTCTCCAGCATCACCTACTTGATCTCCCTTTGTCACCTGCCAGCACCTCCTTGCATGTCTGGGGCCACATCTTTCTGTTCCTCAAGGATACTTCAGCCTCCACCTGGGGTTCCCATTACTTTTCATCAAAACCAACCTCCATCCAAAACATATAGAAAAATATCTCTGTACTTTGGTTATGAACTATGAGATTAAACACTCTTAGTTTGGAGACATTAAAAATTCTCTGGGGAAAGGACTTATTGTCCACATTGTGGTGTTTCAAGACATGGGTTTACTGCTTGGGAACTGTGAAACGGTGAAGTCAAGAGGCTGGAATATCAAACCCAGCCAACTCTGATGCATTTTTGTAGGCAGGTGGAGGGATGAAAAGAAGGAATCAAAGCCAAATAGCACCTGCCCACAGGTGGAAGAAGGGAGCACCCCAGTTCAGTGGGTATTTCCAAAAATGGGCTGCTGGAGTTCTGCCTTGCACAGGGCATGGAAAGGGGTCAGGTCTTCCACACACGGCCATGCAGGGATGCTCAGGCAGCTCAGTGCCACAGCCACCAGCCTCGTGCCCACTGCCAGACAGGTTGATGTTGCTCACATCACGGGATGTATTTTTCACAAGAAACCCAATATTAAACTCAGGGTTTTTTTGTAAAACTTGTGTATTAGTATTCACATCGTAAAAAATATACAGGATACATAACACAATCAAGCAAACAGACTTGGAACCTTACCTTTTGGTATCCTTTATATTTTGTTATCTTAACTCCAAATCTAAGTTGCTTAAAAACCCAGTGCTGCTTTAACAGAGGTGTTGTTTTGCATCTTGTACAATTAAGCTTCTCAGCAGGGATTTGGGATAAGGGTACACTGGAGATCAGAGTCTTGCAGCTACATTTTCCCTCATCACCTGGAGGACCACAAACAAAACTATGCAGATTTGTTCACAGAAACCTCATTAAAGGTGAAAAATCCCATTAGCTATAATCACTAGATTCTTAACAGATGTTGTGCTGGAGCCAGCAGCTTCATGCTATGGCATCTACTGTGGAAGAACAGGATTTAGTCATGAGGCATTTCTTCCATAGCACATTAAGATGCTTGAACACCATGAAAAAAAATATAATATTTTAAATGCAGCCTTGGACCTGGAGCTGCTAAAAACAGGTTTGTCACAAACTGCATTAACTACAGCTGTGTCCAACACCTTCCTGCCTCCCCACAGGCTGAGAAACCCAGTCCTGGCTGGGGAAGGCAGGGAGGGAATGCTGTGAGTCACAGCAATAACATCACCTCCCTGTGGCCATGCAGCTGGAGCAGAAGGATGTCCAGAGAAGTGAGGCAGGGGAGGGACAGGCAGGAACACAAGCACAGCTCTCCACAGGCTGCAACTCCTGTGTCCCACTGTGCCAGCTGTGCCCGAGCTGCAGCCTCTGCAAGTGTTAGAAGGCAGCACCAGAGATACCCATGATTTCAGAAAAATTGATTTAAAGATGTTGGTTTAAGAAAAAACACAATGATTTAATTGACTCAGTTTCTGATCAGCTTTGAGAAAGGGACACATTTCAGCCATTCTGTCAGCGGGGAAAAAACTAAAACACACCAGAGTTCAGATTTTTGTGATGGGGTCATGCTGTCCCAGTCACTGCAGACAACACAGAGCTTTCAGAAATGAAGAAACTCCCAAATGCTGCAAATGGATAAGTACTCCTGAGAGGCACGTTCTGAGCACAGAAACACAGCTGGGCAACTCAGAAACCCTTCCCTGTGGAAGCAGCAGCAGTGCCAGGTGCCATCCATCAGTGCCAGGTGCCTCACTCTCTCCCCACTTGCCCTGCCTGGTCCAGCCCCTGGGGTGCCCAGACCTTCCCCCCAGCAGAATTCCCAATCCCCCCTCCATCCTGCAGGCACAGCACTGACACACAGGACCTTTGCTCTGCCCCGTGGCCGATAAGCACCACTCGCTTTTAAGATCTCATAAATCACAATGTCAGGCAGCTTTTATGGTCTAATTGAGCCTGGAGTCCTTGGATAATAAGCCCTTGAGAAGTGGGGGCAAAAGGCATTTCCCAAACCCAAGCTCAGAGGGGGCTTTTCCCCCCTGCCAAACCTTGCTGCCCACAAGGCACTCTTTGCTGAGCACACCCAGCAGAACAGCAGGCACAGGCACCAGTGAGTAGGTGTCAGGTAACTACATGCAAAGCAAACAATGCTCACCACAGATAGAAAATAAGTCACCCAAAGGCCAGAGAGATAAAGCAAATCTTGCTCTGGATGTCTTCTTCACCTCTCATGTCTGTGGTTTGTGGAAATGAAACGTTGCAGCCTGTTAACTCCCCAAAGCCTGGAGCAGGATGTGATTTTATCCCTCAGAAGAAAAGGGGCTTTACAAGAGGAAGATTAGAAAACTATCTGCTCCGAGTTTGAAGTTCTGCCTTGAAGCGTGGTTGAACTAGGTGAAATCCTGAACATCTCCATTCTGGTGTGATTCCAGGGGGAGGAAAAAAAATAAAAACCCCATCTTCACCTGAAGCCACATATCCATTCTCAGCCAGACTTGAAGCAATGAGCTCAGACTACCCACCCTGTCCCTGGATGAATCAGCCATTGGGAGGACTGATAGCATCCAGGGAAACATGACCTCCTCATCTTCTGTTTCAACCAGAAAGTCAACCCATCCACCAGAAGTCATGACATTTATCCAGGACATTACCTTGCTCCTAGATACACTCATTAAGCTCTTTACTTAGGTAAGGGAGGTTGAACTCCTTCCATTTTCACAGGTTTTAAATCAGTCCTGGTAGTTCTGTACACTTTTAAGCATAATTAAATTCCATTTTAAAATCGCAGACACTGAAGCTCAGCAATTGGTAGTTGATTGACAGTTATGACAAAACCCAGCAGCAATAACCTCTCTGCACCTTCCAGAGAGATCTCAGGGGATGCTCACCTTGACAAAGGTGGATCCTGGCACAGACATCAGTCCTGGATGATCCTGAATTTCTTGCACAGACCAGGACAGGCACCACTATAAATTAAAGGACCCCTTCTAAGGGCCTGCAGGGACTTATATTTAGAGCAAAAAAGAAGAGGGGAGGAGAGGAGGAAGAAAACCTGAATGAACAGAGCAATTGTTTGCTCCGTGTAAGTAAGCAAACAGAGGTGCTAGGTTTAAAATGAACCACACCTTTAAATAGTCAATCAGTTAATTGTTAACACTTGCTTCAAGCACTCTGTTAATTAGTCCATGAATGACTTCTTTCATCATCTGTATTAAAGGATTTCTCAATTCCAGCATCTTAATTATTTGCCTTCATGTTGAATCATCTCAGTGCAGACAGAAAAATACCTTTCTTATATAGCAAGTTTTTCTTTTTTTTTTTTGTAATGCACCATGTAAGGTTTTTTTTTCATTCATTATTCCTTGTTCTGAAGTGAATACCTAGTGGAACAGTGCTGGGAATTTTAGACAGGAATTTGGGAAATTCAGAATTATGTGAGCACTGTTATGTAAGCATGGATACACGAAATATGAGAGGATTTCTTCTGTCCTGTGTAAATACATTTGGAGGTGCATTTCTTTAATATTTGATCATTTGCCTGTGAAAATCAGCAGCATCCTGCAAGCGGAGGAGTCTGCTGCAGAGATGTACTGAAACTGAGCAGTCCAAGAAAGCAAAGGCAGGGGAATATGGATGAGTTGGAAGTGTCATTCATACCCTGATCATTCTTTCCTTGACATCAGCTCAACACCAGAAGGCAACACAAACATTCAGGTTCTGCAATTAAATCTCTCTCCTGTTGATGGAATGCCCCACCAGCTGTAACAGCTATGCCAGACTGCAAGGGCTGAGCCAGCCTCATGCCAGCACCTCAGGATACTTTATATGGGCTTGTGCTGGACTCCCTAAAATCAGATCCTTCCATGGACTTCAGCACAGTCAGTGTGTGAGAGAATCCTCTGGTAAAATCACTCCCAACTCACCAAGCTCTGGCTGGAAGGAAAGCTCAACTCAGCAGATCTGCTCCCATTCCAGGGAGACCAACGTTATAAAGTTTGTGCACGCTGAGGAACGATAACATCGATGTCTCTTCTGAGACACATTTAAGGTTGGCCTTGGGCCCAGGGATTTTGCAATTCACTTCTGTTCTGCCTTGAAATACGTTCCCTCAATAGACATTTACATTATCCTTTTATTCCAACGTTAGGTGCAGTCCACAAGGAATTTATCCCACTCTCTGCTTCCTACCATCCCTCCTTTTCCTGCCTGCTGGGTCCGCACATTACTCAGAGCCCTGGGTAAAGCTCTTTTCCATGCTAAATATGCATCCAACCACTTAATGAGCTTTGGCCAGCTCGCCAGGAGTTTTGACAGGCCTGTTGAACCGGTGCCAAGCAGAGATGAATGTTTGGCTTGGACCAGCACAATGCTCTGTTTGTCTCATTGTTGCATTGGAAGTGTTAGCAAACTAATGTGACAGGATGGAGACGCATACAACTGAAAAATGACTGAAAATGTAATTCCGTGTCAGCAGTGACTCCTGAAGGATTATTTGTCTCCAGTGACTTTCAGGGAACTTTTCTTTATGGGCTCAAAATAAAGACAGGTCTGTGTGCTCGGGGAAAGTGATCAATTAGCTTTAACCCAGATGTAAGGAGCTGCCCTCTGCTCCTGCTTCCTAAGATTTACTGTAACTCAACCAGGCACTCTACCCTAATTATTTTTTTTTCTTAGTTTTTCCTTTCCAAAAAACATGTGTTTGTTTGCTCGCACAGCCCTGTAAGAGCTTAGGCTCTGCCCTTCTCCTGGTGTGTGGACAGGCTCCTGAAAAGGCTGTAACAGGGACCCTCAGGGTCCACAGTTCCAGGGGAAGTGCTGGATGAGAGCAAATGATGCTCAACCCCAACCAGAATCAGCACCTCGAGAGCAGAGCAATGGCCATTCACCCATGGACCATTACAGAATCAGGCAGACCGTAAGGAATGAACAATGATCCTTACAAGATACCTTTTGCTTTCTAGTAGTCTACTGTGTAAGAAACCTGTGGAGCTGGAAACTATCTAAACCATCATGTCCCTTTTGGATCTGGCTCCTTACTCCTTCTTCTGGGGTCTTTTTGCTTGTTTGTTAATTTCGAAGCTGATCTTCATTCTTGTCTCTGCAGCATCATTTCCCCCTTTGCCTCAAATGAAGAACTTTAAAATGCAGAGTTATATTCAGTCTCACATTGTTCTTTCACATCAGAAAGGCAGGATCACCCAGGAATCTGTTCAAAGTTACCACCCAGTGTTTGTCCTCTCCAGATAGGGAGGAAAGGGTTTCCCAAGCAGCTTTGGTGCAACGAGTGGCATCCTTGCCTGTGGCAGGGGATTTGGAACTAAATGGTCTTCAAGGTCCCTTCCAACCCAAACCATCTTTGATCCTGATAAACGCATATCTATTCCTTTTGAGTATTAAAAACCTTTGTAAATCTGAACCAGGACTGAAAATTGCATTGTTCCTGTGCACTAAAGATGGATACCACCCCTAGAATTACAAATTGTCCTTGTACTCACTCACCTAAAGAAATATTCAGCTTGCCTGTGCGGTTTATAGTTTGTTTCTTTCACTTTTATAACCAGCATTGCACTGATAAACATAGCTGTTTAGCCAATGTCAATGTACTGGAGGCAGAAAAGAGATAAACCATGAACTTTTATTTGGATTTGAGCTGCAATTGTATAAATACTAAAGTTCATCATAAAAATAATGTAAAATAGTCGATGTGTTTTGCTGGCTTTGCAAATCCTTTTAATTACATCTATATTTCCAACTACTTTGCATGTCAGAAAGAGATGGGCTGGTGCTAAACACATCCAGTTTGTTGGGGTTTTGTTCAGCTCTTCATATCATTGAAGGATTTTCCAAAACTTTGAATCTTCTTATCTTGTCAGAGGCTATTATTTTTTATTCACATGACAGTTTAGTAGCAACAGAAAGTATAAATATATATTTCACTCCTAGGAAAATTATTTGGATCATTGTCTAAAGCTCTAAAAGGGACTGACAGAGTGATCAGGCTGTCATTTGGAGAATTCCATGTGCAGATGTAGCTCTTTGGGGGTGATGCCTTGGTTGTTGCATGCTCTGCTTATGCAGGAACCAGCACAGAGAGGATCCATTATAATTCCTCCAGAAAGGACTACAAGCTTGGGAAAGGATTTAATGAAAATTCTTCTTTCCATTTTGTAAACCTCTGGTCCACTTCTGTGGAGCTTTTCCATGCTCCTCTAATGAAAACTGATTCCCAGGAGTCATGTGTTGCTGCTGAAAGCTGGGGCTTTGGAAACACAGGGGAAAAAATTCATATTGCACGAAAAGATAGTGATGGAAAATTTTAACAGCAATGATTGTTTAAGTTTTCTTCCCCCTTTCAAAATGAAACACTTTAAAAATCAAGCTTTCCCCCTCCCACCCCACTGGCTGCTTTGTGAGCACGTTTTTTCACCTGGTTCCAATCTAGACTTGCTAAGCAAAGAACAAGAGCATCCAGCATACTTCTAGCACAGCAGGGCTCACTTTTCCCAAATTCCCCACTAAATCCTGTGGCTTATCACAAAGGAGCACAGAAAAAATGTGACTTGATACACAACACAACAGCACGGAGCAGCTTGTAGTGATGGTAATAGAAGGGCTTCTCTCTATACTGATGGTTCAGTGACTGGAAGACACTGGAACCACTTCCTCCCTGCTGATTTCCTAATGGATTTACACCAAACAAGAAGCAGCTGGGGCCCAGTCCTGCTGAAGAAATGACTCCAGAAGCAGCCCAGCAAAATATCACCTAAGCACAGGACAGGGAGGGCTCAGGAGGGGTGAAGAGCACCACCAAAACTCATGAGCCATCAGGGGATTTGTTAAAATGTGCAGGGGATTCAGCCAGGAGTGGAGTGCAAGCTGTGGAGGAGAGCAAACCAGGCAACAATCCATGGAGCAATGCCACCCATTGGAACAGGGGACAGAGCTATCCCTGCCTGGCCCGCTGCACCCACAGGGCTCGGTGCCTGCCAAGTGCCCACCCTGGCCGCACCCCTTTTGCAGCTCCTCAAAGGGAAGGGGTACGAAAACCCACCCAAAAATTCAGTTATCCATTCATGGTTCAAACCACAAACACCTCCTGGCACAGCTCGTGGCCAGGAGAAATCTGAATTCATGGAGGGAAGGAGCAAAGTTTAAACAAACCAGGTCTCTTTTGGCTGCTCTGAATTCCAGCAACTGGGACCCAAGACACAGCTCCTGCCTGGCTCTGCAGTTCTTTCCACCAGCTTATCAAACTCTGTCTTGAAACAATTTCGTCCTTGAACAGATTTGTTAAACAGTGTAATATGAAGATCAAGGAATAAAGATGAGGAAAGGCAAAATTAGATTAAGACTGTAGATACCGTTTGAGTATAACTAATGCCAAATAGCCAGAGGGCAACATGTCAACAATTTAATGGGGCACAACGTAAAATAATGTTTTCAAAACAAGTGCTTCATTGGATGCTTCCCTTTTGAATCAGATAAAGTGTATTGCTACGGAGAGATTTGCTTTGATCTGCTCTGCAGCAGGAGGTCAAGGGTGTCTAAAGCAGCTATTCAGAGCTTGTGAGTAATAGAATTAAACGACTCAGACCACATCCCTGAGCTCTCAGCAACCCCCAGATGTGGGGCCAACCCCAGCCCTGTACCCCCAGCTGGCAGCTGGGCTGGGTGCTGACTCTGAGCCTGGGCTGCTCATGTACAGCCTGTTGTGGTGTTTCTTGGGGCTGGGGAGAGATAGAAAGTCAGGACCCCTGCACCCACATTTGTGCAGAAAGCATCTCTATTTCTAGAAGGTCAAAGCAGCATCTACCTCCCTAAAGGATTTCTCCTGCACAAATTAATTCATGCTAGTTCCAGGCACAGCTAGATTTTTGTGAAATCTGATCATTGTGAGGATGATTTAACCCCAAAGCCATTTTCCACTCATGCTGGTGGTAACAAGCCCAAACTCTGCCATGCCTTTTGCTGTGGCTTGCAGAGGGGCCAGTTTTACCAGCTCCCTTATTCCAGTGGCCGAGAAAGATGCTTGTGAGGCACAGTCCTTCCCTGTCCTGCAAACAGAAAGACAAGGTGGGGAAATTAAGGCAAATAACAGGGGAAAAGATTAAAGCAGAGCACCAGGCATGTTTCTGATGGCTGCAGTACACCCACAGCAAGCCACAGTATTTCACTGCCTGTCTCTGCTCTCCCAGCTGTAAAATTTAAGTAGAAGGAGAAGCCACACAGAACACCTCCAGAATGTACAGCCACGGAGGATGCCATCTCCCAAACCAGGAGACAACTGCACCAGGCTTGTTCTTGGTGAGACACCGTGCAGCAGCCTCAGCACTCTCCCAAGGCACAGGTACAGATTTTAGGAGCAAGAACAGGCTGAGAGCCCTTGCAAGCCCCCCCTGCGTGAACAGAGCCTGCAGGTGTGCTGTGCAGAGCCCTGAGCACCTCGGCCACCACGCTGCCACAGCTGCTGGTGCTGCACAGGGGCCTCAGGGGACTGCTGGGAATGAAGGCAATAATAGGACTCATTTATCTTTGGGATGTCACCCTGATAACAGGCTGCTGTTGTGTCACTGGCACACGCTGGGTTGCTGCTGTGCTCACTGGCAGCTGGTACTGGTGGGAAAGGGCAGCTGGCAGAGGGTTCCCCTGTGGATCGGGTGGGTTTTGGAGAATTATAGCCTCACCTAGTTAAAAAATGTTGGGAACTTCTTGTTAGCTTAATTTTTTTGTGCTTTTTTTATTTTTTTTTTGCTCCTGAAGGGAGAAAAAGGCTGGTCCATCTCAGCTCTTCCTGTTCAGTTTTATTTAACCTCAGACATGAGTTCACCATTTCTCTGAGTGTTCAGGATTGCTCTCCCATCACCCACTCTTCTTTCCCTCCCAAACGACCTGATGATGGTACCAAGTTATCAACCAGTGTCCCTGCAGCGCTCCAGTGCCCTCAGAGGCTTCTTCCAGGAACCACCCCTCCCACACCTCCACAGCACCAAAAGCTCCAGGACCTTGTCAGGCATTTGCCCAAAGCCGCTGTTTGCACACAGAAACACGGGTGAGGTCATGGCTGGGATGCATCTTCACTTGCTCATAATTCCCTTCCAGGAGCTTCTCAAAACATCAGGTTTTGCATCTGTTCATCAGCTTTGTTTTCTTGGCCTCCAAGGAGCAGTTTGCTTTTGCAGGCTGTCACATCTCAATTAGCTTTGTACCTCCGGGTGTGACATGGGGTCAACCAGGTCTCCACAGCTTTGTAGTTTTAGCATGGAAAGGTAAATACATCTGCAGTCCCCAGCAGTGTTTGGAGCTGCCCCTTCCCTGCAAGGGGACTGGCCCTTGAGCAGGGGTATGGAGAGGTGGGCAGAAGCCTCTCCTCACTCCAGCTACCCAAAGAGAAAGGCAGTTTGGCAGAGGCAACACTCAGCAGTGACCTGCCTGGATCACATCTATTGACAGCCCTTAACTTCAGCCCTGTCAATGAGACGCTGCAGATAGGCAGGTTCAAAATTTGCTCCCCACATTTTGTAGTGCTTTCTGCAAACCCCAGAGCCTCTGGAGACAAGCCTTGAAAAGGAAACCAAATATCAGGAGGACCTATAAAATCTCCACCTCCCACTGCTGCAGCAGCCCCAGTTACTCGTCTGGCAGCAGCTTGTTCCAGCTCTCAGCTTATCCCTCCTACAGCCCAGCAACCCCAGCCTACTGCCTGTGGGAATGCTGAACCCCTCCGTGCCTTCTTCTCCATCACCAGAATGATGGAGGAGGATTACCTTACCCCAACAGCTCAGACACTCCCATGGCTCTGACCCTAAATCCAAGGGCAGAACAGGGGAAGGCACAGCCAGAGCAAATCCATGGGCTGCACACTGCAAGGCGAGCTCAGGGAAGGAGAACAAATTTAGCCCTGAGTCATCTGGGATAAATTTATCACCCTCAGTGGGGCTTGTTGGAGGTGCACAGCTCTGTGCAGCTCTGGGGGACTGGGGAGGGTTTCACTGCCAACCTGATGTGTGCTCAGTGACCCATCACCTCCCGGGAGGGAGCACCCGACTGGGCTTTGCCCATTGCCCGCTCCCAGGCTGGTACCACGGTGGTTTTGCAGCTGTGGCAGGGAGGGTGGAACCAGGCTGATCACTAATTACTGAAGCTTGTAATCAGAGAGAGGCACTGCTGAGGTTTCTCTACCCAGAGAGCTCCAACTGGCTGTCCTGACATTTTGATGCCAATTACCAAAATGCCCGCTCTAGAAATAGCTATAATTGATACAGCGGGTCAGCACGTGTTAATGAAGCTGAAATTGAGACAAAAATGGAAACGGAATTTTGTGGAAATGGGAACTATTTTCCCTCTCACTCTAATAGCTGGATACAACCATGTGTTATTTATGGCTGTTTTTTCAAATACAGATGCTTTCTGTGAGGCATCCGGCAGAGATGCCACATTTTGCATCCCTTGTGCTGGCACAGGCAGGGCAGGGCAGGACCCAGTGGGTGTCCAGAGCCACCCCAAGCCCACAAGGGCGGATGGGTCTCATCCTCCCCCATCCCATCCCGAGGAGAGTGACACAAGAGAAAACAGCCAGAGTGTCTTTTTGCCTCACACAATGCAGCCAAGGAGCAGATGGAGGGGAAAATCCCTCCTCTCAATTCCTGCTAGACTAACATTTTACCTGCAAAATTGAGGTAGGAGGTTTTTAAATGACTTGTAGGTGGATCTGGTTCTAGAAACAGCTCTGTTTTACAACAAGTCTTTGCTGTTTGAAGAAGGAAGGTGTAACAGCAAACACAGAAACAGTTCACTGCAGCCTGAGGTTCCTGCCTGCTCTCCCCAGGCTGCTGAAATGTGGGGATTCGGGGGTCACAGTCACAAATTTACCATTAAAGCAAACGCCTGTTTCATCCGTTTTGAGGGAGGGTTTTCTTTAAAGCTTTCATCCTGGCAGAGATGTTTGAGGAGCTAAAAATAGGCAGCAAAGTCACGTGAGAACCTCCGGATGTGAGAAATCACATAAAAGATACGAGCGCGAGTCCCTGTTTCCTTGGAAATAATAGTAGTAGTAATTCTTGAATGTGAGGTTGCAATGGCAAGATCTGAAACCAACCCCTTGTTCTCTGAAACCCTCTGTGAGCAGCCTGGGCAGGGTAAAAACAGATGGCAAGAGAATAAACTGCCCCAGAGCACAACCCTGTGCAAGGGAAACCCTCCCTTGCAGAGCTCTGGAGAGTCAGCCGGTGCCAGAGGTCTCCACGTGTGCAGGATTGGACCTGGAGCTGCTGCAGGGAGGGAATGGGAGAGCTCGGGCAGAAGGGATGGCACAAAGCTCTCCAGTCATCCAGCATGGGCTGGTGAAATTGTGGTTGAAGGTTTCAGTTTGGGGTGAGCCCAAAGGAAACTTCTCAGTCATCCCATCCCAAAATTTTAAGTCTGGATTTAAATTCAGACCTTCAGCTGCTGCTGGATCAGAGGGCTGGCTCCAAGCCTGGGACTTGGAGACCTCTGGAGAGCTTCCAGACTGGGAGTAAAATCAGTGGCATGAGCCATCCCTGGTGGGAGTCAGTGAGCTCAATGACAGCAATAAAGGGTTCTTACCCCTCCGCATGAAATGGCTTAAACTTCAACATCCCCAGACTGAGCGCTTGAAGTCACTGACCACACTTAACTCCAGCCAATTCCCAGGGACCTGGTCGATGCTGAACATCATTAACAGAAACACAGTGACCTGCAGGAGGGGACAGACAGGTCCCTGCAGCCTCCTCGGAGTGCAGGCACAGAGCCACCCTCCAGCAAACTGCAGCCCCAGGTCCTGCTCCCATCCGTGCCTCACGCTCCATTTCCCATTGCTGCACTGCCAGCTTGAGCCACACACAACCTCCTATAAATCCTCTCTAAATGAGCATCAGCATTTAATTTATTTCAGAAAGCCTTGCTGTGTTGCCTGCATGGATTCTGCACGGGGAGCACGGGAGAAGACCAGTACTCAGATCCCAAAGCCAAATGCTCACCAGTTAGTAAACGCCAGAAATAAGGTTCCATAACCCATCCTGCCAAGTCAGAGCTTGGCACTACAAGACAGCAGTGCTCAAACTTTCCACTAAAGCAGCTCCCGGTGCCAAGCGTGTTATTGGGCATCACTGAGTCACCTACAGACATGAGAGCAGATGTGGCTAAAGTCCTTTCACTGCTCTGATTACAAAAGAGAGTGGAAAACTGCCAAATTTTTCAAATGTTTGATCTGGAAGTGTTCCCCTGGGATAGAGAAATGTTGCTCTTTTCCTTGCTCCTCCTCCCTGTTATCCTTTCTTTTTTTTTTTTTTCTTTTTTTTTTGCTACCATCACAACTAACAGCACATTCTTTCCTTCCTTTAACCAGAAAACAAGGATGAAAGTGAGAGGAGACAGAAACACCTTCAGCAGCACCGGGATCACTCCTCTGAGCACTCAGCTGTATCCTAGAAAGGTGGTACCCAGCACTCAGCAGGGCAGGGAGACAAGATGCTGCAGAGCTCTCACCTGAATGTTATAGGCAGGCCCATCATAAAAACCTCAAAATCAGCCATGAGCACAGATTTTGCTGAAATAATCATCGTGCCAGATGCTCCAGCAGCCCACCATAGCCTGTCCATTGCTCAGTTTGCCAGATGCCTTCATGAGGTTTTGTTCTGGATGACCAGAAACTGAATTAGGCTGTATCCAAAGAGCCAGCACAAGGTTGCTAGGAGATTCCCCTGTCGGCAAGGAGCTGACAGTCCCAGGAGTTACTGATGGGTCCTGGATGGAGCAATAAGGTTTTCTCCTGCATAGGTGACTTGGGCACCTTTGTGCTCCCTCCAGCCTCTCAGAGCAAAAAGACTTTGGCTCAACTTTGAAATGGGTGGAGCTCAGGATCAGGGTGGGAAAGGGATGCTGTTGAGACCATGGAGCAGCTCCCACAAGGAGAAACAAGCTGGGCAACAAGAGAGGCCCCAAAATCAGATCTCACTCCTAAGCTTAAAAAAAGAAAAATTTACATCCACCACCTTTGAGGAAAGGTGATTTGCTCTTCTGGCAAGGAAAATGGCTTTTCCTTTCCCAGGGTGTGTTTCTTGAACAAAATCTTTGTTCTGCCTGACAGCAGATACTGCCCATGACCCAAGGTGCTGCCCCAAATAGCTGGGGCCAATTGTCCTCACCTGGCTGCACCAGTGCTGCATCTCCTGGCAACGTGACAGGAGAGCCACTGCCCTGTGCCCTGCTCTGCCAGCAGGCCTGGAAGGTGCTACAGGTCAATTAGCACTTACTCCTTAGAGCTGGTGCCAAAGGCCTTTGCTGGGAACAGCAGGGAACTGAAAACAGCTGCTGGAGCAGCCAGAGCTGGAAGGGGAGAAGGCAGGAGGTGACCAAGCAGGGAGGATTTCAGCTGGGATTCAGGGAGCACTCCTTTGAACTCTACCTTTTGCTAATAAAATGATGCTATCCAAAAGCAGTGAACTTTGAGGGTTTGATAAACATGTTTGCTTTAACAAGGCTGGCCTGGAACTACACAAATTTCACCCTTGAGTGCAGCTGGTACCACACAGAAACCAAGCTTAGTGGGGAGGCTGTTAAGGCAAAGAAGTGGGTAAAAAACTTTAAAATGAGCTCCTTGACAAGCTGAGGTGCTCCAAAGCCTTGAGCACATGCTCATCCACACCTGTTCCAGTGTCAGTGGCAGTGTTGGTGTTTTCAGTCCCCTCAGGGACTGCAGAGATGTTGATACTGAACAGTTTTTGTCCCCAGGATGGGCTGGGGTGCTGTCGTGCTCAGCAAGTGGCCTCCACTTCGATATCAGGCTCCAAGAGCTGTGTCAAAGGCAAACCAAGTCACATCCTCATGTACAGGGCACATCCAGATGCCTCAGAGATCCCAACTGAAAGGCAAACAAATATATGTGTACACATTTATTTTCAAGCAATGTACCTCATTTCATGCACTTTTTGGGTGGAGAAATTCTGACACAGATGCCTAAAAGGAGAGGATGCAAAGCTCTGCCTTAACACCCTCTGAAAAGCTGAAAGAGTTTCTTTGCCAAGAGAGCACAAGACTAAGCTCTTGAGCATCCCATCAGCAGAGCAAGTGTCCCTACAGGGCCATGGAGCATTTGGGGACCTGCTCAGCATCCCACTTTCTACTCTGAACCTCCTGCTGAATGGCAGAAGCCTCTGACTGCCGAGGGAGCAGGAATGTGCCGTTCAGTGCCTTGCAGGATCTTGGCTCATAATAGCAATTGGCGCAGAGTCATCCTTATCAGCAAGCACATTAATCTTAATTAACAGATCGACAGCAACAGTTCCTCCCCGAAGCTCCCCTGAGCATTCCCAGCCTTTGCTGTGCCGCCGCTCCGGCATCGGCGCCGCTCCCTTCGCTGTGCCATCGCTCCAGCATCACCATTGTTTCCAACGGGGGGAAAAGGGCCAAATCCTGCACAGAACCACAGCAGTTCCACCAGCTCCAGCCCTCCAGTCGCTCTTCTGGAGGCCCAGCTGTTCCCAGCCTGGAGCACAAAAGCGCATCCACTCATAGCTGGGACCAGGACCAGGAGCATCCCCTCCATCCCAGCATCCCAGATCCTGGTTTTGGCTCCGAGGTAGCACCCATCATCCCTGAGCTGCCTCATCTCCTGTGTCCAGGGACAGAACTGAGACAGGAATGGTTTCCCCATGTTTGTGTGTTTCTGGAAAGGAGGATTTAAAATAAATAATAATAATAATAAAACAAAAGCAAACCCAGACAGATGATCTATGAAAATGTGGTAAGATCACTCCAAATCAAATCCCAACAGCAAGGTCCCTCTCACCTTCTGCTCCCTGCTGCTGTTAGGGCTGGAAAATCAGTGACAACTCTCCCAGGATCAATTCCCGCCCTTGTGCCTGCAGCTGATCTGCTCATCATGCAGGAACAGCAGTAAGGGCTGAGAGTTCCAGCCAGCAGGGACCTTCCTTGCCTGGGACCACAGACCCCATGACCCTGGCACCAGCTGGGGTCAGACCCCCAGACTGGGGCCATGGGGGAGCACACCTTAGAGCAAGCCTAAAATCCAAAGAGTCGAAAGCTGTAACTGGGGACATGCAAGTGAAGAGAAGCAATGAAGTGGCTGAGGCTCCAGGGGCTACTGTGGTGTGAATTTAGGGCACAGTCATTCCTGACAGGTAAAAGGGCACGGGAACAGCATCCATCACACCTTCTCTGAGGACTGCCCAGGTCAGATGCAGAGCCAGGTCAGCTCAGACCCTGCAGAGCTCAGAGAAGAATGTCATTTTCTTAGGGGATAAAAGCCCAACCAAACAAAACCCCTAAAAACACCCACACAATTTTCTTGTCCAGCAAATCCCATTGTCCCTGCCCAGACTGGACCCTGGGGTTGGGCAGTGGTGTACACAGGGCTGATGCCAAGGCTGAGGTGTCAGAAGGATGCCACATGTAACCAGAGAGGTTTGCTGGCATCACCAGGGGTTAGGCAGGGCCATGGGGACAGGCAGAGGAGTCAGTTTCATTGGAGAGTAACTCAGACCTTGTCATAGTGCTTTCAGCTCCTCATTATTCCCCTTTTCCTCTTGGCAGACCAAGGCAGGGCTGAGAAACCAGAGCCAGGGACATGCTGGAAGAGAGGTTTATGGCACATTGCTTTGGCTCGATGCTCAAAATGCAGACAGAAGGTATAATCTGGGGGTGGAGGCTCCAGACCTGCAGCAGGGACCCTGTGGATTAGGAGAGAATGAGACGGGGTAAACTAGAGGTGTTAATTAAGTTATAGACTAAGAAAGGCTTTTGATTCACCTTACACCGATTATTTTACTAAATAAATGAGTGTTATCACTTCAGACAATTTTGCAACCAAACAAGAATTTAATTCTCTTAAACTATAATGTCATGGCACAGTTTAAGGTCTAAATATTTTAAAAACATGAGCCTGGAGTTCAGCTTCTTCATTTGCAGAGATGTTACCAGAAGAGCAGCCTAGTTTGTAGAAGTTCCTTTCCAGGGGTGCTCAGTATTTGCAGAAGTTGGAGCACCACATCAGGAAAAGAGGTCAGCTCCAGGCACTGACCAAAGTGTTTTTCCAACACAGGAGAGGGGGGAAAAAAACCCCTCATCTCAGCTGAAATACCAGGGCTTTAAAAATTAGTTGCTGTTCATGTGCAGTAGCTCTTGTTATTGAAAACACCATAAAAGTTTTACTGTGCTGACTTAGGGTGCACGTAAAGAACCTCACTTGTCTTGACAGGCCATAAAGGAACTTTTATGACCACTTGGGTCAATGATTTGCAAAGAAGGATTTATGCTGCTGTCCAGGGCTGGGATGAGCTGCTGGAGGGGGAACACACCAAAAATGGCACTCAGAGCTGAGAGGTGGACTTGCTGTGGGATAACACAGTGTGTATCCAGCACGACTGTGTGCATCAGCACACCGTGTTGGGACACAGATTGTGTTAACTCAGAAGGCCATGGGATTACATGGATTTAACTGACTGACCTTTATTCTTTCGGGGGTTTAGTGGAGTTTTAGGAGAAGAAAACCTTACTCATGTGCCAGTTCAGCTTTCCCCCAGGGTTAAAGCTTCAGAAATCCAGGCTGAATCCCCAGTGTTGCAACTGCTTTGTCTTCTATCACGAGGTGTCTGGAAAGCATCATCTCCACTGGTCCAAGGTTCACTTTCAACACACTTCTGGAGTAACTCCAGGCAGAGGAGGATCTGACTTAGTGAAATATCATCACCTCGTACTGATGCTGCCAGGTCTGCTCAGGACAGATGAAGTGGTGCAAGAAAAAGCCCTGCTGTGCCAGCAGCCTGAATGTCAGGGCTCGTTTACCTTCATAAAGCACCAGTGTCCATGGGCACACACAAGGGCAGGGGGCTACACCTGCAAGAAAAGTGCCAGAGAAACCCAAATGTGCACCTCCAGCCTGGTGACAGGCACCCAGGACCATCTGCAAGTGAACAAAAATGTCCTGAAAAAGGGGCTAAATCCCCAGTGCCACCCTCCCAGGACACCACAGCTGGCCACAGAATTCTCCCCGTCGAGCACAGCTCGTGTCACCCTGCTCCCCTCTGGGACTTCCAGCTGGCTCCCAGCCCAGGTTTGGCTGCCCAGACTCTTTGCTGGTGTGGGAGCCATCCCCCAGGGCTGGGCAGCAATAGGGACAGCCACCCAGAGCACCCACTCCCCTCCCTGCCCTGCCCAGCCCAGCCCATGCCAGCCTGGCAGGGAGTGGGATAATGCCCAGGGCATGCAGAGCCCCAGAGAGCTGCGGGAGGGAGATGAGATGGCAGCCCTGAAAGATCAAAGCTTCAAACGTTTCTCTCCAATACGTGCTGAAAGGAAAACTAGTGAAGTCTTAAGTGCTGGAGGGTAGAAGGATCTTGCAGCCAGGCACTTGCAGCTCTCCGGGGCAAAGTCTTGAGGGTCTCTAAGGGATGAGGAACTCTGTCAGCCTCAGCTCACCCAGGTGCCCACACTGCTGGGGGGATGCTCGTGCAGGTCAAGCTCTTGAACTGGGGCCCTTCCAGCCTCTCCAAGGAGCAGCACCCACTCTCCCTCCTCCAGCTCCCAGCCCCATCCACAGGGTCACAGTGCAGTCACAGGCACTGAGGTGGCTGCACTCTGCAGACCTCCCTCCCCAAAGCCCTTTTCCTTCAGCCCTTGACATCCAGATGGATGGAACCAGATTCGCTGCACACGTGGCAACCAAATGAAATGGTTTCTTTGGCAACAATAATGAAAGCTTAGAAAAAAATTTGCTTTCTGTCTCCTGTGACTCCAGCAGCCCAGGTAACAGAGTGGGAAGCAGAGCAACTGCAAGCATCTGCCTTGAATTACTGCCTCTGATAGGAATCAGACATGCACTCCAGCATGTCTGCTGCACATTTATTTATTTATTTGGGGCCTGATTGATTTAAAGACTCCCTCTTGCCCGAGCAGCAGCATGGCACAATAATTCACTTGATCTCTGATTTATATTTCATGTCCAAGTGAAGCAGGATGCTTCTGCCCAGCACAGGAGCTGTATATGCCAATGCCGTGCTTGGCAGCTTCAGAAAACCTGGGCATGCACAGAAGCAAGAGCCAGGGGAGCAGAAGGGAGTAACCACGAGAGAAAAGCCCTCTTGTGCATCCAAAACTACATGGCCAGGGTCACAAACCAAAACACAGGCTCACTATTTGCTCCCTTGAACAATGTTCAGTCCAGTCAGGGTCCATCCCATCTCACCCTCTGCCCAAACTGCTCCCCTCACCCCACAGCTCCAGCAGTGATCCAGAGGTCAGTGATGGTCAGTCCTGAACTTTCCAGCTGTTCATTGATGGTGGAAGACTTTGAGCCTTTTGCTCGACAAGAGAGAACATGAGGGCCAAGGCATCCTCTGTAACATCTCCACTTTGGCCCTGGTGGGCCCTGGATTTCCTCTTTGACCTTATGCCAACTGCCCCAGCAGCTCTGGAGGCAGCTCTGGGTGAGGGAACTGCACCTAATTAAGTCCCTCTGTGTTTCTGCCTCCCATATGGGGAAAGGATCAAAGCACTGCAAGGGTGAGCGGGGCCCCCGCTCAGGGTGGGACAGGAGGGGTCTCTTGGGCTGGGAGGGGGATACAGTCAACCAGAGACTCCCCCTTTTCCCCTGCCAGCATCACCCTTCCCCTGTGGCCCTTCTGAAACATCCCAGAGTACTTGCAGCTCCAAGCAGAGAGGCAGGAGCTTGTGAATCCCAAAGGAGAGAGGGCCAGCATAGACCCCCACCCTGTATCCATCACCCTCAGGGTGCCAAGGGCTTCAGGCACCTCCAGGTGCTTTGTTACCACATCGGTGGTACCCAAAATAGAAATAAGCTATTTCAAACGTTTCTCCCTCCTCTCTACAGAAATTGTTACATGGAACGGGGGTAAGATCTGCTATTCTCTGCTCTGCTTCCCACTTGGAAATACCTTCTAGAATTTAAGGAGGATAAAAATAGCAGCATTCAATGGGAATAGGAGCGAGCTCTTCTCTCAGAAGACGCCGCAATCACGCAGCGCCCAAGCCCGGGCCGTCAGCAGCCGTGAATAGCACTGCCAGTTGATCTCCTTCAAAGCATCATTGAATGAGGTCTTACCCTCGTAATTTAAGGGGATGAAATCCTTCCTAAGGCTGTGAAAATCTGGGCTTTCCAGATCTCCTATTTTATATTAACTACTCCTGGACAGCCTAATTAGACAACGGGACAAGGCTGTTTCCTCCTCCCTCTGTTATCCAAGGCTCCTTCTCCTCCCGTAAGAGATTTTATTTGTGCTGCATGGAAGTTTTACCAACTGCCTTTATAGCACTCCCTGCACTAAATCACACTCCTAATGGATAGCCTGAGGTAAGAGCACCACTGTTTATTTTATTATTTTTTTTAATCCATGGAATACCAAGGTTACATGCACATAGAGCTGCAGGCTGAGCTCTGCCTCCCCCTCCTCCCCAGACAGCAGAGTTTTAAGACTCCCAAGTGGAATTACTTGCACTGGGCAAAATCACAAGGCAGAACAAGCCTCAGCAGGAGCATCTCAAGGTCCAAACACACATGAGAACCCAGGGATGACCAGAGCAGAGTGACAATCTCCCCCAGCTCACCCTCCACTTTGGTGTGTCAGTAGCTCTGGGCTCCCAAGTCCCTGTAGGAACAGACTACCTCCAGCCTTGCCAACAACTTGGAAACAATCCAAATGCAGAGATAAAGTTTAAAAATCCCCATCATTTACCCTAGTCCAGATGTTGTTAGTATTGTTAGTGCTAGATAAAGGTGACAAAAAAGAAAAACATCACTGGATTTCAGTGCTGTTTGAGATCCGCTCTACCATCCCAGCTTTAAGGAACACCAACACCTTGTTGGCAAACCCAACTTCCAGAACTACCTGTTAAGCACCGGAAAAGTCATTAATCCACTACAAATAAACTGTTAATCTGCTGTTGGGAAAACATCATCTGATGTCCATCAGGACAAGACACAGACCCCCTTCCTGCACAGACAGAAACTCCCAGACCTGTGCAAAATGCTACACTCAACACATCAGCAAGAGTGAGCCCAGTGACTCAGTGCAGGTTCCTCCCCAAGACTGGGAGGGATGGTCGTCTGGGTTTCCCTGGTTTCAGTCACAACGAGGGCTTTAAAGAGCTTCACGTCCTGTTCCTTCCAGCTCCTGCTCCTCAGACAGTGTATGGATGCGGGGTGGAAAGGGACCATTTGGATGAAATCTTCCTTCAGATAAAACCCTCTTCTCCACTGGTGAAGCAGTCTGGCTGTCAGGGAGAACGCAGTGAGCCTACTACACGCAGCTCAGAGGCATCACCAGCTCTGCAAGAGTTCGTATTGGCTCCTCACTGCTCTCAGTGGAATCTCCTTCCCAGTTGTTCTAACTCATCGCCTTTAACTCAATCTTTTGATTGATGGAGACTTTGGATATATAAATCTGAGGGATTTACAACTTGGCACAGAAGGCAAATTATGATTGGCATCTCTAATAGGACTTGCAGAGAATAGATGAGTCATTAAAGCCCCAAAAGCATAGCTGGTCCTGCTCGGTGAGATAAACTGATGCAGGAAACAAATGTAAGGGTTGACAAAACTATTGATGAGGGGTGTCCAGAGGGGCCACCTCTCCAAGCCTGCTCCGGGATTGCTGGAGCAGCACGGAGACACTGAACTCGGGCTCATCTCCTGCTGCTGTTGCAGGTGCCCAGTTCCTGCTGCCAAGGCCAGAGGAGATGATGGCGGGGGGGGATGGCAGACCCTTCTGGGAGCAGTGGGAAGGTGGAGGCAGCCGACACAGACAGCAGCCACAGCCGAGTCAGAGCCACCAGCCTGCACGCAATTCCCCAAGCCCGGCAACTCCTGTCAGCCTCTCCCGCCCCGCTCCAGGCTTTCCTTCCCTCGGAGTGTCATGAGAATTCGGCAGCTCTGCAGTCAGGGGAGGTTCCCATCACTCATTTCCCCCCGTGCCATTGTACCACAGCGACTCCAGGTTCCAGCCGTGTCAGGGGCTGTCACACACCCGTCAAACCCTGCGCTGCCGCACAATTCAACCCCGCAGGAATCACCGTATTCCTTTCGCAGGGAACGCTCCCGCAACTCCACTCCGCGTTTTCCTTCCTTAACTTCACACCGAGAAAACTTCGGCTGAATAAGGAGAACAATAGGAGCAGCTAAATACATTTCCATCCCCTGTCTCCTGGTAGCGAGAACAAATCCCGGGCACGCAGGGATGCCGCCAGGCTTCTGCAGGCTCTCTTAATGCCTGGATGCAGCTCTAACCCTCAGCCAAAGCCTCAGCCTCTCACAGGGGCTGAGCGGAGAGATTTTGAGATTTCAGAGGGTTCTCCTGGCTGGGAATGAAGAACAGAGACGTGCATGTGAGAAGGGTTTAAAGAGGTGAGTTGTTTGCTCCTGGGCAAAGGCATCCACTGGGCTTCCCCCAGCCCTGGGACAGTTTCTCCATCCATGCTCCTCCAAAGCAGCTGGAATGCTGATGGACATCACCTCAAATCTGGGAAAAAAAAATCTGGATGTATAAATAAATCAACCCTCACAGAGAGTAGCCTCAGCCTTGAACCCTAACCAGTTCCTTCCACTGCTTCTGATTTTATCTTTCTTGGATCAGAAAGAAACTAATTTAAAGGAAAGCTACTTTTTTCTTGTCCTTTCTTCATCTTATTTTTATAAATCCCATAGGGAAGTAAAGCATATGAACGGAGACAGCCTACTTGGTGCAGAAGCCAATTTGCAGAGGAAGACAGTAATAACCACCCAAAAGGTGGTGGGAGGGATTCTTGGCCTTATTTATACTTGGCTTATGCTGGTGATTCCTCCAGAGAGTCAAAAAAAGAGTAAACCCCTATTAGAGACAACTTCTGACTAGTCATGCTTTTAAACATCCCACATCTTTAGCCTGTCACATCGAATATCTCTACAACCTATGTAAAAATCTATTATCTATAATTAAGATTATATGTATTAGATAAGTATTAATTTCTGGGTGAAGGCAGAATTAAAATTTCAGTTGTTCTGTTTCTCCGCTCTGAGCTTTAATCCCTCCTAAAACACACACACAAACATGGAAAACTCCTCCTGCCAACTCCACACCGAACCTCCTGGGCAACGTGAATCAGACAGCACAGCCTGAAGAGGAACGAAAATCAGCTTTATCCATTCCCACTCTTCTTACCTGGGCCAGCCACCACGTGCTGCTTCTGCAGCATTCCACTTTCCTCCTGCTCACAGGGGTATTTTGTGCCCAAATTCAGCTCCCCAGCTTGTTTTCTTTCCAACACTTGAGACCAGCTTGAGCACTTCAGACCTCTCCCTCCTGCTCCGGCCAGCTCCAGTAGCTGTGGCCAATTAATGCTTCCTAAAAGCCTTTGATGTGCTGTTATCAGGTGTGTATTACACCGGGAATTTCATGGTATTTAAGTGAATATTTTGGCACGACAGGCTTTGAATGCCTCTGCCTCACCTGCTGGCAGGAGGAGGCGAGGGTTGCCAAAGCAGGGCTGCAGAGCACCGGGGGTCCTCACATTGGGACCTTCCACTTGTTGCTGTGCAGTTTCAAGTCCTCCTCAGAATGTCTTCAGAGAAGTGTGCTGGAACAGCCTGTCAAGGAGGCTGGAACAGCTTTGACGGCTCCTAATGATGAAAAAAAAAAAAAGGAGGAAGTTAGAAAAAATTAGGAATGTTAGAAAGTCATGAAACATTGAGGATCCTGGGAACAATAAATAGTGATGGTGGAGAGCAATTTCTCTTTTTTGTTTTGTATGGAGACACAGAGGAGAACAAAGGAGTATCTGTTTCTTGATTCTTCATGTAGGAAGCACAACTGGCTCGTGCCTCCCCTTTCCTGCACAGCCAGGGCTGTCAGATCAGCTACTGCTGTGTGAGGAGTGATTCCCCATTTGAGGAACAACAGGGGATTCAGACAAGTGCTGGGAGAAGTGCAGTACTGGCTGCAGGAAGACACTATTTTCTAGCTTTACTATTAACTGAAGACCAGAGCTAGGTATAGAGTGCTCTTCTCTGTCACAGGCTTCCACGCTCTGCCGTAGGGAAGCTTTGCAAGTGGGATAATTGCAGTGGTGTGAAGTGCTTTGATTAGGAATTTCTGAAACAGCCTTTGATGTTATTGGTGATCTCTGCATACAGGCTTTTCTCTGCTGAGAATAAACAATGAGAAAAGACGTCTGAAGTTTCCAGTGTCTTCCTATTAGATGGGTTCAGGCAGGATCAGCAACAGTCCCAATCCTGTCTGGAAAAAGGCTCTATACAAATATCAAGCAATCCATCATTGTAAGGGGGAAAACAGCAAACAAACCACGCTGTATCTGCTGACAGCAGGAGCAAAGACAAGCAAGACCGAGGCACGTAAATGTTCCAGAAACAGCCAAGAGAAAGGCAGGCAGAAAGACCTGACATTTTCCTCTCCTTGTTGCAACTACAGAAGCAATGAGGGCATCCAGCTGTTATAAACTGCAGCTGTTCTCCCTCCTCTTTTCAATCCTGCTGGTTCTCCATAAGGGACCAGGGTCCGTTTGGGGTTTTTAAATCTTTTCACTTTGCAAGTCACAAATTTCACAGTTCTGTTGTCTTTAAAGCATCATAGAGTCAGGTTTGCATTCAAACAACCAAATAAACGGGGCTCCAGCAGCCCATCCAACCTGCTGCAAGGCAAGACACCTGCCTGTAGCTGAGCGTGCATCCCAGAAGGATCCACAAACCCACAAGCACAGCAGTGCATCCTCTTCATACCTGTCTTCTGCAGTAAGTGGTGCCCACTTTTGCAGCCAGGTTTTTGGGGGTTGGGTTTTTTTTTTGGTCATGCAAAGAACGAAAGACGGGCATTACCTCTGCAATCACAAATGCAATTTCTTCTTAATGTAGCTGCCTCCATTTGATGGGAAAGAGTTTGCCTGCAGTTGGGATCCAAACACAAGCCCTGTCTCAGGGTGCTTTGCTGACTCAGAACAGCCATCACATTCCCATGGGATACAGCTGGCCCAGCACAGCTGTTTATCACATCCATCGTGTCTTTTGCAGACAAATTGTGCTTTGGCCTCTGGTAACTCCCACTGTGACCTAAATGCTGCCAGACATACACAGCTCATCACAATGAGGGCTGCTTGGTGGGCAGCAAAGGAACAGGCACAGCCCTGATGTGGGTTCCTAAAGATCCTTCCTGGCTGAAAGGTGTTGCATCTTCATGTTTGAATCGCCCCCAAACAGCTGTGTGAAGAGGGCGGGGTGAGGTTCAAATAAAAAGTTTCAAAAATTAGCTGACACAGGAAGCTTAGAGGAAGAGGGTTTTTATTTTGCTCTCCCAGTAATGTGTGTGCTGATTTTTGTAACACTTCCAAATCTTAAAACACCTGACTGTCCCAGAAGTTTACAAAACCCTATGCAGGAATGAACTAGAATTCCCCATCTCCTTGTTACTTAGAATCACAGAATGGTTTGGGTTGGAAGGGACCTTAAAGGTTATCTTGTTAAACCTTCCACTAGACCAGGCTGCTCCAAGCTCTATCCAACCTTGCCTTAAAACTCCCTACACACAATAAACACAAACCTTTCAAAGGAACACCCAAGGCCAGTACATACCTTGCAGCAGCCTTGGGTGCCCTTTTTAGTGCAACCTTCAACCTCTTTCTCCCATGGCAGGGCCAGCTCTGAAGCTCCAGCACTGGAGGTGGCCCTTGGCTCGGAGGCAGGGGATTTCCAGGAGACCAGTCACCCGAAATGCCAGTGAAGGGGTGACTTGGTGGGAGACAGCACTGCTCTGGAAATCTTTTACTGGCCCATTCAAGCCTTCACCTTCCCACTCAAGCATCGAGGAGACGAGGATGAAGCCCATCTCCTCCAGTCCCTGCAGCTCTTAGGCTTTGCTCCAGCAGTAGCTCCGGCACCTTTGGGTGATTGCAGGTTGAGGACGGGGACCGTACGCTCTTCAAGGCAAGGACTGTTTCTCTGCTCAGCCCTCAGCATGCCAAGCAAGTGCTTTTCAGGTCTGTAGAGCAACCACTACCTTTCCTGTTTCTTCTTATTCTTGGCACAAAGGCATCTGAATCGCTTCCAGCTGAGGTTAAAAGCATTTAAGAGTCTGTTTGCACATGGGTTTTTTAAAGCGACCTCTACTTTTAACACACGCTTCCCCCGTCATACACAAGTCTCCAAACTCCTTTTCATTTAGGAGCTGGCCTCATATTCCTGAGAAAAAAAGCTACAGAGTAAGATTTTGTCCCCTTTGTATTTTACCTATTGCTTAATTTTCAAATTTCAGCTTCATATTTGAACAGTTACATCACACATCACCATCTCGGGTGGTGGAGGGGAAATATGAACTAGAAAGAGCACAGCAATTCACATCACCTTGTTTCCTAGGCAGACCAAAACACTGCTTGCAAAATACCAGTATTTTTACACTATAAAAATACAATTAGGCTCTCAATTACATTTTATTAAATTTCCTCCTGGGAGTTTGTTAGCGCAAGGCAGCCGAGCAAACTCCCGAGGGCTCTCACTAAATCCTCTGCACTGAGCCTCGCCATTCCTGCGCTACAAATAGGGGCAAAATTGTTACATCCAAGTACCAGAAACCCAGATCCTGCAGACACATCCACCGTAAACCCTGTGCACGACGTGAGTCCCAGGGGACAAAGTGGATTTACTTGCTTGCCTGAGGTTTTCCACGTGCACAACCTGTGTTTGCAGAAGTGGCAGCTCGTGGATGAGATGGACAGACTGACAAGCTGCACCAACAGGATTCTCGACCTCTTCTGAAAACTGGCATCTCCCAAAAAAGAGAGCTTTCAGATTTAATTAAATTTTACTATTTTATTTGTGAAAAAACTACAAGCAGAATTCATAAATAGACATTTCTATTTAAAGCAGGAAAATGATAAAGTGGCTTCTAATAACAGTCGTGCACATGCCAGTAACAGGAATATATTAACATCTTTTATTTGCTAGACAAAGAGCAGTGTCCAATATAAATTTCCCAAAAACATTTAAGACCTGTGAATTTCTGACCAGTTCACAAAACCACCATTGACACTTTAGCATGAAGATTAAAACAAACCTAACAGGACTGTCAGCTCTAAAGACTTTACAGAGCGGAAAAACTTTCAGAAGCGTTATACAAGCTGTCTTTCTGGGCAAATGAAAAATATAGCTCGTATAATACATTAACATAAAAATCCACAAGATAAGATTATGTTTTGACATACTTAAACAAGCATTCTATATTTGTCTCCAACAAACAAAGCTAAGGAAATAATGTAACCATCTTTACACAGTAAATTAAGGTTACAAGTCATACACAAGAACAGAACTGCTTGCGCATTAAAAACTGTTCAGCTCCATTGTCATACTCTAAATGTTGGCTCTTAAAACCATTCGGTTACATACAAGCAAAGGTTATTATATAGTCAGCAATTAATAAATTTTCAATAATTTAAGTTTATGGTAGAGCTTAAAAAAGTAGACTGAGAATGATCTTGATAAGGCAAATGAAAACATCTCAGTGGAAATAAACTTACGGAAGCTGCTGCCAAATTTTCAGTCTGACCAATTTGAAGCTAAATTCCAATTAGAATAAATAGCCTGGTGGTGTAAAACGCTGTCACCTTTCCTTTGCAGAACTACATCAACTGAGCAAGTCAGGCAAGCTGTGTCGGTGTCTGTGTGTGTGTCTGTGTAAGAGTCGAAACTTCGCAATCCTAACACTGTGCTTCACTTACCTGCTTTCTGTGCCACTGAACACCGTGAATCTGGTCCTTCCCTACACTAGTGTTTTGGTTGGTTTGGTTCTTAGACACCTTCCCCACCACCAGCAGGACAGCCCACGGACACAGGGTTGCCAGCTGGAGAAATTAAGTGTCAAAGCAAACGCCGCCCTTCAAACCCACAACACAACAGCTACGGATGAGGCCCGGGGTGGGTTCAATGCTTAGCAAGCAATCCCTAACTGAATGCAGAATTACAGGTCACTTGTTCCAAAGAAATTTTTCCATTTATTTATAGCAAGCTACTTTATCAAGGAGGAGGAGGCCAAAGAGAGAGATGTTACCGACTTCACCACGAGTAGCTGGTTGCGGCATTAAAGCTTTTTCAACTGAACTACAGGTCTATTTTCACTTGAAAAAGAAGCAATTTCTTGTACAC
>VXAU01004998.1:579537-620514 GCA_013399695.1 Formicarius rufipectus | reverse complement strand
AAAAAAAAAAATTTTTTTTTACCACAATTTTTTTTTTTTTTTTTTTTTTTTTTGGGGGGTGGGGGCGTTTTTTGCACAAATTCGCAGATCCAATGAAGAAGGTGAGTGCGTGGTTTGACTTGAAGCACCAGAATTAGCCCCACTGTGTCCAGTGGGACCTGCCACTCACTCACACTCCTGACTGGATCTTGGCAGAGATGCACACAAGCCTAATTGATAATGGATCATTTATAAAGCAGTGCAAAATATACAAGTTCAGGGGCATCTTCAAAAAATCTCTCTTAAAAAATTATTCCAATACATTTCAGTAAAATAAATAAATATGGCTGACCAGTTTACCCTCCCTGAGACCCTTAAAGGAATAGTAAAAACTGGAAAAGGAATGTCTTTGCAATATCCCACTAATGTTAAAATGTGGATTGAGATATTCATAGTATTTAAAACTATGTATAATAAATTGTCTTGATGCTCACAGAAAGCATCTGTTTTCCTTTGGTTCTTTAATACTTTAAAAATGCTTAAAAAAGACAGTCTATACTGTGAATATAAGCAGAATTAAGTTGGGGTGCCCATGTTAACATATTCAGAATCAAACCACTGCTGCCAAGGCACTGCCAAGGCCACGCCTTCAAGCAGGGGCTGTAACAGATCCCTAACTCACACATTTCTGTCACGAGTGTGAAAGGAAGTCACATCTGCTACTCAAAACCACACAGATTTTAAAAGAAATCTTAAATCAGTTGCCTCCACAAAGACAAATTTCTTTTACTGAGCAAATAATTCATAATATAACAAGCAGGCACAAAGTTGTCAAAATGTGGCCCTCTTTCATCACATTCAAAAGTTATGCATTTGATGTCAAATGAAGCCACAGCCTCTGTGCCTGAAATTACTGCATAGCACCCTGGGGCCACTAAAGAAAGATGAAAAGCCAAAGAGGTTTAGGGTTTGTTTTGTTTTTTTTAAAAAAAAAAGTTTCACCTCTTCAGCCAAGTGTTTTAGCAGGATAATGCATGGAAGGTAAACTGTAAAGCAACACTAACAGGCCAGGAAAAGAAATTATAGCCTGAATAGCTTTAGAGTAAGAATGAAGGAGATGCTGGTCATGAGCATGAGCCATGTGTCACTCACTTGCCAGCATGAAAGCTTTCCCCTACTTTTGCTCCCACAGCAGGAGACTCAGAAGTGACAACTGACAAGCCCATGACTGGACAAGATGCTGTTCAGAAACGACCCTTGGAATACAGACAGCCTTCAAGGAGAAGAGCCACCCCACCAGCACGGACGGGACAGATGGAAGGGGCTGACAACCACCGACACACACGCAGCTGGAACGAGCACCAGCTTAGCTCCTGACCCTGGGATCACTCCCAGCCCTACATCTCCCTGCTGCCTTCAACCCACAGCCAGCACTCCAGTTTTACGGGCACTGAGGCAGTGATGGAATTACCTCTACCAACACCCGTGGGTCTGGCTGTGCATGACACCGTGAGGCTCACGATACCAAAATACACAGATCCATGGCCTAACAGCACCAGCCTGGTTGGGAATGGCCACACTCCAGCCAGGCATGGACCTGCATGTCACCAATCTGAGGGATCCTCGTGGAAACACAAGCTACCCGGCGCTATCCTCTCTCATCTCAGACCCCAAGCTGTAACAACCAAAACCGTGTGTTCAGTACATTTTAGCCATTGCTTAGGGGAAGAAATTGGGAAGAAACAATAGAGAGAACAGGTCCCATCCAGGTTCAATCCTTCAGGAACACTTTTCACCTAAGACCAGTTCCATTTCAGTTTCAGTACTTTCACAGAAGGGGACTGTCCCAGATCTTGAACTGTTCAAATTTTTTTTTTAATCACTTCACAGTGTTTCAAGCACCAGCGTTTCCATGTATTGGTTTCAAATAACCCTTTATATATATTTATTTATATATATATTTATATATAATTTATATCAAAACTGATAGTACACAGTATAACTGGAAGAAGAACTGAACTTAAAAAGGATATGTTGAAAGAGGATGGAGTTTGTGAATGCAATAAATAAAGCCCCCTTCCCTCCCCACCCACTCCCTACCCCAAAACAAAAAGTTGTCATGTTCATGGAAAATTGTGCACAGCAGATATTATAAAAAAGTAGATTCAGGAGCACATCCAATTATAAATGATTGTTAGGAAAATCATATAAAACAATGGAATACATAAAAGTGTCAAGAGTAATCGTTAGGGTGAGAAATTCCTTGGTGGCCAGATGCCCACGGCAAGCAGAAATTATCCTGGTCGCATCAGTAAGAGGTCGATGTCCGAGAAAGTGTGTTCAAGCACAGAAGAGGCTCTCCAGGATTTGAACAGCGTGGGCAGGTGGAGTGTTTGAATTTCATACCCCGATTCATAGTTTCCACAACTCCATGTGCAATTTTCAGAAAGATTCGTCGTTGACTGCTGACATGTCCCCCTTTGGCGTGGAGGAGCGGGACGAGCCCTTGTCTGTGCTCTCAGAGCCCGAGCTGCTCTGATTCTGTTGTTCTGATCCTGCACTGGAGGTCACTGTAGAAGACGACGTGGATGAAGAGCGAGTCTTTTCTTTAAAGTCTGTGATAATTACTGTGACATTTCCCACTGTGACTGCCAGCTGCTGTGCAGTACTTCTGTCCACATTTTTCAGTCTGGGTCTAAAATAAATGAGAAGACATTTATTAAAAGGATAAAAATAAACGAGAAAGGGAAGACTTTATTAGAAAAAGCATTCACAAACAAACTCGGTGTGACTTGTCATCCCCTTGCCAGCACAGATGGCAGTAGCTGGGAGGAGAACCCAGGCAGCAGGATGGTGGAGGTTTGACCTGCTCCCTGTGCCAGCCAGGCTCAGCCCCAGAGGAACAACCTGTCTCGCAGAGTTCTGCACAGGGCGTCTGTTGTAGACCTATTCCTAATCCAGCCCTGCCAGAAAGGAGGACACCATGGCAGAGCCAAGCGATCAGGAGCCAGACAGAGCCAAGGATCTCCTCCCCAAGGGGCAGATGAAAGAGTTCTTATCTAAATTCACCATCTCATCATGTGCCCTGATGTTATGAGACAAGGCTGTGGCTCTGCAATACAAAACCACATGAAAGCATTCGGCCACAGCTCTTTCATTCCCCTGTTGGAACTCTGCAGCTGCAAACAACACAGACGCTGGGGCAACTTGGCTTCTCTCTCAACTGCTGTGAGCTTATACAAATCAGATGCCCCATCAGCCTATGGAGAAAATAGCTGAAAATGTTCCCTCTGGAATTGAGGCTATTGTAAATAAAATCCAGAATGTACAAGCCAGAGCTTTTGGTTAGAGGGGGAAAAAAAAAAAAAAAAAAAAAGGAAAAAACAAACCCCAAACTACCAGAAAATAACCCACTGGTATTTATTGCTCAGGATTATCTCAGTAATTTGCATGCTGTGCTATCATTCAATTAGTAATGTAGCTAATAAGGGTCTAAACTCTGGGAGGCTGACATTTCACAGGCTGGTCCAAAGCTCTGCTACAACAAACCTTGGACACTCCTCCAGCTACCAGTAAATTCCAAGTAAGCTGCAGCGACTGCTGTAATTTACAGCTTTTGCTCCTAATTAAGGGTCAGGCTTAAGCAGCGGAATATTCCCAATAGGGAAATTAAAAAGGAGAGTCTTTATACATCAGTGAAAAGTAGCTTGCTGAGAGCTGCCTTATTGAGAGGGATGGAGGGAAGGTTAGTTTACTTTGGGATCAATCTCCAGCTTTTAAACCACTCTGCCTTTTCTCCTCCTCGTTTGCAGCACACTAGGCTAGTGCAGTAAAACAGAAAAAGAAGGAATTAAGCTCATTTTGCATCTGCCATGAATACTCAGTGGCTTGCAGCGGTATTAACAAGGAGAAAGTCCTTCAGCAGTAGCTATCCAAGTGGTACTGCAGAACTAGACAGAATAGTGTATTGAAGATGGATGTGTAGCTTCCAAAATAGAACAACTGTATTTCTGCAAACTTCCTTACCAAAAATGAAGTTACCGCACTGAAAATAGTATTTTCTTATCTAACCTAGGAGGCTGTTACAATTTTTAACAAGTACCACAGGAAAAAGCCTTTCTAATAGATAGAAAACACAAAAAAAAACCACCCAACTGCTGCACTGGAACAAGAGTCAGTAAAACCTCCCACTTCCCAGTGCCTTGGTGGAGGGACCAGCCTGTGCAGAGCCAGCGCTGCACTCCCCAGTGCCCGCGCCCACATGTGCGCGTTGTGCACACGCACTTGCAGGAGCTGGCAAACTCGACAGATAACCACAGGCCAGATGACATGATGTCACCTTGTCTGTGGGTGACAAGAAAGGCCAACTGGTTCAGCAGGTTTTGGGGTTTCTGTGGCTCTTGGCTGCTGCCCCGGCAGATGCCCCACGCGCTGCCGCGAACCTTCCCGGAAGCGTAGCACAAGTACGTATTTTCCTCCCCAGGCCCAGAGTTCCTCTAGGAAACCCAGCTCTTCCTGTAATTTGCCTAAGTCACTTGTTTTCTCTTGTACCAAGACACAGTCAAAAAAAAAAAAAAGAAAGCTGGCCCAGATACCGGAACAGACACTGCTGCCTCCACCTTCCTACTGGGCTGAACGTGAACTCCGGCTACTGCTCGGCAGAAGGCAGCACTGAGAGTTTAGGGGGGGGGGAAAGAAAAAGGAAGAAAATGAAAATGGAGCTGTCCATGCATTTTTAAATGCCATGACAAAGTAACATGGAAGGGGAAGTAGGACTGAGGTGCAGGATTTCTCCATGGTCCCACTCAAAAGCATTCTCAATGTCAGGTTTAGAACTGAGCTCTCTGACCATTTCTCCAGGAGATTTTCAGAGTTTCCCCTCTACAAGGAGTTGACTGAGCACAGATGGAAACCTACAGACCATCTCTTCAGCACATGAATGCAATTTTTGCTTCTTATAAAAGGCAAATGGACTGGCCCATTCATGTTACTTTACAAAATTAAACACCCTGGTGCTTCACGTTTATAGTGAAAAGGGTTTATGGCCGAACAAATAAAGTGTTTCAAAGCATTCAAAGTGCACAGAAAGGCATGGAATAAACAAAGATATTTTGTCAGAAACAGGCTTGGTATGCAAGAAGTTCAAACAGGATTTCTTAAAAATCCACAGAGCCCTAAAAGACAATTTACAAAAAAAAAAAAAAAAGAACCAAACAAAGAAAAAACCCAAACAAACAAACAAACCAACCACAAAACACAAACCAAAACAACAGTTAAACAATCCAGGCATGACAAGAATCTGAACAGGCAACTTGTAACTCTGTAAAAATCAGATCCTTTAAAAAGACCTTTGACAACACTCAAAGGGTAGTGCAAGAAGAGTTTCACTAAACTGAACACTTAAAAAGACAGTTGAAGAACTGAAAGAGATGAGGCAGCCCTTCAAATACTCAGCTAGACCTGATATTATTAAGGCTTAATCAAGAATGACAAAAGCTTGCCACAAAATATGGATTAAAAGACTCTGCCATAGACAGAGTGACTCCTTCAAGGAATAAAAACAATTATTTGATGTAATCTCTCAATTTAATATTATGTCATTAGTCAAGTGCATCAAGACTCCCGCACCCTAAGTCTCAAAATAAGTACCATGTAAAGAAAAGGACAAGAAAAAAAAATTAATTGTAAAAAAGTTGTATTTCTCTAATTAAATCAGGAATGTACACTTCAATTTTTGGGGGCTGAGGAAGAGTTAACAGCAGTCCCTGCAAACAGCTCAGTCTTGTAGCACAGCAAATTTCACACTGCCCTCGCTACATTCCAGTGGCTTACTGTGTAAAGGATACTCATTAAATATTTTCATGCTATTATTTAAAAACTTCCAAGACAAGAGTTTTCTGCAGTCATACCTCACTGATTTTAATGTCAACAGCTGTGCCAACAATATTTCCCACGTGCTTTACAACTGTTTGCAGCAAACTAATACTGTCTCAGTTCATGTGGCTTCACTGTAAAACACTTATTACAGCACAGTTTAAAGAGAGATGCAATTCTGACACAGCCCACAGAGGCAAAGCACCCAGTTCAGTTCTGCCTCTTGTAGCTTCCAAGTTCAGTAACAACTCTTCTTTGATGCTGAGTTTTTGATTTAAAAAATGGAAGATCACTATAGGCAAGACCAGGAACAAACCTCTCTCCATACACTCATTTGAAACTTAGACAAATATCAAACCAGCCATTTGTGCTTTTTGTTGATAGCAAGATCCCAGCAAATCTGTTCATGTATATTTAGTTCCTGTATACTTGGAAAATTATCTTGACAATTACAGTTACTGAATTACAGATAAGGAAGTAAAAAAGTAACCTTTGTTACTGCTATCAAGCTTTGATAAGAATTTGATAGGATTGCTGGTTAATGTTTTTCCCCTGCTGTGTTTTACAGCCAAAAGCAGAACTGCCCAATTGACAATACAATTATTTTAGCAGAGAAATGAAAACTGAGTGGACAACAGAGTTAATATTTTTAATGCCTAAATCTGTTCTCACCAGCAGAGTGTCTGAACGCTCACACATCAACAAAAGAAGTGTTTGCTATATAACTCAGTTCTTAGACACAGAAAATTTAACTTTAGCCTGGAGTTACCTTGAAGTGTGATTTGAGTCACTGGTCTTTGTTGTAGTATTCCCAGACTGTATGCTGTTCGCTTCACTAGGAGGATCTTTCACGATATCTGACTTTGGTCTGTAAGAATTGGAGGGAGGAGGGAGAACACGATGTTAGTTTAACTGCACAACTGACCAAAGCACAATGCCATTGACATCATAGCACATTTACAAGTGTATCCTTCAAACTTACTTAGTCTTCTTGTTAGTGCTCTTCTTCGTAACACCAGGACTAATTTCCTTCTCTTTGTCAGGTTTTTCTTTGTCTTGTTTTTCCACTTTCTCCTTCTTCTCCTTCTTAGGTGGTGGTGGGGTTGCATATTGCTGGGCAACTTGTTGTGCCACCAACTGAGAGTTTATTCTAGGTTTTCTACAACGACAATAAAAAGACACCTATAGTCAATGTTACACAGTAAAAATAACTAATTGACAGCAGTATGAAGATTTATTGCAGCAACCAGGGAAGAACACTCCACTTACAGAACCAAATGGATGTCCTTATTTAATGTGAAGTACTACTGCTGTTACCAAAAAAAGTTTTAAAATAAAGAAATACTCCAAACTGCTGTTTCATCACTTTTAAGCTACTAACATTCTTAAGTATAATGCTCCCTTTCTTCCATCCATATCATGAAATCACAGCCAATTTTGGGGGGACAATAGCGAACAAGCAGCTTTCAAGAAGCTGCCAGCCATGCACTGTGGCTACACTTGAGGAGAAGGCACAAAATATGGCAAAAAAAAAAATTCCTGATAAACATCAGTCTCCTTCATATCTTTCAATTTAATTTCTCAAATGAGCTTCTGCAAATAAGCAGCAGCAAACCTTGCCCAAAGAACAAAGAACAAGAGAAGGTAACTGAGCTGCCTTTGTCCCGAGGGCAGGGAGGGCAGCACACAGAGGGCATTGATGCTTCCCGGTCGTGCCAGCCCCCGACGCCCTGTCCCTGCACCATTGTCTGCAGTCCCCAGTGGTGCCACAAGCACAAATGCCTTTCAAACACAACAACTTCCATTTCAAATTATGGTTCACACAAAGAGTAGCCTCACATGGAAGCAATACCTTGGTTATTGGTCCTCTCATATCCTGCAGGAACTGCTACCTTTGTCTCTCATTCCTCAACCCAACTCTAACACCCTCTCGGCTTGACCGCTCAAAACCTCTCCCCTCTGGCCTGGCATGTCACAAAGCAGTTCATACCCTGAATACTCTAACTATTCATGATTGATTTTATGCCTTCAACATGCCAGAAAGATCTATGCTCCCTGTGTTCACATAGCTTGGGGGAGAAGGGTGGGGAGGGGCGGGGAAGAGAGGTAATGAACTCCATTAGTCGTCCATAATGAACCAAATACTAATTGCAACAGTTGCTCAGGCTTGTCCAGAGCTGTTAAATGCTCATAAATATGATTCAAATTTTGTACATAGATCTGACTACAAGAGACTGCCAGTGAAAGCTGTACCCAGGTACCATCAAGTCTGTAACAGGTACACAGGACCCCAAGGTTTTCTACTGCAGAGCTCTGTACCCACACCCAGCTTTTACTGCAAACATCCAGAGAGCCTTCAAGAAGCTATTTAGTGGTTTCACGTGTTAAAGTTAAAAAAACCAACAAACCACTAATTGCTCACATGCAACATCTGCATTTAGAGACGATACAGACAACAGGTGACCCAGAGAATTTCTCCCTGTCACAAGAAAAGCCAAGTATCTAATAAGCCTCTCTTGGTGCTGTTTTCCTGTATAATGGTACCAAGTTCCCACTGAAGCCAGATATACACAGATATTTCATTCCACTACCAGTGTTATATGCATACCACACCATAAAGTCTATGGAACAGGTCGTAATCAGGCTCCTGATCCATCTCACCACCACTGGCATTGGGATTTTTCACCCAATATAGAAACTGTAACTCATTTTAGGCTACAATCTTCATACATGCCTGAGTGAACAAGATGATCTGGCCCTCAGCCTTAAATAATTAACTGTGATGGCAAAATGTTTGTAGATCAGATCTTACAGTTACCTATTCCACAGAACAGTGAAGTTACTGAGCATCCCTGAAAGCCAGCAAGCACACAGCAATTTCTGTCTGTGTGACCGAGAAGAAACACGTTAAAAGAAGTTGTTTGGTTTGGTTACATGGGAAAGATTTTCAGATTGATGCAGCCACACCAAAAGCTGACAATAGTAACTTGTGTCAAAGAACCTGCTCACCGCCTACTGAAAAGATAAAATGTCACAAAATCTTCAAAGAGAGGGCAGATACCATCTCCCTGCATGATTATACATGATTAACCTCACTGCTTGAAGCTGCCACTTCTGCCCAGACTTACAGTTATTTGCTGTTTACACAACCAGATAAGTCAGAAACCCGAGTCATTTGCAGGAAATCCCAATTCATCAATCTGAGGGGTTTTCCTACTTTGCACGTCTCTGATGTGCTGCTTGTGATGTTATTTCCAAGGCTCGTGTCCCAACTCTGCAGTTACCAAGCTGCCCTTCCTGTTGCAGCACTGCTTGAACCAAGATACAAATTTCAAAATAGAAACTTCAAATAAAATTTAAAAAAAGAAACATATAAATATGTCACACCGTATTTCCCCAGAGAAGGCTGGAATGCCAAAAGGACCAGTCTCACAGCACTCCTGGGGAGACACTTTGCCCTGTGCTCTTCCTCTCCTTATCAGTGCCTGTGACAGCACACTGCATTTATTAAGTTTTATCATTTTCTGGCCAGCCACTGACATAACTATCACAACTTCTCCAAACCCCCTATTTACATATTCCCTCTTACACACCAGGATGGCTCGCTGGTGAGGGCAAAGCCAAAACTGAAAGAGAAGAGAACGGGAAGGAGGCAGCGACCTGAGGAAAAGGGGCCACAGTCCTACTCAAGGGGTCCCTTCTGCACAAGGAAGGGAGCAGGAAAATGTTAAGACTTTGGTCAACATTGAACATGTTCCAAGATCTGCTGTACTACTGGATTTTTTTTTTTTTTTAAGAATAATGCAAATAACCCAACAGTTTTCCAATTCCTAATCTGACTATTTCTCTCACATGAGCAGCAAGCTTAAGAAAACGATAAAAATTAGGTAATTTAAGCATCTGGCATACTAATAGTAACAATAATAGGAGAAATAAGATTCTTCAAGTAAGGCCCACACTGCCACTACAGCCCAGATACACTGGTTACAAGGCCTTTACTAAAAGGCCAAGCAAAGCAAGTTAAGCAGTGCATTTTTAACCACAGCAAACTACATCCATAGGAACCACAACTGAGTGAAGCAGCTGCACTGCCCAAAACTTGCTCCGAGTTTTTTCCCTGCCTACCAAAAACACACGCAAGGTCTAATCTAATCTAACACCTTGGGATCACAGAGCCACAGAATGGTTTGGGGTGGAAGGAACCATAATGCCCATCCAGTCCCACCCCCTGCCATGGGCAAGGACACCTTCCAAACTGTCCCAGACTGCTCCAAGCCCCGTCCGACCCGGCCTTGGACACTTCCAAGGGATCCCAAAGGATGGGGCAGCCACAGCTTCCCTGGGCAACCTGTGCCAGGGCCTGCCCACCCTCACAGGGAAGAATTTCTTCCTTGGATCTAATTTAAATTTCTCTCAGTTAAAAGCAATTCCCCCTTGCCCTATGACTACATGCCCTTGTAGATCATCCCTCCAGACTCCCTTCCTGCCTATACAGCCTTCCATCCACATCCCAGTCATGCTGTGTGTCAAAGCAGCTCTCCTCATGAGTGTTGTGAATTCTTTTCCAGCTGTGGCAGCAGGAAGCTTGCACTGCCTTCTATAAATAAGGAGAAAAGTGCATTCAGTAAATACTCTGCAGTGGATACTAGTCATCTTCCCTTTCAGAATCTCAGCTAGGAAGGAAAAAAGCAGAGGAACAAGGCTCATTCCCACTTGGGCTACATCAATTTAACATGCTCTGGCTCCTACTACAGAATTTGGAGTCCTAAGAGCAGAAAGATCCCTTCTTTCCCTCTCTGTTTTTGAACACTCCAATGTGTCTAAGACCCTAATTTTTTTCCACCTGGCCTTTTTATTTAATTTTTTTCTTTGCCACCTCCAAAAAGAATCCTTCAACCCAAATACACAACTAATACAAGTTATCACTTGAGCAGAACAATTTGCACAGAAAGTTGCAACCAATTCTAAACTTTGTACGAATAAACAGTTACAGAAACAAGTTTATTCTTTTATCCCCAAAATGTTGTCATCAGTTTACTTTCTGTAACATTGAACTGTTCATGTGCACAAAGAATACATTTAAGTGACAAAAACCAAACCCCAACTCAGCCTCTTCCAAGCTTTCTAACCAGCAGTCATCCTTAAGAAACAATTAAATTGGCATTTACTAGAAGGTTTAAAGTATTAACATTACTCACAACACACAGTTAACAAGTCTTAACTTCCCAAAAAGTATCTGCAGAGATGTAGCACTTAGTATTAGACTTAGTTCTTGAATTTTCAAAGCAAGTATCTGAAATAGCATATTTCCTCCCACCTGAGCATTATGACAGTAAAGTTACACTTTGCTTGGACAATTTCCCTTAATTTAGGCAACAGCCTGAGTAAAAATCCAACACCAGTGTGACAAACAAATGCATACTATCATTTTTCCTTTTACAACAGGAAAAGGATTGTCTTCTCCCCCTCTAAAACTACGAACAATTAAAATTAAACTGTGTTTTCAAAGTTATGCCCAGAAAAATAAATTGTTTCACATTAAACTATAGTTTACATCCCAGGAGCACAATAACTCGTGACCTTTGCAGCAAGGACACTCTGCTGCATGAAAAAGCTGAAATGTATTTGTCTACTCTAAGAGTGGCTGTGGCATCTGGGTCTCTTCACCATCAACTACCATAGGTGATGCACACAAATAATCTTTACTACCTTTTAGTAACAGACCAGCACAGAACTATTCTGTGTTAACATATATACTATATGCAAATATCTATATATTCATACACACACTATATGCAAATAATATTGCACCCTCAGATCGCCACATGAAGTGGCACTGGGAGGTTTGGCTCATGGGAAGTGCAATAAATGCAAGACCTTTCCTGAAGGACTTGCTGCCTATGTCGCTGTGTGCCTCAAATAAATTAAAAATAATAATAAAAAAAGAATTAAAATTCACACTAACGTTAAGATTCTGGCAAGCACTTCACAGTGTTTCTCTACTTGCATTTCCTTCTGTATCTCAAAGCTTTACCTTTAAAACCTATCTCAGGACCAAATCCAGAGCACTGACACCCAGGAATTCTGCTGCTTCACTTGTAACCACCCCTGCAACAACTGGGCTTAGGAGTGGAGCAGCACAAACCACTGACATCCAACACAAGGGAGTTAACTCAGACCAGGATTTCGAGAGGGATGTAAGCAGGATAAGTTGCATCACGTTTTTCATGTGACCCCAATTTCTGATTCTGTCTGGGATCTCTGGCCCCTCTGCCTCCTTCCACAGGAAGCCACCTGCCTCCTGCAGACAGCGAGGAGGAGCAGGGACCTGACTGGGCTTTACACCCACAGACCTGGAGGGACTCTGGCAATCCCCGGCAACGTGGATCCAATTACAACTGCTCTCACTCTCCTACAACTATGTTATCAGAAGAATGGAGGTGGCATCGAGTGGGATTTCAGAGTCAAAAGCCTCATGCAACGTGAAGTAGGGAGGATTTGGATCATTTCATGCTGTTCTGGCTTTGATGCACGTGGCGATGCCAGGTGACCTCTGTGCAGCTCCACAGTTCTCTGAGAAAATGTGTTTCAGTTGCTGTGCAGTGTGAAGTACATGATTATTTTAATAACCCCAGTCACATATGAATATGTCTTTGCTCAAAGAAAAGCAAGAGAACAAAGCTAAAAGTATTTACAGTGTTTATAAAACAGTTAGTGCCAAAACAATAATACAACAAGCATCCCTCTGAGCATAAAGCAAGGCTACAAATTAACCCATGAGCACAAACAAAATTAACATGTCCTTAAAAGAATTTTACATCCAGAACCACCAAAGCTTTGGAGAAATTAAGCTATAAACATGATGGGTGAGCTCTCATTCCTGCACGCATATTTTCCAGATCATTTGTGATGACCACACTGTCCTTTTTAGTAACAAGAGAGAAGATGAATGGACAAATTGTCCTTAGTGTACAACTGCAAAGCAGTATGGAATCTGTATACACTTATCTCACATTCTCCATGTGATCCAAGACCACAAAGAAATAATAAAATCAGTAAAATAAGACTAGAAGGACCAACTGCAAGAAATGACTGAGCAATATCTTGTTGAAAGAACATATTTTTCCTTTAACACTGATGTGCTAATGCTGTGTTTTTATTCAGGAGACAGATGTTTAAAAAGGTTAATCAAAGGAACACCCACTTGTGGGGTGCAGGTGTTGGGCACGGCAACACATTTGAAAGACACAGTGTTAAGTCTGAATATTTTGGGGAAAAAAAAAAAAAACAAACCATGAAATAAAATTATAGCTTCACACAAAGCAAGCAATTGTTTGTCATAAAATAAAGGAAGTACATTTAGAAATTTACAAACCCCTGCAAAAACTGCTCAACATCCTCCTTGACATCCAGCCCACTGTCTCCTACATCCTCCTTGGAAGAGGCAAGAACAGGCAATACAGAGATAAAGAAGCCTCAGTTTCACCAATAAATATTCACAGCCATGACAACAAACCTTGAGCTGTTTAGATTTCAGAAGAGTATTTTAAACTTTTTGTTCACCAGAAGGGTTTAGACTTCAGGTAATTTCTCACAGTTTGAACAACCCCCATGTTACTTCTGTTTTAAAGTTCAAAATTACATGCAGTATTTAATATTTAGCGGGCTTACAAAGCTGCCAGTTCCCTGACTTATTTGAAAAATCTGCTTTTCTTCAATTTTTCTCCTTTTGTAAAAATTCAAATTAAGAATGGGAAAGTTATTAAATGAAATGCAAGCTGTCACCCCCATTTACAGAACAGGAGAGGCAGGACTGTTTGCTGGAAAGTGGCAGGTTACTGCCACTGTGCCACCAGAGGAGAGCTGAGAAGCTTTGAATGACGCCTGTAAAAAAATACTCAATTTTTACTTGTTAGAGAAGACTTAGCATTGCTTATTTTTAATTATTTGGGTGTATTTACAAATCAAAGTGTATATATCAAAGAGTTTTATTCTCAAGAGCTGACACTGCACAGATTCTGTAGTGAAAATATTTCCTTTCTGAAAATATGCTAAAAATCACAAAACCAGTGCTAAGAGAGTCCCAGAAACAGGTTATGAAACTATTTCACTCTGACTGCTCAATAGCATAGTGTAATAGGTCTTTCAATACTTCTACAGTTCTTTGTTAATATACATTATTTCATATAATCCCATTAGGAAATAGTCTAAAGTCAGGGCTGTAAGATGTTTTTGGAATCTGTTTGACCAGAATTTTGCTACCTCAAAGCTGAGCACTCACAGAATTCCTCAACACATGCATTATAATGCAGTACAGAACTGGAAACTGCAAATACTGTTTGCTGGCACCACCACATATCCAAATATGAAAGCAAATCTGGACCATTCACTTCCTATCAAATTAAGAAACATCTCGTATGGTGCTTCTTGCACAGCTGGACTTAGGATGTGGTGGGCTGCCAGCAACAAAAGAGCTCTGAGCCAGAGAATGGGGCTATTTGGGAATTGGTTGGAAAGTTTTCAGTGGAGAAGCACCACTGTTTGCATTTTTTTGCAAGTATATGGCTTCTCTTCTGTTTTTTTCTTGGTTTTTGGGTTTTCCAGGGGAAATGGATAAATCCCAGACCAAGCTTTTTGGTTACCTGAGAATAACCACAGTCCTAGGTCTGTTCCATCAACTCCTATGGGCTCTGCCCACATCACTGCCCTGCTCCTTGTCCTTGTCTACCACACAATACAATAAAAATCATTCAAAAAGAGATACATATGGTGCATATGTATCACAGGTTCATTGTTCAGTGCCTCTGTAGAGGATCACAATACCTAGCAGTGTAAGAGACCAGCAAACAAGCTCCTGAAACTCTGAAGAACCATCAGAGAGCCACAGCTACAGGGTCACTTGCAAAAAAGCACTTCAAGAACATCTTTCCCCTTTTGCAGCTGTTTAATTTGAAGTCACAAAACTGCAAAAGGAAGAGTTAAACAGAAGTTGTTCTTCAGGCTTCTTTGATACAAGAGCAAGGACAGAAAATAGCAGTGAGGGTGAGTACCAATGCTGAGCACCAGTTATTGGAACAGAGCCTGAGGTTGACTTAACTGTTAATTCCATAAAATTTAGCTTACTGTGTCTGCAGGAGACAAAACAAGAGTCATGCTGAAGTTTTGGATGAAATGCTGCTGCTTCTCCTTTTAGAGGAAAAGCCTCCCTGGAAGCACAGGCAGTGCTGGCACTCTCAGCTCTCTTCTCACCTGTAGCACCCAACTAAGCTGTAACAGCAGATCCCTTCCTACCTCCCCTCCCTGGGAGTATTCAAAGCCAGGCTGGATGAGGCTTTGGACAACCTGGTCTAATGAAAGGGGTCCCGGCCCATGGCAGGGGGTTGAAGGGAGATGAGCTTTAAGGTCGCTTCCAAACCAAACCATTTTATGACTCTATGACTCTACAAAACAAAAGTACATAACCAGAATTACAGTTGTTCATATGGTTTCTTTCTCCACTATTTTACATTTAAAAAATTATTTTCTACTAAGATCTTTTTCCTTTAAAAAAATAACCATAAATTAAGAAAAAAAAGAGCATAATACATCTCTTCTGCTTAAAACAAAACTTGAAATATGTAACAGATTAAAATGGCATCAATTCCCAATTGCAACACCACCCTAAATCCCAGCTGAACAAAACCACTCTACAACTCCCCTTCTTGCCCTCAACCCAAGTTTACCACCAGCAGTAGTTAGGTCCATGGCTATGCATTCCAGAAAAAACATTGCTTCCAACTCATTTATTACATTTGTAGGGAAGAAATACTACAGCAGCAGCAAAACTGTGTGAATATACACAAAGTCCACAACCCAAATGAGACACAACACTAAAGATCACCTCAAGCCTCAATTTGAAAAGATGGCCTTGAGATTATGAAATCATTCTGCTTAGGTATGTGAAATTCCCTCAGTCATCAATAATCTTAGTTCCATGTTGCAAGTGCTGCAAAAGCTTCATTTCTAGAAATTCATGCTATTGACCCATCACTGATCCACTCAGAGCTTCAGTTCAATCCATCACTGAAAATTCAAATCGGCACTTCAGCAGGTTGTACACCAAGAGGGTAAAATTTATCATGCAGCTGCTTCTGGTGTTTTCATCTACAGTCATACCTCACTGCAAAATACCAAATGTTCCATGATTTACAAGGACTAACAAAGTTGTTATGGAAAATCCCTGATCTCAGCACAAAATTTACTTGTCTACAAGCACCAGGATGATGATAAAACTAAGGCTATTTTACTTGCTTGACAAAAATAAGCTGCTCTCACCAGCAAAAATCTGAAAACAGTTCATAAAGCTGGCAGTGACCAAGATGTGTATAATAAAATACACAGATTTACAACAAAAACAATTACCCAAAATATTTCTTCCTATTTGACTATTTATTAAACTCTGTGTAATCCTGAGAAAGGAGAACAGGCTCAAAACTTCCTCTTGAGTAACAAAGTGCAGTTGATAGCATGAGGGTATAAAGGAGTGTGATAAAAATTTAACATGCAGATTCCCCAACAAAACTGCTCACGGTTATTGTATTATGAATTAAAATAACAAAAACCTGAGGAAAAGAACAGTTTTAGCAACTCTAACTAGAGCTAAAAACTAGGAACACCAGACTTGGTATCATAAAAGTGTCTTATCATGTTGGGTTCTGAAATCTTGAGTAATAACAGAAATTGTCATGTGTAGAACATCCTTTAATCCAGTTTGACATGCCCCATCTGTGAGCATCTGCCTCCAGGTTTTGGGATACTCAAGTCTCACACTTCAAAATCACAGCAGGAGAGAGACCAAACTTGGAAAATAAGGGAAAAAAAAAAAAAAAAGAAAGAGAGAGAGAGAGATGCTGAGAAAATGAGCTCCCTACTAAAATAATAATCATTTAAATTCTAAAGTTGGTCTCTTCCCCAAAAGCTTGTATTGAAACTAAAATGTAAACTGCGTTTCCAAAAGCAACTTTCTTCAAAGTGTGCCATCGGGTAAGCACAAAGAAAAACCTCTACTTTTCTGTCTTTAGGAAGATTTCTACTGAGCAACTCTCCTGAAAAGTCCCCTTAAAACATGTGGGCTGGTTTATCAGAGCAAAATTCCACTGTGTTTGTATGACACTGGAGCACTGTTCATTTAAAAAAGACTTCTCTGTCATTTCCCAACCAGGATAAGTCCAGATAGCAGCAAAATGAGAAATTACCATTTCTACAATGGATGCTGAATAGACTCAATAGACCCTAAACCTCTAGGGATATCGTATAAAAAAATAAAAAAAGCCAATTGAGTGAGGCAGTATTTTTAATTCAGCTACATCAGACACTGCAGGCTTTACCTAAATGAGAGAAACTGAGCTTTTACAGCAAGCCAAACCTCCTTTACATAAAAAGAACATCAATGATAGGATTTCCTTTCATATGAAAGTGACATTTCAAGAGCCCTTGACAACCAGGAATGCAGCTTTATGACAAAGCCCCAGCCTGCAGGAGCTGTGCAGTTTGACAGACATCAGGGATGCTCCAGCAGGGAGAGGATGCAGCAGCAACAGGGAGCTGGTCCCACTGGTCCCAGTTAGTGGTATCCCCACCTACTCCTTCACACCTCTGCCCCAGCACAACCTGCAGTGAAAAGGTCACTGACAACAGTTTAGAGGAAAACCTCCCTGTTCCAAAAACCGGTTTGTTTTCCTAAACCCGTCCAGAAATAAAAGCCACTGCGGAGGGCGGCGGGGCAGCAGGCATGCGTTTGCCAAAGGCCACCATGTGCTCAGAGGAGCTCTTCTCGCCCATTGTGTTCTCTGAACACAATGTGATAACTGAACACAGCTGTCCAAATGACATTTCGGGGTGTCCGGCTCCATCCAGGCGGCGATCCTGCGCACACACACACACACAAACACACACATAACACACACACATACAACACACGCGCCGCTTCCCGGCAAAGCTGCAGGGCAAGCCAGGCCGGGACTGCTGTCGAGAGCTGCTCTTCAGGCACCGTGGGAACTGCTCAGCCCGACAGCACAGACACTTTTGCTTTCAGAATTATTACTCCTGGGCGTGAGGAGCTGACCCAGATGGTTTCAGAAGTTGCCAGGAAACAATATTACAATACTCAGTTTGAAAGCTCTTCCTCCCAATAACTAGAAGAAAGAAAGCCTTAGAAGAAACCTACTTAGTAAACTGCTGGCTACCAGTTGGGAGTCCCAGAGTGAGTTATTCATGTGTGCCTGTCATGGTGTAGGATAGGGCAACTCAACTACCTTCCTAAATTAAATTAGCAGAGAGCACTCTCCCACACAACAAAAAGGCAGAAATAATTAATTACAACAACTGAAACGTTTCTGAGTTCTCCACAGGCCAACTTCTGATACGCAGATAACAATGATAACTACTTGTCCAGACAAATCTACCATTTTTCAAGAAAGTTCTCAGATAAGGCAATCTTGAACCTAAAATACTGATTTTATTGTCCTACCACTGTTTTCATCCTGATGACTATTATTTTGCAGCTTTGCATACATAAACACACACCACCAAACCCCTGAACTGCCGTCAATCTGGTACAAGCCCCAAGAAGGGAGAGCAAGCAGATTCAGTTAAGTGTTCTTTCCCCTCCACACCTCAAAGCAACCCTGGTGTTCCATCCTAAAGAAGTGGTTAGTCTCACTGAAAACTACCAGTTACGCTGTGAACCTGTGCCAGCGGCAAATCACTCCAACAGCCCTGGCACCATCATTTAAAGTCATTTTCCATTTAAAGAGTCTCACATCAGCGCCAGCACAGCCTTTCATTACCCATCCCACTTAATACCCACAATCTCTCCGCAGCTCACTCGCTCGGTCTCCACTGACCAGGCAGCACAGAGAGACTGATGTGCGGATTATTGGGATTCCTAATGCTTTCCTCCCCGCTGGCTGAGCGCTGAGCTCTTGGCAGCCTGCCTGACCCGCAACACGTGTGGGTTTGTCAGCCTAATGCACTGTGGCATCTGCAGAGCCTCGGGACGGAGCTCAGGGGACCCACGGCTCCCCAACTTCCAGCTACTGCCCTTCCCAGCACTGGAGGGGATGCAGGTACAGAAGTGAGTGTCTGGGGGCTCTCCCAGATTCTTGATTTCCCAGAGGCAAATACGTGAGGTGAGAACACGAGCATCCAGCACGATCCTTTAACTGAACGATGGAGAGTCAACACAGGGCTTTCCCGTACAAAACATCCGTCCTCGCTTGATTGCGGTCTTGCAATGACTCAAAACCTCCAAGTCAAAATTCTGGATCTGAGTAATTTCTTTTTATATAACCTACCTTCTCTTAATCTAAATAATGACAGTGAAAATTCAGAGATATGGGCTCAAAAATGAGTTGTGACCAAGTCAGTTGTCACTCACAGGTTTAATGGATTGCTATTAAATTGCTCCTATGCCCAGCAGTTAGTCAGTGCAGAGGGAAATGAGGCTTGGGCATTTTTCTATATACAAGATACACTGAGGTATTTTCAGGTGTGAGACAGTGCATCAGCCCTGTAAATCCCACTGTAAATTCTCGGAGGGTGAATATGCAACAGGAAATACCACACAACGTGCAAATAGCAAATAAATGCAAATTTACCATCATGCGTAACTAAGAGGTGTCGTGAAAGTGAAACTGTTTTGCAGAGGAATGAAATACAGAAGTCAGCGGAGATTATACTTGGAAATGGATGGAGGTAAAGAATACAGCTGAAGTTTTCACTTCCTCTGTACAACAAAACAGAAAGCTCAAGCACAGCACATGGCATATCCTCTACAACCTCCTCGGACAACACACCCTGCCCAGACACACCATGATTTTCTACTTTATATCTGATGTCAGATTAGAGATATTTTGTGACTTATCTGAGCAGAGAAAGATAAAACTACCAACTACACAACCAGCTACAGGGATTTTTACACAACATATTACAAACCAATTTTTGTGCTAATAAACACCTACCAATTATTTTAGAATAGCAAACACAGTAACAGAACAAATAAAGGAAAAGTCCTGAAAAACACTACTAAGTAGTCCAGCTGAATTTGCTTTGGTTCTGGTTTAACTGTATCATCAAGCTCTCAGCATCACAATATCAGTCTCAGGTATATTTATTAAGATACCTTTTCATTAGGTTTATTTCCATTTAAGTACAGGGGAAGTTTTTTTGAGCTCCGGGACTACACCCCACTGGCAAGACACATCTACCAGAAATTACTTGCTTCTGGAGATTTACAAAAATGACTCAGTGGGATTCTACCACGTTACGTTGCTTCCTCCTCTAACTTCGCCCTGGATTTGTGCAGCTAAAATTGCTTATCACCAGAATTTCCTAGTTAAAGCAAGCTAAAAACAGAACCCTGTTTTCACTCGAACGCATTGCGGAAAACCAAGTTGAGCAACCACTTCCTAAGGAGCTCATACCCACACTCTGTACCAACACTGGGGAGTAAAACAGCACAAGGTTTTGGGGTTAGCAAAACTTTGTCAGCAATTACACACACACCGACCATCTAATGGAGAAACGAGAAAATACTTTCTCATCACCACTTCTTGTAATAATCTATGGGGCCGCTCACAGCAGTCGTGTCAGGATTCAAACAAACACAAACCTTCCCATCTGTCTGCATCACACACATGAGCCAGCCCTGCCTGCTCCTGCCATTAGCTTTCCAAGCCCACCTATTCCCCCTTGATGCACCCACAAAGCCAGAGCAGCTCTGGCAGTCATGGTGACCAACAGCACGGGAGGTAATGAAGCCCCTGCATGAGTCTTTGCAGCCTGACCTGGAAACCCCAAAGTCTCTATCTTTAAAAGCTGAATGGCAACTTAAAAACACAAGTAGACAAGTTCACTACCTGAAACTGGTCACTTCTGATAAAAACAGCGGTACACAAGGTAGGAAAAGTTGAAACAACCACCTTCATGCTGCAATAACACAACTGCTCACTTTTTCACTGTTTCCTCAGAAGAAATTGAAAGCAATCAAGTATCACAGAAAAACACATGGATATTATCATTACAGCACAAAAACAAAAGCAGAAAAGCTTTTATGTGCCTTTCAACAAAAAGTTTAGTTTTGAAACAGTTGCTTTACTGAGTGGAGCCCACGCCCCGAGGCAGGGCTAGGTTTGGTTTTTGTTTCTGTTTATTTCACAGTTTCCCTGTTTATTCAGCTTCTTTCCTCTGCTGGTGGCAGCCAGGGCAGCGTGGGGCACGCAGCTTCAGCCAAAACCAACAAGCAGTCCTTGATCCCGACAGCCGCTCCACGCTGCCCTCTGAAATGCAGGTAGCTGTGTCCTTCTGAACCTGGAAGATTCAAGTCTTTTCTAAAGGAAAAGGTAGCAAATCACCTCAGAGCTTACTTGAAAAGAACTCCTATCTTTTTCCCCCCAAGTATCATATTAAGCTCAAGGAGGTAGTGGAGGTGAAGTGGGAAAAGCCAACGAGTCAAAGCTCAATGTAGCTTAAATGCTACTCATACAACTATTAAAAAACTACCAGCATGAGTTGGAAGAGAATTCTCTGCTCCCTCCCTGGAGGCTGCAGACGTTTCCTGGACATGCTGGTACAGTCACCAAATGTTTGGGAAGCATTTGACTTCTCTGCTTACAGACAAATGTACTTCGGTGTGTTTCAGAGGATACATCCCACGCTGAAGTTTAACCTCAGTGACACCAATTCCATCAACTTCAAGTGAATTTCTTTTACCTTACACAGGCAATGGAGTGACTTACTGAGGGGTCAGGGCTGAAGGAAGAGTAACGTGAACCTTTTAAATACATTAGTAGCAGGAAACCTGGATACTGAACATCACTTGCTCATTTTGACATCAACAGTAGTACTCTTCTACAGGGATTTCCATGGAAAGGCAGGGGTTTAACAGAGTGCAAATCTTGCTCTACCTCCTTTGGGAATGGGGAAAATCCAGGTTTATGATTCCCCTAATCTCAGGTACACCTAGTCAGCAAAAAAAGAAAGTGCTTTTCCATCACTGTACTGCACCAGCAGTTCCCCTCTCTTTACAGCAGCAGCTAAACCAAGAGTTTCACCAAAGCAGACAGACTCTTATCAAAGTACTTGATGAAAGAAGTCTCCAGGAGAAGGTGTTCCTCAGATCTCTCAAAGGCTACCATTTCCACGACTGACTGACGTGTAGTGACATAAAATACCTGATAATGATTGAATACCTTGAATGATAAAGTCTAGAGGTGACCTGTTAATGAGCAGCAGACAAAGCACATCCACACAGTGTCCACTGCAGCACCAAGACCCAACCTTTCACAAGCTATTTCTTCACTGCTCCAAAAACAAACAAAACCACCACAGCAGCTTCACAGGCACACTCATCTGCTGCTTTTATAACACAGGTTCCAGCTACAAAATCCTCTTTCAGGTGGTTTTGTTTGTTTTAATCAGCAACTTCAGATCATTTATTTCATTTTGGTCCATTCACAGGAGAAAAAGCATTCTCATAACACGGAGTCTATGGTCTGTAAAATTCTGACAACAAACTTAAAGTTCTCCATGCAGTTGAACTATGTTAATCCTGTACACACACACCCTCCACACTGTACACAGGTGTACAAACAACCTGCTTGGATCACAAGTGCTCAGTGATAAGCAAACTTTTTGGATGCTGCAACATCTGTAGTAAGCATTTTACAGAAAGCAGCAGCAACAGTGGTACTAAGGTCATGATGATATGTTAAGTTCAATGATTTCTACAGAATGGCATAATCTTAGTCTAAATCAGCCCCATGAATTTAAATAATAGGCCCTCAGACTTGCAAGCCTATTTTCAGGGGAACCACACAAAACTGGACAAGTTATTCTGAGTATTTCATTCATTGTTGCAATCACAGCATCTCTCAAATTCTTTCAACCTGGGTAGGATACTCCTCTATCAACTGGACTGATTTTTGCACTTAACTAAACTTCCCCTATTTAACAACTGTTAGGAGTAGCCCTCCCACTACACAGGTCTTGGCAGGTAGGGATCATCCCGATGCCTAGGGACAAAAAACTGGAAGGCAAACACTCCTGGAAAAGCAAAACACAGTGAAAGAGACTGAATAACTAACACCTGCCTACCCACTGAAGCCCACTAATTAGAGAATGATTGAAGAGCTGCTTTCCTTACTCAGGAAGGTGCAGATAAGAGGTATGGGCCTTCTCATACCACGGATGGGAGTTTAAAGTGCTCTCAGCTGGCAGCAATGCACAGAAAAAAGTCACCGCCTGTGACAATTAACAGCTTCATTTAAAGTCTCTTTTGTGCAAGTGAGTAACTCTTCCTCTCAGACATATTACATGAAACAACCCTTACTCAACTAAAGATTTATTCAAGACACACAGCTAAAACCTGAATGTAAAACCCGTAAGGCCCCTGATGTTGCAAAGCAGCCACATGGTATTTTAATGCCATGGAGTTTAAGGTGCAAAGAGGACGAGGGCTCCAGTGTCCTCCTGCAACCCCAGTAATACTCCACTGTATCAATTCATGTTTTTTTATAATCAGATTCTCAGGGCAACTCAAAAACAAGGCCATGCACCAGCCTGCAGAGGAAAAGGAGAGATGTCTACAAAACGAGTTACTTCAGGACATGCACAGACTTGTGAAAAATGACCTAGAACTTAGGGTAACCAAAAAATCCTCAAATGAGACGTTGTAAAGTAAGGTATGGATAGATTTCACTTAAGAAGTTGTTTACTAGCAACATTCCAGGAAAAATGCAGTTCAATTAACAGACTTAGGCTGATTTTATCCACAGACTGCCCACTCAATCATCCTTTCTCGGAACTGGATGCATGGTGGGAATTGAATTCCCTTTGTGGGAACAGGTGTGAACATTTGCTGGAGCTGTGTGCAGTGCTGCCTTACCTCTGTTACAAACAGAACACAACCTTCATTAAATCATCTCAGCTGTGAGATTTTTGTGCCATTTTCTGCCTAAATTTGAAAAAACAAAAACACAAACCACTTTTTTTCTGTAATACACTTTACACAGTGGCTGAAAAGAGATTGCTTGCATAACAAGTGTTATGCAACTTCCCAAATAAATAATACCTTTGTAGGGAGGGAAGATTACAACTTCTTGAAGATTTCCAAGGCTGCAGATTCGGTTTCAAAAACAGAGTCCACATGCCATTCAAAATCTTCCCAATAATCACTGTCATCACATCAGCACCCAAAGATCCCTCCAGGAACAGTGCCCCACTGTGTATTAACAAAACACAAGCTGGCAAAATACACAATTTACCACCAGAGTATATTCTCTAAAAAAGGCGAAGAAGTTGATGCCAGCTAAAAACAACCAACCAACCAAAACACGAAAAACCAACCAATCAAAAAAAAACAAAAACAAACAAAAAAACCCAGCAACAACAACAACGACAAAAAAATCACCAAAATGCAGCTTTATTAACCATCTTCAGCCTGGAGTACTTTGCCAGAACAAATACAGTAGCAGAGTACCTCACTCAGAAAACCCAAGCTAAGGAAAAAAGCCCACTAACATACCATGCAACTGTGTGAGCACTGTGAAGATGTTTAAAAAACAAACAGCCCTCACACGGTAAACAAGAAGGTAGTTTAAGTCACAAACAATCCAAATAACTCCTGGAGAGCAAACAGAGAAGTAAAAAATGAAGCCCAAGAGGCAGCACAGAGAAAAATAAGGGCGCGATGGACTTTTCCAACAGCCAAATTTTGACAAATAATTTCTCACTGGCCTGAAAAAAAATTTGCTTTTCCTGAAGTTTTTTTCTTTCTTTTTTTTTTTTGCAATTTGGCCTTTACTCCCCGCTGGTGTTTCAGCCCCCAATGTACATCCAACAGTGACACTGACGCTGCTGTGGAACAGGAACACCCACATGCACCACTCCCTGCTCCAGACACTGCAGCAGCCAGGAATCTCAAACCTCCAGCCAGTGCACAACTGCACCTTGTATTTGCACTGAGATAGGCTGAGAGTGACAAACTGACTCAGAAAGTAAAAGAAGCCTTAAATTAATTTGCACTGAAAACTGAAGAGGTTCACTGCAAGACTCAGGTCTTTGAGGCCCAGGGGATTTTCACCAACAACTTCAGTTGGGTATCATGGAGTAGAAAACAGGGACCATCAAGTCAAAGCCAGTATCCATCCCACCAGAAAGTCCTGACATGAAATTTCACTTTCACAATGGAGCTAATCACCCTCGTTCCAAAGAGGAGCTGCATTTATCTCCTTAGAACAGCAGACTTTCTTCTTAATTATCCAAGGTCAATGGCATTGAATATTCAACAAACTGACTCGGGGAAGCAAAGTAGATACAAAACCAGAGGGCAGGCAGCCTTACACTTGCTTAGCACTAGTATCACATTCAAAACAAAGTAGGCTCTTTTTAGACATGAGAATTACTTTCTAACTAATCACCAATCAAAAATCTTTTCAGAAACAGAAATACTAAGTTCCGTACCAGCAAAATTCTCCCTTTTTCACAGAATTATATAGGTTGAAAAAGACCTTTAAGATCTGAGTCCAACTATTAACCCAGTACTGCCAGGTCCATCACTAAACCACGTCCCTAAACACCACATCTACACGTCAACTAAGACAAAAAACTATTTTTAAATGTTGGATTGTAAAGGTTTAAGACAACTGAAGCATTCAGTGAGCTAGAGGAATAAAATTACACTCATTTTTTATCAAACTCAACCAGAATTAGAGCAACACATCAGAATTTTCATCACTATCTCTGTGTGCTTAAGATATTCAGAGATGTTAATACAAAATGCTTGAAAGCATTACACCTCCAGTTCAGTACATACAAGACATGAGGTCTGAGGTGCACAGACTCACCTGATGCCTTGCTGAAATGCATAGCTTTTCCTGACAGGCTCAAGCCTGTCACAAAACAAGCTCCTCTGCAAGCCTCAATAGCTATTTCAGCTCCCCTAAAAGCACAAGTGGTCAAGGACTGACAGTTTTACAAGAACTGTATAACAGAAAGGTATTGCATAATTGCCCTGAAATTTCTATTCAAAAACTCAACAACAAAAGTGTGTATTATCCTCAGGAGTTGAAGAGTTATTTCATGTGGCATCCATAATTACACAGCAGTTGAAGATCTCTGCAAACACAGAAGTTCCAACAAGCCTAAGTTGAGCAGAGTTCTTGGTTTGACCAGGTCCTGAGGAGAAGGACAAAGGAGAAAGAGAAGGGTAAAAGTGCAGAAAAGTGCTTCCATACATCTCATGACAGAACCAACACATCAGCAACAAACCTGCCCTGACCACAATGGTCCTGGGACAAAAAGCATCACCCTTTAAAGGCATGGTGGTCCTCAGGCAGTGCAGGGATTCATGGGGCTGTATTTCTTTCTAAGCTACATTCTGGCTTCCTAAGCTTGTTGGGTACATTACATAACTATTAATTACACCGCTGTTTGGCGTGCTTTTAACTGCAATGATTCAAACTGCTTCCAGGAGCTCACTAATCCAAAGTACAATCCTCTTGACAGCAACTGACAGATTCAGAGTATTCAGTTCTGGCTGCAAGGAAGAAAAATCAACTCCTTCATCTGCCTGCTGAAAACAAAGCCAATATCCCTGCTGACCAGACCCAGAGCTCTGTCAGGAGCTGGGACACTCTGTCCATGGGACTCCAATCCTTGTGTTAATGCACAAAGGCCACCTCAAAATTTTAGGAAAAGCAGCAAATTGGGTCTGTTTTGCATTTTCTCACAGGCACTGAAAAGGTTTCATGCTTCATCTTCTGAACCCAGCAGACACCCTCCTCAGACACGTGCTCTGCCTGTGCCCTTCCCAGCCACACTGCCTGCAGGAATCTTCCCTGCAAGCTCCAACACAATTCTACATGCATTATTTATCCCCCTTGCTAAGTCATGCAGTGGGGTAATTACTTAACTATTGTAATGATACTTTGCAATGGCTGTACTCTATTATTCTAATTGATTTTCACAAGCTTGCTTTTGCTGCATGTTTTGAGCAAAGAGCATATCTTCCTGGAGTATAGAAAAGCCTGAGTTTGACATTCATTTTAAGCCTAAGAGCTGGATGTCAATAATGAAATTTTAGAATTATCAACATATTCTTCATTAAAACAATGTTGGTATATTACTCAGACTTTTGCCATCCCTGCTAATAACCACTGAAGACGTCTTTTCATTCATCTAATAATATATAAAAAGTTATTAACTATTTGTGTTAATCACAAACCTTTTTCCTTCCAATAGAATGTTGTTATACTTGCATAACTCTTGAAGACCTCAGTTAGCGTAATTACCAAAGGTTTGAAAGCTGAGAGATTGGCAACATCTTTATTAAACTCAAAGTTTAAAAACTAAAGTCAAAACACATTTGCATGTCTTGGTTAACACCACATTAAATTTTACTGGGATAAATGCTCATCTTAGGACTCAAGAGAATTGTTACAGTAAAATACTGTTTAGAATCAGTCCTTTCCATATACTCAATATGATACAAGCTACACAAAAGTGCAGCCCAATTAAACAATTATTTATGTCTCCCTACCCCCAGGATATTCTTCAGGCGATGCATGATTCAAGATGTACTTATAACAGTTTTGTGAAGTGATGAACAGCATTTCAAAGAACACAATAGTCCCAGTAGTTCAAAACTGGTAAGAAAACTTTTTCTGCCTTAGGCCAACAATTCTTCCAAGAGAAACTTTACTTTAAAAGCTGATAAGAATATTACTCTGAACAGGCACAGGGAGGAAGAGCGGTGAGCCACGATAGTCAACCCCCCTTACCTACCAATAACTTGCTGGCTACACAAACAAAGACACGGATACAACTTCAGGGAGAAGGAATATAATCTTTTCAACCCAAGTGAGCACATGGACAAGACTCATTGAGAACTCTAGCCCTGCAAAATTTAGCAAATCTGTTGGGTCTTCCTGTGTATTTTGTTTCATTCCGCTCAAAAACAACAAAATGTTTGGTCACTATCTGTGATGCTTTCTTTAAAAATACCCAAACAAAACCAAACAAACAGATCCAGAGTTGTATCAGCATCAGCCCCTGTTCAAACTGTAGAGGCTCCAGGATGACTGAGTGCAATGAGGGATCCAAGGAGTCCTCTGCTTACATGGACACAGACCAACCTGTTCCCTTGAGTCTGATTTAGAGCTTTATATAATACAACTCATTTCTCAGTTCTTTTTATCTATTAAAAACATCTCCCTGAAAAAAAGTAGCCTTGGAACAAAGCAAGATCACAAAAGACAAGCGTGTTAAGTTTCATGTCAACTTATTCCCTTTCTTCACAGTGCATCGGTCCTGGAGACCTGATCCAGCCCTTGCAGCTGACAGCAAAGTGCTGCATTCACTTCTGCAGCCTCTGGACATGACTCAAAAAAAATCAATGCAAAGAGCAAAAGGTCATATTGTCCCCAGGCATCAACTACCTGTCGAATCAACATACATTTGCAAATGCCAGCACACTCAAATACTGCAACAACATATTATTAAACTAATTTTTTAGCACAGACAGGGTTCATATTCTCACACTTGTGACTAGGTAAAGCTACTCACACTATATACCTTTGTGGAAAAAAACCCCAATAAAATAAACCACTCCTGCTTGTGGCAGTGTAGCACACAAAGGTACAACTTCAGTGTCTTGAAATTAGAGTGCCACTGGGAAAGTCAGTCTGGCTTAAATGTAAAAAGTAGGTAAAAAGAAGAAAAAAATAAAGAGACACTACTAGATAAACTACTGCTAGAGGTTATCCCTCACTTTCCCTGCACTTTAGGGAAAACCCTGAGAACTGGCATGGAACTGTAACAGGTATGTTACTACTGATCTTTTTCCATTCTTTGCTGGACCTCTGTTGGCAGAAGGAATGCTTCTTCCAGGCACAAGCAGTGAGACTGTCCTCATATTTTACATCTTTGTAACTACACAGGCTGAACAGGAAGGTGATCTCCCATGCACTTCCAGAGTAGGCCCATGACATAAGGACACAATGTTCTACCACCCTGTTAGTCACAGGTTTTTCTATCAATTTGTTAATTTGCAATTGGAAAAAAATGTCATCCCCTTCATATAGAACAGCTTTTCTTTGCCATGAAGTTTCACTATTGCTTCTTTGAATGCTGATTCAGTCACAGTGACTCTCAGCACAGCACTGTAAATTCCCAGGGCACACTTGTACGTTCCCAGCTGATGCAACCCAGGAGCCTTAACAAACCCTTCACAGGCCTAAAATTCTGAATGCAAATGTGTGGCTCCAGCTTGCAGAGGTGTTCCCAAACTGACACTGTCAATAAATCATTTAATGGGGCTCACAATTTCACAGTTTGAGCTCTGCTATTCCAGCCTATCCCTGTGGAAGGGCCAGCAGTCCCACAGACACTAACAAAGCGTGTCCCGGATGCATCAGATCTTCTTGACCTCAGAAATTAAGCAACCTACAACTAACTTGACTCACATCCGGCAATAAGTACTTCTAATTAATGGCTTTTAATTGCTGCCAAAGCACTGCATTCCCACACCCATGATGAAGCATATTCCTTGCCCTGCTAACCCCCATGTGAAATTGCACAACTCTGACAGCGACATACACCACAGAGCTGTGCCATTCTTCCTGAGCTTCAGGAGTAAAGGCATCACTGGTCGCGAGAGGAAAAAAAAGTGTACAAAAACTACCCACCACACCAGTAGTTGCAACATCACTTTCTTTCTCAAGGCCCTTGCTCTTGTTTTCAAACAATTATCTATGCAATTCAGAAAAAGGGAGATAAGCATTGTTTAAGCCTGACTTCATGTGCAGTTTCTGAGGAGACATTTCAGAACCTAAAGTGTTTTGCAAAAATGAACTTTACCTCCTATAAGCTATGTGTGGACTTCATACTACATTTACTTTACAGACAGGTAAACCTTTGCAGATGAGTTACGTAACTGTCCAGAGTCACACCGAGCTAAAAGGGGGGAAAAGAAAGTCCCCACAATAAGCAGTGCCCTGCTTGCTGTGCTGGAGGTACACAGAAACACCCATCAGCCACCCAGAACAACATTTTCTCCCCAGCATTGCGTGCCATGTTGGAACTGACCATCTCAGAACACTGAGATGGTGCTTACACAAGGTCTGCATCCCTGTATCCTGAAACCCTGTATCCTGCCCACCCTGAGAAAAACCTACCCTAACTCCTATTGGGATCACTGCTACGCCACCTCCACAGAGAGGAAAGTGCCCAGAAAGCAGCAAAGCAGCCCCTGAGGAGCAGCTGTTTGCAGGTGAACTCCTCCTCCCCGGGCAAAGCTGGATGATGGCCAGCACACAGAGCTTGGTCCCGCTGCCACAGACCAGCACAGCACTGAGCTGTCCCTCGGCCAGGCCACCCACCCACGTGCTTTGCCTTTTGCTCTGACAGAGCCAGCGCTGTCAGACACTGTCACAGCAACTCCCGCAACCCTCGGGCTCCGCTTTCAGCACTTCTGCTCCAGCAGAGCCGCTGCCCTTCGAATCCCACGCGGGCGTCGGGCAGCTGCCAGCCTTTCCTACACAAGCCAAGCTACTTGTGTGTGAAACCACTAAGACACACACAATTCCCCCAAAATACTTCACCATTTTTACGATGAGCAGTTTTACGTGACACAGGTTTATGAATTGGTAATACTGTGCTGGATCAGAAACATTTCCTGCAGCTTATTAAATATTTTCGTTAAATTGATCCACACCCATAGATAACAAATGAAAACGGGTTTATTCCTCTGTAAGGCACCTGTAATAATTGAGCAGTGGCAGCAAACAGGCACCAAGCAGCTTCCTCGCCCTATTAGCATTACAGAGGAAAGCCTCCCCTTCTGCTGCTAATGATGTGCTCTACCCTGTATCCCCAGGAGACAAATGACTGCACTGGCTGATTGACTCCATCACAGGGCCATCATCCATCAATGTATTGCCTCTCTTATTGAAATCTCATCTCAGGAAGAGAAAGTGCTCGGTGCCACTTCCGAAAAAAACACTGAAAGCATTTTCAGAATAAGAGCTCCAAGATATATAATGAGAGCCAACAGTTTCAGCAGAAACACACATTTCCAACAACCTGAGCAGATAGGCAGGCTTTGTCCAGCCAGGACAAGGAAGATTTATACCCTTCTGCTAAACCTGATTTATTTTTTTCTATTAAACAAAGGAATGAAACATGTACCATAGACACAAATATCTTGATGGAATTAAAACACATAATCATACAAACTGAAAAACGGCAACCTGAGTATATTTAGCAAACTGATTTGCTAAAGGGTGAATTCCAGCATCTCTTACACAGGCTGAAATCACCATAATATCATACAACCCCACTGACATCTGCAGAAGTGGAAGAAAATGCAAATCGTTCATTTTTTTAGTACATAGATAAACAAAAAAATCAAAAGGGAGCAATCCTATTCCATTAAGAAACACACCTATAATAGAAAAAAAATGCTACACATTTGGGACCAGGGTGCAGGGCTTAACCTGTGCTCAAGACTCGCTGGGCAGCATTCTGATCAACTTTACATCACTGAAACCACCAAATCCCAGTAGTTCTGCATCCTCTGTCCACCTCCCTGATTCAACCATGTGAAGTTGCACATGAGTTATCCAGACACAGTTCCACATGCACAAAAATAATTTAGTTCAGGTAAAAATATTTTAGACTGTGATCAGTCTCAAGTCTGTCTACTCAAAAATACAAATCTGAAGGCAGTTTTATCTCAAGCAAGATATTTTGTCTCACTTAGCACCTCTGCATGTTACAAACAATTCATCATAACTCTGAATCCATATCAACAATCTGCTTGAGAAAACATGTCTAAACATTTACTCCTTGTTTAGCCCTAAACAAAATCCAAAACTGACTTGTTTTGCTTCCATTTTATTTAAAGACAACCAATCTGGTAAAATCCTTAAACTAAAGTTTCTGGAACTCCTGAACAGAGAATCACACAATGGTTTGGGGTGGAAGGGATCTAAAGATTAAGCAGTTCAATCCTCCTGCCATGGGCAGGGACACCTCCCACTATCCCAGATTGCTCCAAGCCCCATTCAACCTGGCCTTGGACACTTCCAGGGATGGGGGCAGCCACAGCTTCTCTGGGCAACTTGTGCCAGGGCCTCCCCACCCTCACAGGGAAGAATGTCTTCCTAACATCAAATCTAACTCTGTCCTCTCTTCAATGTGAAGCCATTTCTCCTTGTCCTACCCCCAATCCAAGTGCAGGACCTTATACTTGGCCTTGCTGAACTTCTTGAGGGTTGCAAGGGCACCTCTCCAGTCTGTCCAGATCCCTCTGGACAGCATTCCTTCCCTCCAGTGTGTGACCACACCACACAGCTTTGTGTCATCAGCAAACCTGCTGAGCGTGCACTTGATTCCACTGTCCAAACCAACATGCCCATATTCCTACAGAAGTTGCAAACTTGTTTCTGGAAGTCCATACAGCAACTGACAAAAAGCACAGACCACACATATTAAACATGGAACATTTCAGCTCCCAGCAAATTGCCATAAAACATATGCTTCAAAATATTTATCAGTCAGAAGGTTAAAATCCATTTTACTATTACAAGACTTCTGGTTCTGCAGCAAAGAACATAATTGCAAATTTTTAGTACTTTGATGCTTGTAGCACAGGAGTGTACTCCACAATCCCAAGCCAGTGTCTCAAGTAAGACCACATACAGCTCAAGATCAGGTCTCCTGGCTCATGATCCATACTTTAGATCCCTAAAACTTTTTCCTCATGCATTTCTAGCGTTACTGAGCAAAAGATTGGCTGCGGGTATACTTCCAAGTTTCAGAAACACAGACAGCACTTCAATAATAAAATATTACCAAAAACAGTAGCCGGTTTTAGCCAGTTCATTTTGCTTTTTTCTAAGGAGGACTTGAGATTCACATGACTCAGAAGACACTGAGTTACTGAACAATCAAACAAAACCCACCAGGCCAGCAAGAAGTGATGCTTTCCCCTCTCATTTATACTTGAGCCAGTCAGACTTACAATCTTTCCCATGTTTAACAGGCAGTGAATTTGTTGATGTACCAATTAGCACTCTGCTACAAAGAACATGCCCCTAATTAATAGCTGGTTTATAGGAAGACTGATGTTAAGGATCTGGCCGTACCTCCAGACATACCAAAAAAGTGTGAAAGGAGTTCTGGTTGATGTAAAGGAAATCTGCCTGCACAAAGAGACAATCAATGTATTTAGCATATGTCAGCTGTAAAAGGAACTTACATAAATGTAATGGAGGCATTTCCACATTATTTCTGTTGTAGCCTGTAATCCTGGACATCTGCTTAGGGTAGCCTGGTTGAGTTACTCAGTATTCACGTTCTGCTTTTCTTGCCATGTCCTTTATAAACATGAATTGGCAAAAAGGATAATTTGCCCTTACCTCTCTGAAACCTGCAGGCTTTAAATAAATAAATAAATACTCATAAACCCTCCTCTAAGACCCCTTCCCCCTGACAATGCCCAAATTTCTCCTTTTACCTTGTGAAGGAGGAGCCCAGTGCAAAGAGACAAAGTACAGCTGCAAGGCACAGCCACAGAAAGAATCTGTGTGAGTGTTATTTCAGGTCAGAACTGCAAGTTACGAAACTCCAGCACACCTTGCAAGTGACCTACATTGTGGGACTGGAACCTACTAACCTACAGAACCACCCAAAATCCCACTAAATAGGTCAGTGGGTTTCCTTGTAAGAAGAATTCCCCAGAGAAGGAGAGGTGCACATTAAATAAAGGACAAGCAGAGCACATGCTTCACCTAACGCAGGAGTGCTCCCTGGGCCGTATGTCTCACCCTGCTGCCACATCCCTGCACACCAGCAGGGCTCCCCAGAAGTGCCCTGAACTTCTGTGTTCCTCACCAAGGGACCCTGGAAGGGCCCGTGTGTTTGTTCAAGCCCAGTGGAGCAGGAAGAAAAGGAGCAGCACCACAGCAGGGAACAGAAAGCCTACCAATAATGCAAAGCAGGTCGTGCAGCTGCCGGAGCACAAGTGACACCTGATTCATGATCAGCAGTGAACTAGGCTGGAGTTATGGCAGGGGTGTCCAAGTTACAGCACAAAAGCCAGATGTCTCCAGCCAAAACAATCCATCTATCCCACAGCACGTTTCCTGACACTTTTCAACCCTCATTTGTCTTGGGCCTCATGCATTTTTTTCAGGGCCTCAATAGTTCAGCTTAAAGAGAGCCCCAGAGCACCACATGGTGCTGGGGAACACCAACACAGCACAGGACAGTCAGACAAGATCCCACAGGAGCCAGGCATGACCACAGAGAACCACGCCAGCACTCACCACTCCCTCCTCTCAACTACTACTCCAGGCAACACTGCACACTGTCTTACTTCTAGTTCACCCAATTCCACTGACCAGAGGAACCCACATCAGGGTGCAAATACACCCATCAGTAGTACAAAGGCAGGAGCCTCTCCATAACCAGCTGATGGGAACATGAAACAATCAGGGCAATTAAGGAAGGCACGCAGAGAAAGCTGCTCTGCATTCCTCTGCCTACCAGCTCCCCACGAGGACCTGTCAGGAGCAAGGGGTCAGTATCCCAGTGGACAGGACATCTGTTGGCAGCAATAAAAGAAAGCTGCATGCCCTCTCCTCCTACATGCACATACATACTTTGATTTAGATTCCTGTCTCCCAAAAAAGCAGCTGATGGAGGATGGGAAAAATGAATAATATCCACACTGTATTATCAGTGATATTATAACATGCTCAGTGTTGCAGTTTATCCATTAGATCTTTAAAGAGTTTCCAAGAGAAATCAGAGATTGACATTAAACCCTACTACCCAGCACTATTTAACCCAACTGGGTAGTCCACATAAATACTGTACGCACCCCTTGTCCATGCTGAAGATTTTATTATTTATTTTAATGAAAATATCTTTTTACCCTAATAAAAACAGAAAAACAACAGGTACAGCTGTTATTCCTTAATAGGACAGTCGGGGGAAAAGTGGTAGAAGCAAAGCAAGTCACAGGAACCACCACACTCCCTACTGAATTTGTCACCAACAGCATCTCAGGTACCCAAATTTGACAACCATAAGAAAGGGGTATTGCCTTGGTGCTGCACATCAATCTTGTGGATCTTCCTGCTGAGAATGATTTCCCAGAGGTGCCAAGACCTAAGAGAAATCCTATGGTGATGGTAATGAGATCATTAATGTCAGAGCCAAACACTGCAAAGAGCAAATCAGGACACAACTCTCACTCCTTTCAAGCAGCCAAAGTAGAAGACACAGATCTTACACCAGGGTTCTGCTTGCAGCAGGTAACAGCTGAACGGCTTCATCTGCCAGAGGAAGCCTCACAGATTAACTCCAAGCTAGTTTATAAACCAAGTGTAGCACGAATTGGTACTAGTAGTCAGTTGATAATGGATCAATACTCCAAGCCACGTGGCTGAGGCAGTTGGGGTCCTGCAAGACAAGTCACAGAGTCAAACAGCGTGTTGTCAAACAGCTCCAGAACTGAGGGTTTGCTGTGAATCGTCAGCATTGGCTGTTGTCAAATGCTCTTTGTTCCTGTCCTCAGCTCCTCTGCCCTAGTGGGTTTGCCAGACTCAGCAAAAGTACTCCTCAAATTCCCAAAGTAACAGCCACTTGCTTTTAGGCAGTGCTGGTAAACAAGGTATGAGACAACAGATTTCAAGAACTCCTGGCATGTGGGTAAACATTTTGCTAATAGGTATTGTGCATTCCAGCACTCAGAATGACCTGGGCAGTGTTACACTGCACCCTCCATCACCAGGTCAGCAGTACCTGAGGGGACACATCCTCAGGATGTGGACGGCCTGGTGGGACACTGGCACAGCTCCAGGCTGGTACCGACCACATTTCACTCCACCTGGTCCAACAGGCATTTAGCAGCAGCAATCAACAAGAAAAACAGGCATGATTTAAACACAGATCTAAACAGTTAAATAGCAAAACAAGTATTCCAAAGTAAAGGCACCACCAACCCCTCCACAACAGCTTTTTCCAGATGAGTTACATATTCCATTTTTATAGAAATTAAGCCACTTAAAGGCCAGCTATGATGCTAAAGAAAACCCACCTTAATGCAGGTGAAAGCTGTCTAACTTGAAACAGCCTTAAGTAAACCCCTTTGCTTCCAACCCACATCACAGCAACACACCAAAGCAAGCACTTTCAGAAGAACAGTTCTTCAAATACACAGCAAATAAGCAGGGCTTATATTAGTTGTACGAAGGTCAGGATCATAAGCTTGAGTCCTCATTCCAGGAATAACAAAACTATCTGGTGCCTATTCTGGTCAGCCCAGACTGGATGGAGAACAAGAGAACGCATCTCAATAGTGACATGGACAGTGGTTTGCATCCTTTAAGGTACTAGTTTAGATCCTGCAAACATGTGAAGGAATTTTCTGGAGAACTGAGGGGGAACAAAGGCCAGGACCTGTGACACCTGTTCCACAGAAGAGAATACTCATTTTAGAATTATGATGAACAATTTCAGCTTGGCCTGTGCTCAAGAATAAGCATGGCAAAAGGGTGAAGCACTACTGACATCACTCCTTGAACACTCCACAATGAAGTGTATATTCACATCACTTGATGTAAATCCCCAACCATGCACTTCAGGTATGAAGGTATTAGCAACAAATAAAGCAGAAACCTTACTAAGTGTATACCTTGCAGAGGACAGACACACACCACAAATTATTAATTTTGTACTAAAAACTCCCACTGTTTTGTTAATTTGCACGTCACAACATCCAGTTGTTGCTTTCACATCTTCCACTGACTTTAAGTGCATTTCTCCATACTCAAGGCACATTCATGAAAAAAGGATTTGGAGTTCAGAGAAGGAAAGCACTTATCCTAAAGTTAGAGCAAAATTAACATCAGAGAAGCTCCACCACATCGTCCTGCTTGCCTATTTAACCAAAAAGAAAGTTTCAGAAAATGGTATATCTAAAGTCAGAAGGCGGCAGCAAATATTCTCCTTCACAATGATGCCTGAAAACAATTCCACAGAGAAACACTTTACAGCCACATCTGGGAGGAGAAAGGAAGTTACAAGAGGCGTGCAAGAACACAATACATGTAAACTGTCAGAGAATCAAAGAAGAGCAGCAAGAATACCACCAAGAAAACCAAACAGAAACACGAACCCATCATCTACCCTCAAACAGGAACTCACAGCTCCCTGAAATGGGAAATATGATGCCAAATCCTGCCCTCACATTCTTAGGAAATCCAAAGGAAACTTTCCTTCCGTGTTTCAAATAGTATGGATACTGGAAAGGAACACGTGTCTGTGGAGAAAACTTCCCAGCAGAAGTTTTAACTCCATCCTTCTCCTGTGTGCAGGAGCTGGTGTTGCTACACCAGAGCAAACCACCAGAAGAGTCTCAGGACTCAAGTGGAAGGGGTGACCAGCACCAGTTCTGTGCCATGACACCGATCCAAAAGCCTCCAGAAAAGGAATAAAGCACTGTACCCCCAGCAAACACCTTCCCACTGCTCACTCCTGAGCCAGCCAGTTAAATCATCATCTCATCCAGCTGAGTGTTGAGTTCAGCTGAGTTCAACACAGCCCTGTATCTCTGCCATGATCCTCACAAAAGGAAAACAGTAGAAAAACTCAACATGCTTGCCTAAATAGAAAGCAATAAAAGTTTAACCATAAAACAGCAAGAATCGAGTTGAGGAAAGGGAGCTGGTGACATACTCTAACAAATCCAGTATGCAAGTAAGTGCTACAGGTTTAATGTAATCTGTGCGTGACAACTCCCAATTCTTCAGAGATGGATTTGACCTAATTTTTATTTAAAAGTGCACCTGAAATATTTATAAACAGCTCCTTGGAAAAATATTTATATGCAATTTAACTGTTTAGCCTCTACAATGATTTTGACTTGGCAGGTCAACTCTAAAACTCACTGTGCTTGAAGTTCCTTTTACGAGATCCTAGGGGAAGGGGATAGTTGGAGCTGAGAAAATAAAACTTGTAACTGCTGCCAGCCACCCCTCCCACATGCCAACAGATCATATCAAAAAAGCATACACATGGTGAGAAATAGCTAAAGGCCTCACTAGTTCTTAAATGAGAGAATATTTATCAGCCAAAGTAAATTCCACAACAAATAACTGGCTTCACAGTGGAGAAAGGGGGGAAGTAGGTCATACCAGATCTTAAAAAAAACCCTGGGCATACTGTAATTGCACACAATAATTTGATGAAAACCAGTTACCTCACCATGTCGTTCACTACTTGGTTGAGTTTGTTTGGCTTTTTTTTAAAGTGAGTTTGATAGATTTCCATGAGTGTTACTGAAGTAAGTCCCAATGAAGTAAGGCAGTTTGAACTGTGGAAGTGTGTCATCAACTTGTCAAATTGCAACTTAAAAGTCAAGCTCATCAGACACCTTATATTTCAAATAATAGATTATCAATCATAACTCATTATGCATCTTTACATCAGTCATTTATTTAAAAAATTCTAAATAATTTCTCCAGCACTGACTTGCACTTCACATACTGTAACATTCAAAGTAACACCACAAATAGCTCTGACCTCCCAGGATTTCCCAACATACAATGCTCCCTCACAACACAATCACTCCTGCTTTCTGCTGTATTTATTCATAAATTATACAAATATGCAAGAAAACATGATGGGCCATTGAATATTTTAAATACTTTCTCAAATTCTACAAACAAAAGCCATTTTAAAAGCAGCAAAAAATGAATAGGAAGCTGATGAATTAAATGAATTAAAATTAGAAGCCATTCATAAGGGTCCATTAAAAGCTAAACAGAATTACAATGATCTAGACCCGAGGATCACATCTGCAAGTAAGGCTACAGCTCTTAACCTGAAACCATCAACTGCTATCACTCTTAATGGTTCTTGGAAAGGCAAAACATCCTACTACCTCAACAAACAGTTTGAAAATTATCATTTAAAAACAACAACAAAAAAAACAACAACAACAAAAAAAAAACCACACACACAAAAAAAAATAAGGGCATGTGAGAGCAAGCTGCTGCTCTCTGAATGAACAGCAGCATGGTGGCCAATGAAAATAATAGTGTCTGATACAAGATCCATCCCATATGGGCTCCTACATCGCTAAGGCTCTCCTCCCACCAACACCCAGACACACGCTTGACATGAGGCTGTGAGAGCACATGGGGACCGTCCGGCCACGCTCTGCAGCAGCACAGCCAAACACCAGGAGGTTGCAGGATCAACATGTTACACCTGAGCCAACACGGAAGCCAAGGAAACAGAGACCCGCAGGAATCAAGCGTGCTGGGAAGGTTTAGTTGCACGACAAAGTGAGGCTGAATGAGCCAAGAATCAGCACAGAACACTACTGTCCCAGGAGCTCGACCTTACTCACTCTCTAACTATGCTGCTTACAACGGGTTTAAGCTCAACACCTCTGTGCAATTTGTAAAAAGCACGAGGATACTTGTAACCAAAGGTGCACGGTAAAACACACCGTGAAGCACTACAGCACTCTGTTACTGTAACCCAGAGTTTGGAAAGCCCGAAAACACATCGACCATTAAAAATGTAGGCACTTCACACTGTCTAAAGCACAGTGAGAACAATAACAACCCAACACGCTTTCACCTCCTTTGTCAATCAAGCCAAGACAGCCAAGTCATGCAAACAGCCTGCTGATGAGAGCACCTCAATACACAGCTGCACTCAAAGAACACCACGCCTTTCACAATGGAAACCTTAAGGACTATTTCCTTGGCAGAACATAGCAATGGGAACACAGATTTGGAAGGTACAATATGAACAACACAGCAGAAACGAACCACAAAAAGAAAGAAAAAGCAGAGCACTGCACGCCTGTTTGAGTGCCAACTGATACCTCCAGGACAAACTTTCTGAACCTCTCAAGGGAGAGAGAGCAACTTTTGGGGCTTTTTTGAGATTAAAGTAAGCACTGCACGTCAGTTTCACCATCTCAGAAACCTCCACAGTTACTCAGCACAAGGCAATCACAGAGACCTGACAGCTAAAGCTTTCAGAAATCCGCACCATTCCCACACTGAGCACAAAGCCGATTCCTTTCTGATGACAACAGTCACAGCGAGATCAACATCTCAGGGAGGGAGTTGTTCTCACGGCGTCTTTAGCCTTCAGCCCTTTCCTTTCTCGCTCCCTAATCCTCAATCATTTCTACTCCTGCAGAAAGCACAGGTAAACCTGCACAGAAACCATCTGCCCCAAATCACAGCCAGAGCATTTCTGGCTGGCTGTGGATCTCCAAAAGGTTCTCTCCGTACACCGGCAACAAAAAAAATAATAAAATAAAATAAAAAGCACAGAACAACAAAAACGATCCACGTTGCCGCCACATCCACCGAACATATCTTCCAGCTCCAATTAAACGCTTGAAAGAGAATTTTTAAAATCCCCAAGCTTGTAAACGGGGACAGAAGGGACTGCACCGGGGAGAAAGGGGGGATGCAACCAGCGGATATCCAGGAAACAGCGGAAAAAATCAACAAGTCGGCGCAGCCCAGCGCGGTGCTAAATCCGGGTCGGAAGGTGCGGACGTACCTTGTGGAGGTGCCTTTCCTGACATCGCAGATGCTGCATTTGAAGGCTTCGGCGCTGTTCCTGAAGGTGCACACGCTACAATCCCAAAAGCCTTCGTCGGCTGCAGGTTTGGCTTGCCTTTTCGGCCTTGAGGAGGGGGAGGGAGAGGGGAAGAGTGTGTGTGTGTGTGTACGTGTGTGTTTGGGGAGGAGGAGAGAGGCGGCGGGAGGAGGAGGGAGAGGAGGAGGAGAAAAAGAAAACACACACATGAGAAACCATGTTACAGAGCCCCGAAACCCCAGCGCCCGCTCGCCCCGCCGCCGTCCCCAGGGGCCGGGGCCGGGCCCGGCGAGGTGCGGGGAACGCCGGGCCGTGCCGGGCCACCCGCGTCCCCCCGCCCGCGGCGGGAGGGTGGGAGGGAAGGAGGGAGGGTGGGCGAGTTTGCGGGCTGGGAGGCGCGTTCCCTCCTCCACCTTGTTAAACCTCCCTTTGTCTGGGAGC